>CM042010.1:33927953-34400453 GCA_023525715.1 Cichorium intybus | reverse complement strand
AACAAGAAACTGACTCAAAACTTCGTTATAGTCGTTCCACTAACTCTCGATATCATGACTCGATACCTAGACGTCTATATTTATACTAGACATAAGAATGTAGATAACTATCAAACAAAAACTTTGAATTATCATATAATACCGACTTGTATTATGAGATAAGCACTATCCTAACACCTCATCGTATTAGTAATTATCTCAACGTCTTCAATAATCGAAAATTATCAACATTTACCCCCTAATTTCCGAATGGAAATTTGGAGATCTTCTGTACCAAGGAGTTTTCGCATCTCAAGGAACTTTATCTTAGCTAACGCCTTTGTCAATATGTTAGCTTTTTGTTCCTTTCCATTGACATGCTCGACCATGATCTCTTTATCTTCATCTCGTTCTCGTATGTAGTGAAAACAAGATTTGATGTGCTTTATCTTTATCATAGCAATTGCTGATGCATTGTCAATTTTAATTACCACTTCTTTTACTTGAGAACCAGTTATTTCTCCCAAGAGATCTCGTAATCAGACTGCTTGACAACTTGCTACAGAAGAAACCATATACTTAGCTTCACACAATGATAGCACCACTGTTTCTTGCTTTTGAGAGCACCACGTAATTGGTGATCCTCCAAAGTAAAATACATGCCCGGTGGTACTTCTTCCATCATCATGATCAATGTTGTGACTACTATCAGAATATCCAACTATACTCATTAGATTATTGTGACTATAACGAATTCCATACCGGATAGTACCTTTTATGTATCGCAATATTTGTTTTATAGCAGCCATGTGGGACTTCTTCAGAGTTTGCATATAACAACTAACAATGCCGACCGAGTACGCCAAATCAGCCCTTGTTTGAAGTAAATATCTCAATCTTCCAACTAGGCTTCGATATTCAGTTGCATCTGTGTCTTCCTCGCCTTCTCCTTTTGAAAAATTTACATTTGGATCCATTGGAACTAAAGTAGGATTGTAGTCATAGATACCTGCGTCTTTGAGCACCTTTTTGCATACTCTTCGTGTGTAATTAGTATGTTATCCTTATTTTGATACACCTCTATTCCTAGGTAATATCGCAATATTCCAAGATCACTCATATCAAAGTTCTTTGCCATTGCTTGCTTGAACTTATTTACAATTGACAAGTTTGTTCCCGTAACAACCAAGTCGTCAACATTCACTCCAACTAGAATTAGATCGGAGTCTATTTTCCTTTGATATATCGCTTGTTCTTGCACACACCTTTGGAACTTCATATTTTTTAGAATCCCGTCTAATTTCATGTTCCACGTTCGAGGAGCTTGACGCAAACCATATAATGCTTTTATGAGTTTGAACACGAAATCCTTTCTATCTTGCTTTCGAATCCTTCAAGTTGTTCTACATACACTTCCTCTTGCAATTCGCCATGTAGAAAAGCGGATTTCACATCGAGGTTATGTAATTCCCATCCTTTCGAAGCAACTAATGCTATTAAAATTCTAATAGTTTCGATTCTTGCTACTGGTGCAAAAACTTCTTCGAAATCGATATTGTGTTGTTGAAGGTATCCTTTTGCAACGATTCTAGCCTTATACTTGCTAATTGAGCCGCTTGCAATTCTTTTTTACTTTATAGACCCATTTTAAACCCATAATGGTTGTGTTGCATGGTTTTTTTTACAAGTTTCCAAGTTCCATTTCTTTCAATAGAGTCGATTTCTTCTTCCATTGCTTTTACCCATAAGAGATTCGTCTTGGCTTCACGATAATTTATCGGTTCTTCTTCGTTGAGGGCCAAAAGTAGCTCATGATTCTCGATGTAAAAGTTGACTTCAAAATCATCATACCTTCTAGGAAATTGTGTGACACCCCTCGCTAGGGTATTATTATAAAAACATTATTTATCACGTTTTGAATATTAGTTTAAGATTTAAACATCATTTGCGGAAAATAGGTCCCAAAACATCATTTAAAATCTTAACAAACTTATACCGAGGTAATGTCATAATTCACGTAACATAACATGGTCCAAATGGCCACACATTCCGTGGTCTTCTAAATGTCCTCGCCTCATCGCTGGCTCTTATCCTTAACCTGAGTACACATCAAAACAGTTAGACAATTGAAAATGCCTAGTGAGTTACCCGAGGTTACCTCATTATGAGTGGAAAGGATAACCTTAACACTCGAGACAACCTCCAAAAATAGTTTCTTGACACACTTAAGATTTGTAATAAAACATCATAAGGTTTCCCAAAATAGATAAGCATGCTATGCAAATGCAATGCAACTATCCCAAACCCACGTCCATCTCACCTCAACGGCACTCACCTAAGTTCACAAGTAAACGCACAGAGAATAATACTTGATCCCCGTATGAGTTGAACTAAGACTAGTGGCCATCACACTAGCCTCATGAGGGGTAGCAACTCCCTCATGTGGTTTTCTTTTGTCGGGAACAATCACTCCTCGCCCTCTTTAGTTGAGAGAAGGGTCAAACTCATACTCGCCCTCTTTAATTGAGAGAAAGGTCAAACTCATACTCGTCCCTTTAATTGAGAGAAGGGTCAAACTCGGTCGTACTCTCCCTCTTTAATTGAGAGAAGGGTCAAACTCGGTCTCAAGGCATCTCATGGTCAACCCCCATCCTATATGCAATGCAATGCACAAAGGAATGCTCAAAACATCTTTAAAAAGTACAATAATACCTTTATTTGGAAACATCTTTGAAATGACTCTTTTTATGCCATGCACACATAAGGTTTATGCAACAAGTAGCACATAAGAAGTATGCATGATAAAAGAATAAATCACACACATGAATTTAGAAGAGGGATGTGTACTCCCGGTAACTCACCTTCCTTAAGTTCGAAGAAGATGTCACTCTTTTGCTTCAACCTCAGTTACTCTTCTCCTACAAGATATAACATCCAACATTACTAATAACTCTAAGGCTATTTTTCTTCACTAAGTAGATATAAAATATTAGTTAAACATGTCCTAGGGGTTTACTTGAACATTAGAACCAACATCCCAACCCTTAAAGCTCAAAATTCAACATTTCGGGACTGTTCAGGCTGACACGGGCCGTGTTCCTCCTAACATGGGTCGTTTTCTGCTAACAGAAGGTTTTACAGACATCCTGACATGGGCCGTGTTTCCCCCAATCTGGGCCGTGTTCCGAGCACTGTAACTTTCGATTTTTGGTCCTTTTCTCCCTCATTTTGGTCCAATTCAAGGTATTAAACAACCCCAAACTTCTAGATATGAAAGGACATAATTCTAACCCAAATTATACATGATTATATTCATTTAATCTATCCAATATCATCTCAATTGAATCAATCCAAGTTATGACTTAAACACTACTCTATAGCCTTCAACCATTAAATATCCAATTCCATTCTTCTAATTGATAACTAACCAAGAGATTTCCTTCCTCCAAAGACTTGGGATCATAAGGAATCATTCAACTCATCATAGAAACACATTGGAGGATAATAGTTGACCCAATCACCAAGGATTCACCCATTTATGGGTTTTTCCCAAATATTAGGGTTCATATGAATTCACTATCATCCACAATGGTTCTCCAAGCATTTACTAATCAAAATATGGAAGGATAACTACTAGAATTCATTGAATAAACCCTTGGGATCATAGATTTCATCTCCCCCATCCATGAATTCGAATTTCATAACCAATTTACTCCAAAAGTGGGTTTCTAACAAGAAGGTTTGATTCCTTACCTTAGATCTTGATAGAATTGAGCTTCCCCACTTGAATACCCTTGAAAATCGCTTCCCTCCTCCTTCTCCCTCTCAAAATTGTGATTGTGAAGAGTAATGGGGGGTTTTTCCCCAACTAAAGCCTATAGTTTCACATAATTGCAAGGCAGTCCCTCCAGCACAACTAACTCTTTCTTATTTGCAATGAAACCCCTCCTCACCCCATAAGAGTTCTAGTTTTGCATATAAGTCCTTCTTCTAGAATCCCATATGGTAAATTTCCATTTTTACCCTTATTAAGTTATTCTAAACTAAATACTTCTTCAAATACATATTTTAATTTAATTTGTTATAAGTTAGTTATTATGATTATTAAATTTACTATTTTTATTTATTAAATTATTATGGTTATGTAAATTTAATCTTATCTTTAATCCCTAAACTTTTAGCGCCAAATTCAGGATGTTACAAATTGTGTGTTGCGATTTGACCTTCGTAATTGTGGAACTTCTAACTGTGGAACTTCATTTTGTACAACTGCTTTTGTTTCTATTTGGGGTGACTCACCTTCTTCGCCATCCTCGACTTCATGTACTCCACTCGCTACTGGTCCACTTTCGGTGTCAACCGACATGCACCAATGAACCCAAAACATCCCGGGTTCTAGTGTCGGCTCAGCTTCTTTTTCCCAACTCCAACTCAAGTTTTCATCGAAAATAACATCCTGTGACACCGTGATTTTTCACAGCTTTGGAGCTGGGTTCAGACCCAAAATACACCATCTTTTTGGACCGATCATCTAACTTCTTTTGGCGAGGAGTTGTGATTTTTACATAAGCTAGTGACCTAAAAATCCGTAAGTATTCGATGTTAGGCTTGCGGTGATAGTATTCTTCATACAGAGTTGAATCCTTGAGTGCTTTTGTTGGTAGCCTGTTTATGACATAGGCTGCATGTCGAACTGCTTCTCCCCAAAGAAAGATTGGGAAATTTTTGGCTTTTAACATGCTTCGTATCATCTCAAGGAGTGTGCGATATCTTTTCTCTACCACCCCGTTTTGTTGTGGTGTGTAGGAAGCTGTGAGGTGTCGTATCATACCATCTTCTTCATAAAGCTTTCCTGTCAATTAAATTCTCCTCCTCTGTCTATGCCAAAAACCTTTATACTGTTTTCACATTCTTTTTCAACTAATGCCTTGAATTTCTTCAAGTAGACAATGGTCTCGTTTTTTCCTTTCAAAAGATAGATCCACATAAACCTTGAGTAATCATCGATAAGAACAAAGATATACGTGTTTCTGACAATTGTTGATGGTGATATCAGCAACCAGAGATCTCCATGCACGAGTTCTAAGGCTCTCTCTGCTCAATACGAAGCCTTTTCGGAAAAAATGTTTTGTGTTTGTTTTCCAACTAAGCATGACTCACAAAGTTGATTTGATTCGGTGATGGAGGGTAGCCCTTTGACAAGTTCCTTTTTCGACATTGCTGAAATATTATCAAAGTTGGTATGCCCTAATCTAGCATGTCATAACCATGATTGCTCACCAATACGGGTGTGTAAGCAAATTGGTTTTCCCACTTTGATTTTTGTTTTATAGACACGCTTTGCAGAACGTTTCACTTTAAATAAAAGAAATTTCGGCTATCATGAAGGTGTAGGTAATCACCTTTCATTGACACTTCACACCCATTCTCGGTTACTTATCCTAAACTGATAATATTAGTTCCAAGTCTTGGAATGTAATAAGTATCAGTTAGCAATTTTTTACGTCCCTCCTCACCCTCGAACAGTATAGATCCTTTGCCATGTATCTCGACAAAAGAATCATCACCAAATTTCACTCTGCCTTTAATTCTCTTATTCAGTTCGGTGAGGAAAGATAGAGTATGTGTCATGTGGTTACTTGTGCCATTGCTTAAGTACCAAACATCGTTGTTGTTGTCTTGATTCTCGAATTTTCTTGGTATAACACCTTCTTCATTCAAGAAAATTGTCTCGTAGAGTGTTTGAACCATAAAAAGATGTGGATCCTGATCTTCAACCACGGATACATGTCTCCGGACACTGTGATGCAAAGTGACCAAACTTGTCACATCTATAACATTGTACTTTGGAACGATCTTTATTCTTCCCTTTTGACTTTTCAGAGTTGGTGTTGTTCGTGGTTGTGGTTCGATTGTTGTTATAAGAATTGTTGTGGTGTCCTCCTCGACCCCTACGTCCCGAACCATAGCCTCCCCGACCACCACGACTCAATTCTCCACCTTAATTGGTAGACACGATTTTGTTCATCTGTTGGTTCACTTTCTCGAATGCGTTCTTCATAAGCTTTCAAGCGCCCCACCACGTCTTCGTATCCAACAATCTTAAGGTCAAGAAATTGTTCTATTGATGCGACGATATGGATGAACTTCCTCGGAAGAAATGTGAGGAACTTCTTGACAAGTTTGCATTCGGGAATAGGTTCGCCAATGGATGCTAATTTTGACGCAATGCCAAAGAGACTGCTTGCAAACTCGTCGATGGTGCTTCTCTCCTTCATCTTCAGATTGTCAAATTCAGTGGTGAGAGTTTGCAGACGAGCTTCTCTTACCCTATCAGCGCCTAGGTGGCGAGTTTGGATTGCAGTCCAAATTTCTTTTTCCGTATTCACTACAAGGTATGTGGTTTTTACCGGCGACACATATCGCCGCTAAAGCTATCAAATGTCGCCGCTAATACCTTTACCGGCGACACGTCGCCGCTAAAAGGTCGCCGCAACTACTGCGTCGCTAATGCTTAAAAATCGCCGGTAATGCTCATTGTCGCCGCTAATAGTTTTTTTAAAAACCCTTTTGCTCATCGTCCAGCTTCCGTTTTATAATCACTAGCTTCCGTTTTGCAATCACGATTCGTTATTTCTGGATCAGAATTCATTATCGTGTAAAAATGTAAGCCCTTGAGCATCAAGGTTTATGGAATAAAAGTCAACTGTTTGACAACCCGGAATGGTCCTTCCTCGTGTAAAAACGTAAGCCCTTGAGCAGCACAAAGTGCGACTTTCATTCTTGCATTCCATTCAATAGGTGGACCATCAGTTCGCCCGTATAAGAGCCGGTCTAAACTTCCATGAAACAGCCTCTCACAAACCAGCAGTCTCCGATCAGATCCCTCACGAGCATGGAACCCGATCAATTTGCAAAGATACGGGTGTTGTAATGATGCTATAGTGCGTTCACTTCGCTTACAAAAACCCTAAAAAATCAAAAGAATGATGTTAGGGTTGTTTTTGGTGATGATGTTACTGTTACCGTGGGTCCCATTTTTACCTGAGATGAAGGATGGAGAGTGGAGACTGGTAACGGTGGCTTGAAGATTCTTTACATTATCTTCTCCTAAAGAAGCTCTGTACATAACAGAAGATAGGCCCTCAGACACGCATCTATTCGGTGAAAAATTGTGACACGCGGCTGCAATTTCTTCAAACGAGAAGTTCATAAGCGTTCCTGCAGGTACAGATGTCAGAATCAATGGCGGTAGATGGGTGGTTCCCAACGGTGGCCTTCATTCTCCAATGCTTACATATTCAAACGGGAGAGAAAAAGAGAGAAAAGAGAAGTGAGAGGAAAGCGGGTAGGATGAGAGAGAGAGAGGGAGAGAGAGAGAGAGAGAGTGCGACTGGTTCCATTATGCTGTGTCGGCTAATTAAAGACTCTAGACTTGATAGAAAGGGGGAAAAGATCCCGGGCTTTTTTTCAAGACTATTAGCGGCGACTTGTTCAATCCTCCACCGTTGATTTTGTTTCCATCATCGACGGACTGCAATGTTTTGAATGTGTACATCCGGATAGTCGGTTTCTCTGTAGCGGCGACACTTTTAACGACGACAGAACTCTTTAGCGGCGACATCTAACGCGTTTGTAACGTGTCGCCGCTAAAGAGTGGTGTCGCCGCTAAAATTGTCGCCGCTAAAAAGGAGATTTCTTGTAGTGATTCATCACGCCAACTTGCAAGATGAGATCCTCAGGTATAGCCATGTTGTTTTTCTTTGCGTCAGACGATCCTGGATCACTGGTGTCCCAAACCTGGTGCACATTAAGGATCACCTTCATTCGGGTTGCCCATACCGTATAGTTTGCTGAACTCAACATAGGAACATGGAGCGACAAAGACGAGCCTTCCTTCGTACCGTTCATTCCAGCATTGGCGACGTCCCCCATCTAAGGAACCATGCTCTAATACCAATTCTTGGCAGCAATCAGTAAAATATACCAGAAAAACAAGAAAGATTTTATGGAATAACTCTTATTATAAAAAAGAAACTGACTCAAAACTTCGTTACAATCGTTCCACTAACTCTCGATATCATGCCTCGATACCTAGACGTCTATATTTATACTAGACATAAGAATGTAGATAACTATCAAACAAAGACTTTGAATTATGCTATAATACCGACTTGTATTATGAGATAAGCACTATCCTAACACCTCATCGTATTAATAATTATCTCAACGTCTTCAATAATCGGAAATTATCAACAGAAAATCCTATATCTCCTTCGTATGGTAAAGCAGACAAACTCTTGATTGATTTTAGTGTAAGTGGTGCTATAGAAATAGGACATAAGTTCCCTACTTTTGCATTTCCATGGATCTTCTCGCATTGCAAATACAGTTTCGGTACTACGAGCGACTTGTGTAGGTTGCTTGACATCTCCGGTCACATATCTCCATAACATCTTGGCTTTAAGATACTAGTTATATTTGTAGTCCATAAATATAAACTGAGCCATCTAAAATGTAAAGAGAATGGACGGAAATGGCTAGGTGTTTAATTATAAGCCATGGTGATGAAAAAAAAAAAACTGTCATCAACAAGGGTTCGTTTAAACGAGATTAATATGGTAGATTGTAATGTAGAAGAAAACCAATATATTTCCAAATAGGAAATATATTAAATACGATTACTTGGAAAGCACCGTATTATATTGACAATTTCTAGTGGTGTATCTTTTTAGCTGTGCATGTAAGCCTTAGTCAAATCACTCAAATCTGTGTGTTGTCTATTTTTTGGCATCTGTTTCCTTCATTGCACTTGCACAGCATATACCAACAAAAAATCATCATACTGTTACGATTAATTCAGGGTTGTGCTGACCATGGTGGGTTCAAACGGGCTATCATAGTGGACTTGGTACAGGGAAAGAATATCAATAATTGCATACAAGACAAATGATTAGGATACTTTGCATTTGCAGTCGTGGAATTCTCCAAAAGCATACACCTCAGATCGAAGCCATGGTTCTCCTTCCCTACCACATTTCTAAGAGGTTCCAAAAATAGAATCCGACATGAACATGTCAAATTGGTAAACCCCACAATGCGTAAAATTAACCCTCTGTTTTTTTATTTATTTATTATGTATCAATATATTCAGCGTTATAATCCAAGTTTTCTAATAACATGCATACAAGAAATAAAGTTCCACGTATTCGACCCCCTATACTTTCTCAAAATTGCTAACTAGTAAGACATGGTGCCATTCACATAATCGAACATGCATTTGGATTTTCGTCACTGAAAAGAGTGGTCAGCCTCTCGGTTGGATTATTAGGACTAGAAAGCGCTTGAGCCACGTCCCTAACATAGCCAGAAGGGGCTTTTTTGTCGTAGGCTTGAGGAGCATAAGGGTAATAAACAAGATTATAGGGTACGTATGGCCACATTTCAGCTTTCTTTCCAGTGTTCTGGACTTTCTTCAAGACCTTTTTTGGGTCCACATAACCTGTCACCGTTACTCGGCTTTGTTTTCGGCTTACATCCACCGATTTCACGCCTACATATATAACATAAAAAAAAAACCACGATCAATAATTATTATAGCGTTATACTAGATATTGTCATGATTCGATCTACAAGTAATGTTTTGTGATAAAGTTGATTTGGAAAACGTACATGTGGTAGAAATCAAACCAACTTTCAAAACTAGCTAGATGAACTATAATAATTTACTAATTATTTAAGATATATTATATTTGACCAAACATGGTGACTAAGATTAAAATATGGAAGGATAATTACAGCAATTATTATGAAATCTGTGGTGAAAGAGACATGAGTTCCAACGTGAAAGATAATAGTTTACTAATTATTACAAATATATATATTACAGCAAATTAATATTGATTTTTGTGGTGAAAGAGACATGAGTTCCATTCCCGTACGAAAAAATAAATAGATTGATGGCGAGATTATTGTAATTTCCTAAAATTATGTTTTGATTTAAGTTCATGAGACTTCCGGTTAAACACATGTCACAAAAATAATTTATTTGCACTTTCTTCCTACAATTTCTGTCTGTAGAAAAGAAAATTCACTCCGTTAGTGGCCACTCTTAACCTATGACGATCGTTAATTAAAAGACTTGATTCTTACTAAAAATATATTTTTCCAAAAGCTATGCATGGCTTACGTACAGTGCAGTTTAATTTAATGAACTTCGCCACGCTGAATCAACTTTCAAGAAATAGCGGCTCATCTCTATATTACTTGTTTGTATGGTTTTACTCACCGTTTTTATTAAATCGGCCAAAAGGTATGGATCATTATAACCAATTTGCATTGTTTTACTCTTTGCTTTTTGGAAAGGCAAGGAAATGAATCCATTATCGAACACAGTCACATATTAGCAAGGTAATGCAATATATATGTGTAGTGTTTTCTCTGAATAGCAAAGAAAGAAGACTCCAACATACATATATACCCGCACAAACAGGTACCAGTTGTGGAAAAAACAGATGTTACAAGCAGTAGGACTGGATCACAAATTGACAAGTTAACATCCCTATCCTTTCTAGACTCCTAGCCTTTAGGCTTTATCCACTGAAACGAATACATCTGAATTTCCTTAAGATGTATTAAATTCTAGTCCTTGCCTTTGCATGGTTTTACTCAGTTAATTCAGTGCATATCGTAAAGCATCTCTTTGAGAGAGAGAGAGAGAGAGAGAGAGAGAGAGAGAGAGAGAGAGAGAGAGAGAGAGAGAGAGAGAGAGAGAGAGAGAGAGAGAGAGAGAGAGAGAGAGAGAGAGAACCTGATAATGAAGAAACAGCATTCTTTACTCTCCTTTCGCAGCCATCACAGTCCATCTTCACCTTGATCTCAACTGTCTGAAACATCCACATGCAAACCCAAATTTACTGAATCTTGAAAACCACGCATACATTTAAAGAAACCACACACAAATAAATTTAATTAATGAAATTATCGAACCAGGGTATACCTCCAAAGTTTTGCGTTTGCCTTTTCTTGTACTGGTCACAGCACACAGGTCAGAGATATGATCTAAATAACCCATATCCAATTCTTGTGTGTTGATTCACCAAAGCTAGCTTAAGAGCACTGTGTGTGTGTGTGTATGTTTTTCAGGAAAGTAGAAGGGTTTAAGGCCTGGGGTGAAGAAGGAGATGAGCATCTGAATTGATATTTAAAGCAAAAAATGCATGGAACAGTAATGGTTTGAAGAGCGAGTAGTTGTCAACAAGCTGTGATAATTGAAATCTACACTATTTTATTAGTCTTTCATACTTAGATTTCGTAGATCAGAGGAAGTGCTTCCTGCCTTCCCATTACAAAATTTAATATTCTAGAAGAAATCGATAATTGCATTCAAAGAACATAAATTAACCTGCCATAAAAAACTTGGGGTGCTAAAGCTCATAAAAGGCAATTTTCCTCTTCTTTGATAATAATTCCAAATTTATTACTACAAAGTATGATAACAAAAACTTTTAACCAAAATTACTTAAATTACAAAATTGCTCACTTTGCTTTATCAAAAACATAAGTTTAGTCCGAAATTTCATATCGTCTCAATGTCGTCTTTAGGTATATATTATGTTGCGGATATAGTCTTTGACCGATATAAAATGACTTCAAAACTTGGACTATGTTTGCGAATAATGAATAAAGCACAAGGACCATATCCGCAATAAACTACAAACTTAAGGATGACCTTGAGACAATTTCAAAGTTTAGACCGAACTTGCAAATTTGATTAAAGCATAGGAACTAACGTGTAATTTACTCAACTTACTATATTAAGTTGTTATTGATTAGTCGTTGTTACAAATTAAAATATTTACTTCGAAGTCTACAAATTTAAGTAAAATTAGAAAATGAAGAAATCCGATATATGATGAGTGCCTGCGAAGGCTAAAATCTAATGTGTTGCTACCAACTTTGAGAATTTTCTTTTTCTACAGCAAATATCAATCATTAAAGCCAACAGGCATTTTCTGTAATTCCGTGTTAACTTCTCTTTATGGGCTGTTCTTATGTTATTTTATTTTTGCAAAAACATATACACAATACTCAAAATGGATTTATTATGAAACTATAAGACCAAATTGTGTACTTTTTTATATTTCTTACTTTTTTACGGCAACTCAGTTGTCACATTATTCTTCCAACAATCTCTCCTCCCACCTCCCTTACCTATAAAACTGTCATCCCTTAATATATTCCATTTTTAATTTTTTAATAATAAATTCAAAATTTATAAAAAATGAAATATTTCATTAATTCAAAGTAAATAATAAAAATTACATAAAAATAATATAAATAATACAAAAACATAATAATAATTTAAAAAATACATCACTTTGAATCGTCATCCGAAAGCTCTTCCAAGACCTCATCTGAATCCTCATTGAGGGTTCGTAGTCGAGTTCTGTAAATATGTTCCACCAAATTATTACAAAAGTTGTGATGCATATCTTGATTATGTACTTCCATTATGTTTGTTATGTATTGTGGGGTACCAATATGTAGTGCTTGAAAGGTTGGTCAAGAATATTGATGTCGTAGTTGGTACCACCAACACCAATAATACATGCCCAATCCAAATGATCATACGCCGTATTGTTCAAGGATTATCGTCATGCGACTCTCAATGATGACCTCATACGAATTGACTACGTCATGCATTAGGGTACATTACCTACGACGAATGAATACAATCAATGCTACCTAGAATTTCCGGAAACTCTTGCTTGTTTTCGAGTATCGTATAAAATTGTTACAATCATTGAACGTAGGTTTACGTAAATATCGTGCATCGTAAACCTTAATGAGAGCTTTTGCAAACATGTAAACACTTTCTTATGTGTTCCCCTTAGATATCCTACAATACTCACGACATGACTCAACTCTCGTGTCGTATGCTAATTGACGAATATCGGTTGTGTATTTTTGTAGTGGACTAAAACTTTTACTGCCTCATGCATCCCATTGTTGATGAAAATATGAAAAAAATATTCTTTAAATCATCAACAATACGTAGGAATAATTTTCTCCTCATATAGAATTTTCGTCAAAACTTTATAGTATACATGACATTAGTAGCAAAGTACTTTTGTAGGATATGCTCGTGGCCAACTTCACGATCTCTTCTTAAATGAGTATATCTCCTTCTTGGTCGTGAACTTTTGGCTTCTCCTTGTTCTAAAATGTTAATCATTTATTGCATCATTCTAGCAACCAACATTGATTCATTTGATGCAAACATATTTGATGAAGCAGAAAAATGTGATGATGAAATAATGAAGTTAAGAAACTGAGTATAGAAGTATTGAGAATTAAGTTGTGGTAAAAGATATAATATTAGGTGGTAGTTTTAGCGATTATATATATATATATATATATATATATATATATATATATATATATATATATATATATATATATATATATATATATATATATATATATATATATATATATATATATATATATATATATATATATATATATATATATATATATATATATATATATATATATATATATATATATATATATATATATATATAGGGAGGATCAATCGAGGCCAACGAAAAGGTTGAGATCGCGAGGCCAGTTCTGGACCAATCAAATTATAAAGGCATATTAGTAGTTATGTATTTCAATTAAATTATATCAAAATTATAGTTTCCTAAAATCTAGGATTCTGATTCCTAAAATCTAGGATTATGATTGTTAGTTACCAAAAAAACTAATAAATTAAGTTTACTTTTTAATAATATCAGATTATATAACGTCAATTTTTACTTATTTTTATTTTTTTATTTTATTAAATGATAGTAATTATCATTTTTTGGTCAAAATATATTTTTTATTGTATCATTTGAGTTATACGATTTCAATCATTAATGATTATATAACACAATGTAGTTTTAATCATAAATGATTAGATCTCTAAAAATTAAAAATAGATACGATTTTAAAATACAAAATGAAAAGAATACGATATAAAGATAAAATTTTCAAAATATTCTTAATCTTGAATGAATAAAAACACTTCTAATTATAGTCATAGATGACAACACCTCTAACTATAAATTAATAAACATTATCAAAATAAAAGTTACATCTGAATTCCTACATTTCAATTTATATTTATTAATGAATATAATTGTAACAATAAATGAATTCACACATCGTTGTGTTTGCTTATAATTTTCTTGTTACACCATACACGAAAAAATATGAGACACCCATGATCATTGTTTTTGTTAGATATATACTTGCAAAATCAAATTCAAGGATATCAGAAAATAATTATAACCATATTAAACATAAATGATTATAATCATCAATGATTAACATATAAAGAACTTTTAACACAAAAATACATGTTCAATGGTTTTCAAAATTATAACTGTTGATGATTAACAATAAAGTTTTTATGCTCATGTTTTAAAAATTAATAGAAAGTGGTTGTTCTAATGTTAATTATCAATGATTAACACCATTCATCAACGAGATTATTATTACAATCAAAAATTAAACATGACATATTTATTACAGTGTAAATCATTGATGATTAAAACATGTTAACTCATTGATTTAAAAATAAATCATTTGTAAGTGTTAATCGTTGATGATTAACACTTATATTAAACATTAAGCACTTGGCATTAAAACATATTATGTAATTAAAAATAGATGTTATAAACTTGTATTAAAGTTATATTCGTTGATTGTAGTTATTAGCATAACAATGCATTTAATATAAAGAAATTAAAATGCATTTCGTTCAAAAAGTTAAAATGTATTAGCAACAAAAAGTTAATAAAATATTTTTGATAAAATGTTTGGAATGAAAAGAATAAAATAAGATGATAACATTTTGAAATAGTCGTATCAAATTGGAATTCCAACAAAAAAACAAACTTGACCAACATAATTTATTCATCCTCCAGAACACGCACTAAATAATATTTGGGCTTAAGAACATTCTTCACAAATTATGCTATTTAACAAATTATGTTATAAGTAGAATTTTCGTCACTTACATTTGATTTGGGTTCGAAGGAAGAAGGAAGACGCAAAATTCCACCGTCCACTTTCACATCGCATGCACCATTTTGGTTGGGTTACTCCTGGACGAGAACATCAATCAGAACTCATTCTCGATTTATCTTTCTCGCTTGTCTTTTTATTCATTTCGTGTCATACGTACCAGTGTGGTGATCGGCTAATGCTGTGAAACCCTAATTTAAGGAGAGAGATAGAGAAAGAGAGAGAAGAATTCCATATTAAAAGGCTAAAATCATGAAACCCAAAAAATTTAATTACCGTTTCTATCCTTGACAACTTTTTTAAAATCTTTAAATTAGTCACATTACTTTTATATTTTACATAAATGATACATTAATCTCAACCTTAGATATTTAGATATGATAGTTTAGACGGTTGAGATCTGGTCTTGCGATCTCAACCTTTTCTTTGGCCTCAATTGACTTATATATATATATATATATATATATATATATATATATATATATATATATATATATATATATATATATATATATATATATATATATATATATATATATATATATATATATATATATATATATATATATATATTGCAAGTTAAGGATAAATCCGGTTACATGAGTCGTAATATACTACAGCTACGCTAGGTACATTAGGCTAACTAACAGTTCTTCGTTCGCCAACCCTTCTCCAAGGAGACTGCACATAGACTAGACCCACACGCGCAACCAGCAAACCTCGGTGCAAGCACACGCCCCACCCCGTAAGTGACGTCCTGCAGGCAACTGACTGGGGGGAAACCAGCCCCGGGTACACACTAAACCGGCTAGCACAGAGGCCACAAGCACTGACGTAATATCTTTGCCAAACTTGCGCGAGAATGGTTTCGAACCCACAACCTCCCAAAAGGGAGGCATGGTGCCTAGCCATCTCAACCACCGCTTCGTGTGTTTTATATATATATATATATATATATATATATATATATATATATATATATATATATATATATATATATATATATATATATATATATATATATATATATATATATATATATATATATATATATATATATATATATATATAGGGAAAGGTTCAAATAAGAACCATTAAAAAGTTAAGAACCGTGAGAACTAATCTCGGCCCTTGACGCAATTCATCGGAGGGTTGTATATATATGGAGTTTAACAAGTGTGAACGCGTTGTAGACGATCAAACCCCATAACCGTTAGATCAAAAGAATGTGTGGTTTGGATTGGTTCTTTTAGTTCTCAATCTTTTAATGGTTCTCATTTGAACCTATTCCTATATAAATATATATATATATATATATATATATATATATATATATATATATATATATATATATATATATATATATATATATATATATATATATATATATATATATATATATATATATATATATATATATATATATATATATATATATATATATAATGCAACGACTAGAAAGTGGTTTGGGAAGTGGAGTGAGGTGTGGTGGAATTCCACGAATAGGAGCTTCCCCGTTTAGTCATTTTTAGGCGGTGGTTTTCCCACACCCACCACGGGCTGCATGCCACTGAATGAACCCCATGGTTATTATACTCTGTTTGCACCAATAAATAAATATTATTGTCTATAAGGGGGTAACTAGTGGGAGGTTGTAGATTTGGGGTATTAGCATGTTCTTAATATTTGCATGTCTGCTAGTACACATTTTTCATCCTTAAAGGGTATAAGGTTTGCATACAATTTCATGCCCTAATTTTCTCCATAAGTTTTACATCTAATTACAATTTGATCCTTTGAGATTCGGCATGATTCTCATGTTCTTAACATGTTAATACTACAAGGGTTAAACTTTTGTTATGTGCTTCCCTCTTTTTGTATATCTATCTCATAGTGAGGCTCTACTTGTATGAATAGAGGTTCTTTTTGTATATCTATCTCATAGTGAGGCTCTACTTGTATGAATAGAGGTAGGAGACTAAAAGTCCTTAGAGTTGGCACTAGAGAAAAAGCGGTCTTAGGTTGGACTAAAGTAGAACATCGACGCAAATGATTAGGATATACTAAAAAGAGAAAAAACCTTATAGACATTGATAAAGTGGTAACTACTTACTTTGTCTCAAATATTCCAAGAGGATGGAGTAATTCCAGACTTTGGAAACTTTAACGGCTTTGGTCGTATTGTCAATGTCTATTTGACGAGTTTGGTGCCAATTTGGTATTGGCAAGATTCATCATGATGAGAAATAGTGGATGACTGTCATTCATTGTTAATAATTCCTATCTTAACAAGATGAAACAGGTGTATGACCGCACATTCTAGAGGAAAACCATTGACAATACACATATGTGGTGGGAAGTAGAAATGTACTATCGTATAGGTCATTTATGGGGGTTCTTAATGGAAATCTGGGCCTTCCAGACAAAACGATATTTTTGGTGTGGAGCCTAAAAGCAAGATCGTAATCTATGAAAATTTAAACCCACATTATTTTACTTGTCCTCAAAGCTACATTATTGTTGAGGTAAAATATATTGAAACATTATCGAGTGTCTTCTTATATGCTAAAGTTTCAGGATTATTTGGTTATTCGATAATATACATTGGTAGTCATAACATGTTAATGTACTTCAAAAGTACATTTTCTGTTGAGAACTTTTTGAGTATCATTTGGGCAGTTGGCGAAAATGGTTATCGTGGCTAACGATATGTTATGTGTATTTCATTCAAGCATAGATGATATTATTCATTAAGGTCACTAGTTTTTAGTACATTCCATGTTCTATTCCATTATTTTTACTAAATATAGGAAGGTGTTAATTCCATGAACATGTCTAGAAGGGGCAGAAAATATTCTTTGGAAGAACTAATACTCACTAACCTTGGAGATATGATTAATCAGAAACTAGAAGTGGATGGATGATTCAAAATTTTCGAAATTTTCAGGGTTGGATACGGGAAGATGTATAATACACTCCCCTTGTTCTATGATTCAAAAACAATTATCCTAGTAAGACAGTTTGTCTGATGGTTATTAGGAACTTCCGGACAAAGGGGTAAATTTCGCTGAGGAGCCTAGAAGCAGGATCATCATTCAAGCCAATTTAACCCCACATTATTCTACTTGTATTAAAATATACATTGTTGGTAAGGTAAAAGATATTGAAACACACTTGAGTTTCTTCTCAAATACTAGAATTTTAGGATTATTTGATAAAATACGTCGGTAGTCTTAACATATTAAACTTAAGAAGTACATTTTTGCTGAGGAGCTTAGAAGCAGGATCATCATTCAAGCCAATTTAACCCCACATTATTCTACTTGTATTAAAATATACATTGTTGGTAAGGTAAAAGATATTGAAACACACTTGAGTTTCTTCTCAAATACTAGAATTTTAGGATTATTTGATAAAATACGTTGGTAGTCTTAACATATTAAACTTAAGAAGTACATTTTTGTTGAGAATTGTTTGAAGATCAGTATGGAAGTTGGCAAAAATGGTTCTTGTGGCTAAGGAGACGTGATGCGACTTTCATTCAAGAAATATGGATAATATGCATTATGGTCGCTAGTATTTTAGTACAGTTCATGTTCTTTTCAATTATTTTTAGTAAATTTAGGAAGGTGTTAATTCCAGGCACATGTCTTGAAAGGTCAGCAAAAATATCCTTTGGTAGAACATGTATACTCACTAAACTTGGAGATATGATTAATTAGAAACTACAAGTTGGATAGATGATTGAAATTTTAAGGAATGGATACGGGAAGATGCAAAATACATTCCCATTGTTCTGTGATTCAAAAAAAATCCTAATAAGATGGTTTATCTATTGTTTATCAGGGCCTTCCAGGAAAAGGGGTAAATTTCAGTGAGGAGCCTAGAAGAAAGATCATCATCCATGCTAATTTAAACCCGTATTATTCTACTTATTATAAAAGCTACATTGTTGGTGTAGTAAAGGATATAGAAACTTTCTCGAGATTCTTCTCAAATAATAAAGATTCAAGATTACTTGATTATTCGATAATATAAGTTGGTAGTCATAACCTGTTGATGGAAGTCTAAAGTACATTTTATGTTGAGAACTTTTTAAAGATCATTCGGGTAGTTGGGGAAAATGGTTCTCATGGCTAAGGCGATGTGATGCGTGTTTCATTCAAGCATATAGGATATTATGCATTAAGGACACTAGTATTTTAGTATTCATGTTCTTTTCCATTAGTTTTAGTAAATGAAGGAAGGTGTCAATTCCATGCACATCTCTAAAAGGGACAGTAAAAATTCCTTTGGTAGAATCTGCATACTCACTGACCTATGAGATATAGTTAATCCTAAACAAGAATTTGGATAGATGATTTAAGATTTTCAAGATTGGATACAGGAAGATGCAGAATATGCTCCCCTTGTTCCTTGATTCAAAAAGAATATCCTAATAAGATGGTTTGTCTGATGGTTATCTGGGCCTTCCAAACAAAGGGGTAAATTTTTGTGAGGAGCCTAGAAGCAGGATCAATGCCAATTTAAACCTACATTATTCTACTTGTCTTGAAAGCTACATCGTTGGTGAGGTAAAGAATATTAAAACTATCTCGAGTTTCTTATCAAATAGTAAGGTTTCAGGATTATTTAATTATTTGATAAAATACGTTGGTAGTCCTAACAAATTGATGGACTTCAGAAGTATATTTTCAGTTAAGAACTTTTTGAAAATCATTCGGGTAGTTAGTGAAAATGGTTCTCGTGGCTAAGGAGATGTGATTCATCTTTCAATAAAGCATAAAGTGTTGGATTATGTGTCTAAGCCATGACTTATAAATTGTATTTATCTTATTAATTAAAGCAAAGTCCATTTGGGTTGCCCTTATAGCCGGAGGTTTGGTAGAAAGTTCAGTAGAGAAAAATGTTGATTTATTAAATGTTTAATAAATCAATAGAAATAAAATAATAGTTTATTAATATATTAAAGTGATAAGATATTAATTAGAAACTATATTAGTTAATTAGAAATTAATCTGGAATTAATTTAATGATTAATTTAATTAATTAAAAATGCAGGGACTGGTTTTGTAATTATTCAATAGTTGAATAAATGGCTGGCCAGTGGAACCTGGGGTTGGCGAAAATTATGAGTGGGCACACTCATATTTTCAAAACCTTAATTAGGGTTTAGAAGAGGCTTGTCCAATTGATAAAAGGCTTGTCAAAGTTGGGATCCTCTAGGGTTTTGACTGTAACCCTTGGAGGCTATAAATAGAGCCTCCAGAGAACCCTAATTCATGCGCCATTTCACTGTCTCTCTTGAACACTGTTGTCTCTTCTCCATTGCTTGAGTGTGACTTCATTTGAGGCAGGATATTTTTGCTGCTAGCTTCAAGAAGATTAATCAAAGGTTGGTTTTTCTTATTTTAATCTTTAGAATTAAACTGTTGGCCTTAGGAATTTGCTATATGTTCATTGATAGAAAAACATAGATCCTTATCATAGGTTGCATGTGAACTTAAGATTATTTAGTTCATTGATTGCTTAAAACCTTTCAGTGGTATCAGAGCCTGACTTGTTTTTCTTGTGAATTGCTATAACTGCTTGTGTGCTTAAGGGTTATTTTCGAAAAATAAACCCTTGGGAGGCCATCATTCGACTTTGGTGGCTAGGGTTTTGAAAACCCTAGCCTCCGCCCCCTTCTGCGAAATTGTACCTGCTAGGGTTTCTACGTTTGTTATTTTTGGTAATTATGATTAATTAAATAACTGGAAACCTTAATCCCTTTGCATGTAATTTTCGAAATTTAGGGGATTGAGATAGGTAAATTAATTTGATTAATTTTGTGTTGCCTATCTTGATTTAATTAATTTAATTAATTGTTAATTAAAAGATAAATTAAATCACTTAATGATTTAAATTTAAATTTTCGAAATTAATTGTTAATTAGCGAAAAATTTAAAAGATTAAATCCAAAATATTTTAAAAAGTTTAAAATACATCTTATATATTTTATGATTAATAGTTAATATTTTATATATAAGATAAAATTGGTTAGTCTTACCGTTAGTAGGCCTCATTCACAAAACTGTCTTATAAAGAGGGTATAAGGCGACTGCCTATAAAATGGTAGTCTAATGGGTGTCCACTCTCACCCACCGCTCTCCTGGTCAGTCGAGTGTCGTTAGCTGAACGAGTTTGATATGACCGCTTAATTCTCATTAAAAGTATAATGCTATAATTGAAAGTACTAGAACAAATTCTTAAAATCTCAATCTAGTTACTTTAGGAAAAATGTGAATTGATGCTAAACCATGAAATTGCACATTGCACTTTATGAAACATTGGTGGAGCACGTGTGGTTAATTGGCACACCAATAGGGGTTCATAAGGAGTTGCAATGGGTTTCTCGATCTTACCATTGTTGATGGAGCGTGTGTGGTTAACCGGCACGTCAATTTGAGATGGTAATTGACTTTGAGAGTACCAAGCTAATTTGCATGGTTATTCACATCTAGTTTGTGATCCTCGACATCCCAGTCACAAACAGTAGAGCATATCCGAGATTAAACATGCCATTGAATAGTTCAATGAATCTCACAGATCTAGGAATTTCATAAGACTGAAATTGATAAATGTCTATCTACCTTAATGACCATTATGTTGTGATTACGGCATCCCTCTTCACACCATAGTTGGGGTATTTTGATGAAGGGTTCTGAACAAACTATAAACTAGAAATTCCTAAGTTCACATGCAACCCTAAAAGAGATCTATGTTTTTCTACAATGAATATATAATAAAAACCTAAAGGCCAACAATTATTTCTAAAGAACAAATCAAGAAAACCAACCTTGAATTCTTGAACCAGAAGCTAGCAACAAAAGTATCCTGCCTCAAATGGAGTCACACCCAAGCAATGGAGGAGAGAAGACAGCAGAGTTCCTTTGAGAGATGAAGTTGGCGCAGGATTAGGGTTCGCCAGAGGTTCTCTATTTATAGTTTCAGGTGGCACAACTTAAAACCCTAGAGCCCAACTTTGCCAAGCCTTTTATCAAATGGACAAGGCTTTACTGAAACCTTAATTAGGGTTTCGAGATTCTTGTGGTGGCACCACAAAATCTCGCCACTTTCAACCCTCCCACTGGCCAGTCAATATTCAACTATTAAATAATTACGAAACCAGTCGCTGTACTTTTAATTAATTAAATTAATCACTAAATTAAATCCAATTAATTCTAGATTAATTTCTAATTAATTATTATAGTTTCTAATTAATATATTAACACTTAAATATATTTATAAATTATTTATTTATTTCTATTGATTTATTAAACAATTAATAAATCAACCTTTCTCTCTACTGAACTTCTACATCAATCCTCCTGCTATAAGGGCAACCCACATAGACTTGCTCCAATTAATAAGATAAATACAAATATAAAGTCATGGCTTAGACACCTAATCCAACAGTCTCCCACTTAGATATCTGTTTCCCGTCAGGTCAAGGGACGAATAAGTTTCGACTCATATAGTTATACCATTTACGAGTCAGATCACTCACAACAGTACGTTTTATAACATCGAGTTACCGATGCGTTTTCGCATTATCAATGAGTGACTGTCTTGTAAATCACAAATCATATCTCTCCACTTTAAGATCATAAGATATTATCATCTCAACATTGCTTATGATGTAATCCATGAAGCAATCTGTTGAGTGCGGGTTTATCCAATACTCAAATCTCTATTTCTAAGTACTCATGAACGTTGTAGCAGTCTTACTGCAATGTCTAATCCCTTAGACAATCTACGAACCAGTTCATGACAATCTTCGTTCATACTTACTCCCTAAAAGTATGAGCGACTGTGGAACTTTGAATAATCGAATTAATTCAGGAAGTTAAACATGCAAAAATGAAATACAATATTAACAATTGATAAAAGCAGTAAACAATACTCATTTATAAATCTCTATTATAAAATCACCAAAGTCAATTACATTAATACTGTTATAAATTTCAACATATCTAATTACTAAAACTAATATCATCCCTCAGTCCAATGCTCCGAGCATGTTGATTGTGCTTGATCCTACTCAGAGCCTTTGTCAAAAGATCTGCAGGATTGTCTTCTGATAATACCCTCTTAACTAGGAGGTGACCTTCTTCTTCCCAATGTCGAATATAGTGGTACTTTCTGTCAATATGCTTGGACTTTCCATGATCTCGCGGTTCCTTTGTCAAAGTGACCGCTCCTTCATTATCACAGAATAGTTCCATCGGCTCCTGAATACTCGGGACAACTCCAAGGTCACCGATGAAGTTCTTCAGCCAAGCCGCTTCCTTAGATGCTTCATTCGCTGCTATGTACTCTGATTCGCACGTTGAATCAGCCACCGTTTCTTCCTTGGAACTTTTCCAAGTAACCGCTCCACCATTTAATAGAAATACCCAGCCCGACTGAAAGCCGGCATCTGTATATCTACTTACCTTAAAGTCATCACTGTCACCAATGACTAACACCATGTTCATCGTCCTTCGCAGATACTTAAGTATGTTCTTAACCGCTATCCAATGCGCCTTTCCAGGATTTCCCTAGTACCGACTAACCAAGCTAAGTGCAAAGGATACGTCGGGACGAGTACATGTCATAGCATTGACAACGCCTAGTAATATCACATATTTTAGTCGTTGTTGAGCCCTATTCTTAGTGAAATTATATCATATACATCGTGGTATTCTCACTTTTCGTGCCAGCACTTGTTTGAAAAGAAATAATGAAAACAGGGACTAAAAGCGTACAATTTGGAAGAAGTTTGAAGATCAAGGCAAAATCAGGGAAAGACGTACGCACGCCGCGGAAATCATCAACACGCGACGCGGGTATGAGGCGGTGAAAAGAATTCAAATTCCGATAAAACGGGGATAAACCCCTACACGCGACGCGGGATCCATCTGTGCGTGGCGCGGTCTCGAGATTTTTACAACTATAAATAGAGGCTTTTAGGTCGAAAAAACTAGCGAAGACCTGGTGTAAAATCGACCCCCAAGGCTCTTTGACTCCTAGATTTAGCTTCAGCAACTATCTTTTGGTATTTTTATGTTTTTATCTTTAATTTTCAATTAGTTTAATAGTTAGTAATCGATGGCTAGTATCTTTGGGAGTGACAACCATTGATATTTAGTTTTAGTTTCTGTTTTTGGATCTTTTGGTTACTGTTTGTGTCATTGGATCTGATTTTTGAGTTAATGAATCATTTGGTTACAAGTAATTATCTGTTTTTCGAAGTTTTATGCTTGTGAATGAATCATTGGATGTTTGAATTGTGTTTGTTGTTTGGATTGCCTTTGTTTGCTTCTGATTTGGAGATGTGCTTCTGATTTCAGTAAGTAACAAGGTTTGGTTGACATTTTAGTTCATGATTGCTTCGAATTGTTTTATTGGGATTAGTTGTCAAAAGTTAGGAACTAGGTCCTCTGACTGTAGCGTGACACTGCAGTTGGTAATCTGTCACCTGTCTCGACCACGTTACTCCTGTGGAACGACCCTGACTTCCACTGTGCTAAGTGAGAGTGAGGTTTATTTTCTTATTTTTGACCGCATGACGACCGCTGCGATGTTAAATTTTGGCGCCGTTGCCAGGGAGTTGTGAGCTTGAGAATAGGTGATTTGTAGGACTTTTTAGTTTTTGATTTTTGGTTAGTTAGTAATTTTGGTTTTTGATTTTTCGGGCGTGTTGCATTAGTGCATGCGTACCCGTAGGGGTGAGCAATTATCCCCTTTGCATTTTGACTCAGAGATTGAGCGAACTGCGCGCAAGATCCGTGCACGTAGGCGTTTAAATACAATTAGTTTTAGTAATGTCAGTAGTAGTATAGTAAGTGTTGCCCAGGAACCCTCGGGTGAGGCAACGGGGATGTCATTTATTCCCCCGGTTTCAGAATTCCACATTGGGAGCACGAGTGCTACTGGTGGTGCAGCTTCAGCCCTTGCACCTATACTTTCATGCATTCCGCCGTCGATTCCACTATTTCAATCTTTATCCCAACCTCAATCCACAAACCCAGTTACATCTGCCATGTCTTGGGGAGCGCCAACCCGCGATGGCACCCCAGTATCTAAACAGCAGACACCCATTTCTCAACCCATTTCTCAACCAGCACCAGTACTTTTTAAACCACAAACCACATTCCAACCTATACCACCGCAGCAACAATACCAACAGCAACCACCTCAGCAGCAGTACCAGTATCAAGAGGCTGAGGAGAGTTATGATGATGAAGACAAAGGATGGGTTCCACCAACACCACAGCAACCATGAAACCGAGGTCAGGGACCTCCAAGAAGAGCACAGCAGCATCAACCACTACAAGGTCAGCAGAGATATAATGATCATCACTTTTACGGTAATCATGCTCAACCCTTGTATTTTGCACAACCGAGGGGGCAATCGGTTGCATCGCACTTCCAGCCACGGGAGTATGATGACTCGTCACCCATTTACATTCCTGAGCATATAGAATCTCAAGTAGAAATTAGGCCTCAGTTGTTAGGGATATTACTGGAATTTAGGGGGTACAAACATGATGACCCATACAATCACTTGTATGAGTTTATAGCAACAGCCAATGCTAACACCCCTAGGAACACTAAAAGAACATTTTTAGACTAAGATTGTTCACATTCACTCTTAAATATAAAGCCAAATATTGGTTTACGTCTTTACCATCGAATAGCATCACTACATGGGACCAACTCAAAGCTAAGTTCTTACAAGAGTTATATCCGGCAAGCAAGACGATGGAAATCAGGAGGGCCATTCAGGATTTTCAGCAGAAGCCTGGAGAAGCTTTTCATGAAGCATGAGATCGTCTAAAGGAGTTGATGAGGTCATGCCCTCATCATGATATTCCAAAGTGGCAACTGGTCAAGGTATTCTTTGAAGGAGCAAGTGAGACGAACCAAGCTATGATTAACGCATCATCTAGTGGCACTATTATGATGCAAGACCCGGAGGAGGCTTGGTGGTTTTTGGAATAGTTATGTAATGGCTCCAAGGCAAATTTCTCTACAAGAAAGACGGTAGGCACAGCTGGAGCAATAGGAGCCGACGCCGACTGGAAAAAGGATGTAAATAAGGAGATAAGCGAGCTCAATAAGAAATTCGATAGACTTGTGTCTACTATACAGAATGGACATCAGAGTCAGCCACAAGGAGGTCAAGGAGGACCGAAGACTCAAGAAGTAAATCAAGTCTATGGTCAGGGTCAAGGTCAATATAGCAATGGACGACCCTACATACCATATAACCAAGGTCAGCAGAATTTTAATAACCAGTGGCTGAAAAACTACTAAGGGCAGTCATCAAACCCGCCAGGCAGCATCAACCGGAGAATAGTAATAGTAATGGAAATGGTAGCAGCAACAATAGGGGGTCCAATAACTCCAGCAACAATGCCCCAGGGACGCAGGAGGATCTGGTCGCGAAAATGTATGAAATGTTCAACACAACGCAACAGCAATCACAGACCAATGCGAAAGCCATTGTCATATATGGAGTGGCAAATCGCCCAAATGACTGAAGACCAACGAAAAAGAGATAATAGGAAGCTGCCAAGTACCACAGAAGTCAATTCGACCCATGGTCAGCGGGCCGGAAAGAAACATGTCAACACTGTTGAGGCTGAATGGAGGAAAGTCACCCTGGAAGATCTGCTAGAATCTGGAAATGAGGCAGAGAGTAAAGAAGAAGAAGTTAAGGAAGAGGTGGAAATTGAAAAGGAGAATAGGAAAGACACGGAATTAAAGGAAATTCCTGTTGAGAAGGAAACTCAACCAAAGGAGAACAAGGATGGCCAAGAGGAAAAGCAGCCGATAATAGCTGGAATCAAACAAAGGAAGAAGGATAAGAACGGAAAGAAAACGCAGGAAGCGCCCAAATCGATAGGGCCATCGATGAATAAACCCTTGTGGGACGAACTTAAGAATGCTCCTGAGGATACAAGAATTCTTTAGGAGATGTGCGAAAAAAATGGAAAAAGCAAGACTCCCACACCTGACACTGTGAGGTTGACAATTAAAGCTAGTGAGGCACTGTTGGGAACACTGCCCAAGAAATAAAAGGATCCTGGGTCACCACTGATCACTGCTACTGTAGGAGATGTGGTCATTAGGAACACCTTGCTGGATTTGGGAGCAAGTGTGAATGTGCTACCAAGATACTTATATTATAAATATAAGAATGAGGAATTAGAGCCAGCAAAGACTGTGTTATAGCTGGCTGATCAGTCAACCAGAGTGTCCCGAGGTAAGCTTACCAATGTCATAGTAAAGGTTGGGGATTTCTTTTACCCAAAGGACTTTTTAGTTATGGAGTACGAGAGTCAAGAGGATGCGCCTGCATTGATATTAGGACGCCCGTTCTTGGCTACAGCCGGCGCTATTATTGACTACAAAACAGGAGATTTGGATATCTTCTTTGGGTCGACAAAAAGAAGGTTAAATATGTTTGGAAGTCCCATATCTCTACCTCAAGGGTATGATGATAAGAATTTGGACAACAACTTGTTGATGGAGTCTGGGGTTAGGGACAAAAGAACAATATGGACACGAACGGGAGAATGAGGAAAAGAGGAAGTCTTGAAGGAAACAAAGGAGCATCCGTTGTCCAGCATTGACAAGGAGCAGCTGCTGGATATGATGGAAATGTTGGAGGCAAGGCATCAGCAGTATGAGAATGATGCAAGGGAAAGAGAAGCAAAGGTCTTTCAGCTCCTGGAAGCCCAGCAACAATGGATTAGCAGGGTTAATGACAGGATGACTCAGCTCACTTCATTGATATCAATGATGGCCCACAATTTCGCGCCAAATCACAAGGAGATGTCATCATCTGGAATTCAAGAAGAATAGGAGCAGGAATAGTACGTCTGGCTGAAGACGTTAAACTTAGCGCTTGTTGGGAGGCAACCCATCTTTTCGTAGGTTAGGCACTGTATTCTTAGGAGTAATTAGGAGATTATATCATCGTCATTTGCAGGTATTATTGGTCCAAGGCAAGTGTGGGGTTGTTTTGAAGAAATTGGATTTTTGATGACCGTGCCGTGGTCAAGCAAATTGCGCGCCGCAGGATCGTAAACCAACCCGATGAGCAGGGGTTGATTTGGGGGTACGCGCGCCGTGGTTCGCTCATATCCACGCCGCAGGAATTGATCAGTCGGACTCCTTCGTAAGTAAGGTAAGCCGCGACACTATTCACACACACCACGCCGCAGAGCTCTGATCATCGAAAATTTCTCGTGTTTTTTGTTGCTCATTTCATTCCTACTACCAATGTATGTCATTCTAACTAGCTTTAACGTGTTTAAACTAGTGATTAGGTAGTTGATTTGGTTGATTTCTTCAAAAAACTCAAAAACTTAAAAATCGCAAATGCTGACTCGTAGGGTGTTTATTTTGCCAAATAATGACCCTAGATGAGTTAGTCGGCACTTAGGCTACCTTGTAGTGTATTTGAATTGAGTTTAAACAGGTTAAATCGTGAGTTTGGATTTGGAATTAGAAACAGCCGCTCGACGCGCCGCGCCGCGCCGTGGTTCTTGGGCCGCGCCACGGTGCGATGGGGAAGAAAAGGACCTAAATTGCAAAAATTTTCTTTTGTGCAGATGTCGTTCAGATTAGACCACCGGTTTCTCCAGTTCCCTGAGGATCTGGATAGTTCTGTAGAGTTTGCCTCTAGGAGGGATGCGCTTATTGGTCGCCGTGTTCTCGAGGCGACGATCATTGTGAAGGGTTTTCTAGAAAACCATGAACACAAAAATTCCTATGGTTCATATGCAACCCTAGAAAGATCTATGTTTTCTTCTATGAAGATAATAAACTAATATCTAAAGGCCAACAATTATTTCTAAAGATCAAATGAAGAATAACCAACCTTTTGATCTTGTTCTTGAAGCTAGAAGCACAAGTGTCCTACCTCAAATGCAAGTCACACCCAAAGCAATGGAGAAGACAATCCAGCAGAGTTTGTCTTGTGAAAGTGGCGCAAGTTTTAGGGTGGCCAGTAGCCTCCTTTTATAGCCTCCAAGGGTTACAGTCAAAACCCTAAGGAGCCTCCAAATGGGCAAGCCTGTTAACCATTTGGACAAGGCTTTCCTTAACCCTAATTAGGGTTTCGAGATCCTTGTGGTGGCACCACAAATCTCGCCACCTTTAACCCTTAGATTGGCCAGTCAATATTCAACTATTGAATAATTACAAAACCAGTCCCTGCACTTTTAATTAATTAAATTAATCTCCAAATTAAATTCAATAAATTCTAGATTAATTTCTAATTAATTATTATAGTTTCTAATTAATATATTAACACTTAAATATATTAATAAACCATTTAATTAATTCTATTGATTTATTACACAATTAATAAATCAACCTTTTACTCTACTGAACTCTATCCTAACCTCCAGCTATGAGGGCAACCCAAATGGACTTTGCTTCAATTAACAAGATAAAAATAAATATAAAGTCATGGGTTAGACACCTAATCCAACAGTCTCCCACTTGGATAAGTCTATGACTTTAATTTATCTTCTGATTAATAAACAACCTACAGCTTCCTAGAAACTGCTGCTAAACTCTGACCCAGTCAGTTCTGTCCATAGATAAGTGATCATATGATCCTTCGTCCAACAAGATATTTTCAGACACGAGACATGGATTGAGATCAATTTCTGTCCGATACTCTGTTTCCCGATTTCCGATTCTGCTTATGACTTTAAGACTTCTAATTGAACACATCAATTTAGTCCCGGCTGGCCAGCACTTTAGTCAACTGCAAAATCATCGAGAGGCCTACAGATATCTATTTCCCTATCAAGGTCAAGGAACGAATAAGCTTTGACTCATACGATTGTGTCTTTTACTTATCAAATCGTACAAAACAATGCGTTTTGTAACATCGAGTTACCGATGCGTTTTCGCATTTTCAATGCACAACCGACTCGTAAATTTCAATTCATATGTCTCCGCTTCAAAATCATACGATATTATCATCTCAACATTGCTCGTGATGTAATCCATGAAGCAATCTATTGAGCGCGGGTTTATCCAATACTCAAATCTCTATTTCTAAGTACTCATGAACGTTGCAGCAGTCTTACTGCAATGTCTAACTCCTTAGACAGTCTACAAACCAATTCACGACAGTCTTTGTTCATACTTACTCCCAAAAAGTATGAGCGACTATGGACTTTTGAATAATCAAATTATTCGGGAAGTGAAACATGCAAAATTGAAACATAAAATCTGACTAGTGGCTACTCTTGCCTAATTTCCAAGTCTCCACGAGGTAATCACCAAGTCGGATTTTTCATAAACTATTATCAGTTTCTAGATTCCTATTAAACTTTTAATTCGAGTTATGTATCTATGTCTACTTGACCTTTCACTCTTTCTATGTATTCAAATGTTACACATTTATACACTTTATCCGATCGGATATCCTTCCGACGAAATTTCAATTTGGGTCATACCTTCATTCTCACTAACAACTCCATTCTATGTACTGTGACTTTCCATGGTTCTCGGGATCTTTAGTTTTCATGACTGCACCCTAAGATTATTTCGGGGTGTTATGATGTGCCGATGAGCCACACGCGCTCCATCGGAATGCCAACGAAATTCTTTAACCATTAAGTCCTTATTTAAAAACCTTTTCCAAATTGTTATCAACATTCACCCCTAATCATTTTCCAATGATTTCTCACGTATGTACAAAATCCATTAAGTATTCCTAGCCAGGTCATATCCTGAATCTGACTCACTATGCTCTAAGCATTAAGTCATCAAGACATGTTCATGACACTTCTGATCGATCCAAGAAACTTGTTGGATTCCATCCAGTCCTATTCCAAACTCTTTTGGAATCTAAGGATTACTTATAATCATTGTGTCATGATTTCCTTTCGGAGACTCTTTTCCATGCATCTCGAATTTTATCAAGATCATGCTTACTATGGCCAGGTCCATACTGATGACAACATTTATCTGATATATGTCAATAGATTATGTGAGTACGTTGCACCTTTCATACCTCTCATGCCAAACCATCACACTTTGCAATGACAGGAAACTATTTCCTAGGGCAATGCATCTTGAGTCTCATCAAGATCATTTTGGCAGAGTTTCGATCTATCTCATAGACGTTTATAACCACCTGAGTATGCCGTATCTCTTATTAAGTCTTTCATAGCGATCCGTCTCTTAACACCAAGTCATTATACTTTGTAATGAAAAAAGATGTTTCCTAGAACCAATATGTGACACACATATGGAGATAGATAACAGCAACACTCCCACTGGCTTCAACACGGTTATAGACTATTCACAAAATCCAGAGCTTATGGCACATTTTGAGAATCCAAACCTTTCTGACATCTTAATGGAAATCTTTCAGCCCATTCTCAAAATCTAATCTTTTGGCATATTTTGAGAATCTGAATATCCTTTCTTGCGAGATGCCCGCGGGGAAATCTCGGGCCCACGTACCTTTATACTGGCATACTCTTTGTGAGTCCCCATTAGTGTGCCGATGATCCACACGCGCTCCACTAACGACTTACATTATGCAGTATCCTTTCAGATTTCATCTTCTATTGAGAGTGCTTCTCTCGGAGTCAAATTCTTGACTCTGAGTATCGTCTCACTCAACCAGATGTTCTGAAGGTACGTTTCTGTCCATGTTGGTTTCTTTTGATGGTTACTCCCACTGGTTTTAAGACCAGTTGTAAAATCAATTAAACTGTCACATAGACTGTATCTCGTCCTAAGGTTCTCTTAATTGGCAGCAACCGGGCTCACCAATGCTTCCAAGTAGTCGGATTGAAAATCCGCACCAACTATAGTGTTTTACCACTAATTGGTATGTCACCCTGATCATAACTACTTATGATGGAGATCAGTACTATTGGTCAAGAGAAGATAATGTCAGAATTTAAAACAAAAATCTGATTTCTGCTCTAAGCCTAGTGATTACTAAAGGTTATTTCACCTGGCTAATCCTGAACTCATTCAGGACTGTCCCAAACTCCCACTGTTTCCTTAGAAACTGAGTTCTTTCTAAAAGAGCTCTTTCTCTTCCAGGTACAGTGGGATAGCCAGTGAAACGACATTTCTGATTAGGTTCAGGCTAGTCATGAGGTTCGGACGAACACTACAAGACCCTGGACCTTTAATGTACAATTGGGACAATCCCAGCTTTACATTTCAGACAGTGTCTGCAAAACCTACTTAATCGAAGGATGTAGTTGGAATATGGTCTGACTGGTTTAGTATTCAATGTATGGGAAACCAATTGGCAGTGTATCTCATACATTGAGGATCGAACTGTTTCGACCAACGCTCCATCATCTTCCCTAAGACACATTATAACTATTAATGTTCTTGGAAGGGAATAAACTGTGAAACATTTTCCCAGTTTATTTTGTCACTCAGGTTCTGTGGGTCTTGTACTTCCTTTGAAGTCCTTGAACTATTCAAGGATTCAATCCAATCGCTTATTCTGATAAGCGAAGTCATATTCGTCATACCGAATGACAAATATCGTGAAGTACAACCAATTGTGTTCAATTTGTAGATTCGAGCAATACACAGCAACTGATGTGTTTGTTGCTCCTAATCTAAATCTCTTTTACATCTCTATGTAAACTTATGACTTTGTTAATTCTGTTCAAGACTTGCAATCTTCAGTTGACTCTAAGTCAACTGATTCCAAAATCCTTTCTTTTGGATCTTTGGGTGATTCATTTATTGCCACATGTTCTTTATAAAGAACTTAATCATCATCTGACTCTAAGTCAAATGATTCCAAAGTTCTGTCCAACTGAATCTTTGGTTGATTCATTTCTTAACACATTAAGAACTCAATTCATCATGTGACTCTAAGTCAAATGATTTCAAAGTCCTGTCCAACTGGACCTTTGGTTGAATTGATTCTTATAATGTTTACTTTAACAATCATAAGGAGCACAATTCCTAAAATCCAAACACTTTGGATGTATCAATATTCAAGTTATTACTAATCATGCATTCAACACAGTTATACAACATTTCAAGGATATTTCAAACAACATGTGTTAAAAGAAAATTGACAATTTTATTAAACCAAAATCCTTGAAAAATGTATTATATGATAGGCAATGTCATACGCATCTGATAAGCTAATAACATGATTTCAACATCTAACTAAACTCTAAAACTGCATGAGCTTCAGATCTAATCTGAATATGCTCCTATGCAACAACATCCCACATCCTACAAAGTTCATGCATAGAGAGTAAATGTGAGAAACACATCCTGTATCAAGGAATTAAGGATCAGGGGTTCTGAGTTTTAAGATATCCCTGAGTTGCCAAACTGTTCGGCTTCGGAGCATTTTCCAATCTTTCCGTGACTGTGTCCCACCCTGTGGATTCCCATTTTGAACATCGAGGAACCGGTCCAGACGATCTGGATCATTTCTTGATGTGTCCTATTACTGGACTCAATCCCGAAGCAGCTGAATCAATGGAACTATGCTTCTCTATGCACGACTCATACAGAGTCAACATTGAATGCATATCCACGACTGTCTTATCTGGTTTCCCTTCTTGTACATCAGGATGAACGGATCAACGAGTCGATCTAATGCTTTAACTCTCGATCAAAAGGGGACCAAATTTATACAGTTTACCTATGTGTCTCTCAGTCTTGAGAACATGTGAACTGGTGCTACTTCCTGCACACTTCAGACTCTTTGAAGATCTTAGCTCGTCCTTTCTCAACCAGTTCATGGAACTTTTCCACAACTAGCTGTGTTAACTTATCTGACCCCAGGAATTCTAAATTCCTGCGGAACTCGGGGTCAATGATCAGTAGTATTAGGCAACGAACTTTCCTTGACTTAATAATCTAGGAGTCATGCTCATCACTGTGTGATGTCATGCTCTGGGGAGCGGACACTCATTCAGATATGGCTTGCCAGTAAAACAGAGAACTATTCTCTATTTATGAAGCCATACCATATAGTTCAGGCCAGTCAGCCTTACCATATGTAGCAGGTGCTTTCTGATGCTCTCAGAAATGGGTGAAGGAGGAGAGGGAGGAGAATAGACACTTGATTCAGACATCTACAATAAACAGAATTAGTTTAATTAATCCTTTTAAATAATTACCCAATATATTATTTTTTAAGGCTAGGACCCAAAATACCCCAACTATGGTGTGAAGAGGGATGCCGTAATCACAACATAATGGTCATTAAGGTAGATAATACACTTATCAATTTCATCTTATGAAATTCCTAGATCTGTTGAGACACATTGAACTGTTCAATGGCATGTTTAGTCTCGGATGTGCCCCACTGTTTGTGACTGGGATGCCGAGGATCACAAACCGGGTATGAATAACCATGCAAATTAGCTCGGTACTCTCGAAGTCAATTGTCATCTCTAATTAACGTGCCGGTTAACCACACACGCTCCGTTAATAATGGCAAAATCGAGAAACCCATTGCGACTCTTTGCGGACCCCAGTTGGTGTGCCGGTAAACCACACACGCTCCACCAACGTTCCCCAAAGTGCAATGTGCAATTCCATGGATTATCACCAATTCACATTTTTTAACCTAAAGTAACTAGATTGGGTTTTTTGTTTAAGGTTCTAGTACTTTCAATTATAGCATTATACTTTTAACAGGCTCAGCGGTTCTATCAAACCCGTTCGGCTAACAACACTCGACTGACCAGGAGAGCGGTGGGTAAGAGTGGATACCCATTAGACTAACATTTTATAGTTAGTCGCCTTATACCCTCTTTATAGGACAGTTTTGTGAATGAGGCCTACTAACGGTAAGACTAACCATTTTATCTTATATATGAATATTAGCTTTTAATCATAAATATATAAGATATATTTTATTCTTATTAAAATATTTTAGATTTAATTTTATAAGAATTTTCGTGAATTTATATGTATTTTTCGAAAATTTTAACTAAATCTATAAGCTGATTTAATTTATCTTTTAATTAACAATTAATTAAATTAATTAAATCAAATATAGGCATCACAAAATTAATCAAATTAATTGCCTAATTAAAGCCCTAATTTTCGAAAAAGGCATGCAAGGGATAAAAGGTTCAATTATTCAATAGATAACAATTACCAAAAATAACAACCAACTAATCATGGCAGCATGCAATTCGCAGATAAGGCAAGGGAGGCTAGGGTTTTGAAACCCTAGCCACCATGGACGAAAATTAAGCCTCCCAAGGGTTTATTTTCGAAAACCCTTTGATCAAACAAGCAGTTAATATCAATTCACAAGAAAACAAACCTGGCTCTGATACCACTGAAGGGTTTTCTAGCAAACAATGAACACAAAAATTCCTATGGTTCATATGCAACCCTAGAAAGATCTATGTTTTCTTCTATGAAGATAATAAACTAATATCTAAAGGCCAACAATTATTTCTAAAGATCAAATGAAGAATAACCAACCTTTTGATCTTGTTCTTGAAGCTAGCAGCACAAGTGTCCTGCCTCAGATGCAAGTCACACCCAAAGCAATGGAGAAGATAGTCCAGCAGAGTTTGTCTTGTGAAAGTGGCGCAGGTTTTAGGGTGGTCAGTAGCCTCCTTTTATAGCCTCCAAGGGATACAGTCAAAACCCTAAGGAGCCTCCAAATGGGCAAGCCTGTTAACCATTTGGACAAGGCTTTCCTTAACCCTAATTAGGGTTTCGAGATCCTTGTGGTGGCACCACAAATCTCACCACCTTTAACCCTTAGACTGCCCAGTCAATATTCAACTATTGAATAATTACAAAACCAGTCCCTGTACTTTTAATTAATTAAATTAATCTCCAAATTAAATCCAATTAATTCTAGATTAATTTCTAATTAATTATTATAGTTTCTAATTAATATATTAACACTTAAATATATTAATAAACCATTTAATTAATTCTATTGATTTATTACACAATTAATAAATCAACCTTTTACTCTACTGAACTCTATCCTAACATCCAGCTATGAGGGCAACCCAAATGGACTTTGCTTCAATTAACAAGATAAATATAAATATAAAGTCATGGCTTAGACACCTAATCCAACACATTGGCCGGGACATCCTTAGAGACGCGGGGCTTTAGGGAGAGATCGAGTCATTCCCCACCGCACATGGACCTATGGGGATGCTTCATTCACGTGCCGAGGCTGGGATAGGCTTATGGCCAACCAAGAGGACATAGTCTATACCGAGCTTCTTTTCGAGTTCCTATCCACTGTCCGTTTTGCACCTGGATCGGCAGAGGCCCGTTCGAGGCTGGTACGATTTAGATTGGGGGGAGTGCACAGGGAGTGCAACCTCCGAGACTTTGGGAGGCGCACTGGCATATACACAGAGGCGGACCTCCAGCACCGCCATTTCACGCAGTTTCTTACAGCGTGCATTCAGGGGCAACCCGAGAGGGCTGCCAATGCGGAGGTTTGGGCACCGTTGTCCAACGTATTCTATGAGGCGGGGACATCCAGAGAAAGCCATCTTCGCGATCCGCTTCATCGACTCATGCACCGCATTGTCTCCACCTCCATCATGCATAGGGAGGGGGGCGAGAAGGTGTCCGGTGAGGACATTACCTATCTCTGGGTCCTCCTCGACCCCTCCAGGTTCCTTCACCTCCCGTTCGCCCTAGCTGTCTCCCTGTCCACCCGTGCGACGGGTGCATCTGCCAGTAGTCCTCTGGCCCATGGGTATTACATCACCCGCTTGGCCCGTTCATACCGGGTCCTTACTGCCCCTGTTATGGCATCCTTGACTGCTTTACCTCCAGCTCGCACCACGACACGAGCCCTGGAGAGCATGGGGCTTATTGAGCAGCAGCGCCCAGGTCAGTTCGTGAGGGCAGCGACTGAGGTACACCAGGACCCCAGCCAGCTTACGCACAGCCGGGTAGGAGACGCCGGAGACCGGCAGCATCAGCAGAACCAGCAACACAGCAGGAGGAGGCGACTGAGCTTAGGCGATTGTAGGATCGAGTCGCCAGGATGGAGGAGCAGTTGGAGTAGATCGGAGGGGTACTTTTGGAGTTAGCTACATAGCAGGGACACCACCCCCGACCATTCCCAGCCCGAGCCCACGATCATGAGGCCGGTTCTTCCAGGCCACCAGGTGGCGATTGATGTATTTTTCTTATTTTTCTTTTGAGTATTTGTGTTGTACTTATGACACTACCATCTTTTGTTTGTTTATATTTTATATTTTAGTTGTTTGTTTGTGTTTAATCTTTTTTGTGAGTCATGCATGTGTTACCAAAATTGGAGGAGTTGTTTCAAGCAAGTGTGGGGTCACCGTACACCCTCCACTTGTCTTGACTACCGGCGTGTTCACTGTTGCGCTACAATTCCAGAACGCGAAATCAAGGACCTTTTTGTTCGTATTTGTACCTGTAACACCGAATACCAATCAAGCGATCTACCGTCCAAAGGGGTAACTCTTTCTCCCTTGTTCTAAATAATTTTTGTACAACGGGGACGTTGTACGATTTTAAGTGTGGGGTGTGGACGGTCGAAAGAGTAGTTTTTTGAAATTTTTGCGGGAAATGACCGATTTTCAAAATTTTAGCAACTTTTTCAAAATTTTTAATGGGTTATAATTTTTAAATGAATAGTTTGTGATTGTTTATAGCATTAGTATTTTTCGAGAAATACTATGTAGTTGTAATCATGCTATTAGTTGAGTCAAATAAGTTAAGTTTTAGAAGTTAGAAGATTGGACTGTTCTAGGATTGAAATTTAGGAAGGAATTATCAATCAGTGACCTTTGTTGTTCGAGCCGGTAGGTTCGAAAAGGTGGTCTCGAAGAGGCATTTATGCACCTTACCACCTAAGATCGTCTGGTCTGGGATGGTATTTCTGAAAGCTCGCTACACGGATAACATCGAAAGTCATGGATAGCTCTTTTATGGCCTTTAGAATCTGAATGAGTATGTACACTTCATTGTGGACAGAAAATTTGTAATCAACGGTTCTCTAGAAAGCCATGAATTCCAAAGAACATTCCGATTATGTTCTCACGAACTATTCCAATCTAACTCATAAAGCAATAAGCTTTGAAACTGAACATAGTCAAAAATTGTTTGAGTCTTAGTTAAAATCTATTAAAAACTCTCTTGCTTGGGGACAAGCAAGGCACAAGTGTGGGGTGTTTGATAACGCCTAGTAATATCACATATTTTAGTCGTTGTTGAGCCCTATTCTTAGTGAAATTATATCATATACATCGTGGTATTCTCACTTTTCATGCCAGCACTTGTTTGGAAAGAAATAATGAAAACAGGGACTAAAAGCGTGCAATTTGGAAGAAGTTTGAAGATCAAGGAAAAATCAGGAAAAGACATACGCGCGCCATGGAAATCATCAACGCGCGACTAGACCTGGCAATATGGGTCACGACACGAAAGACACGACACGAAAACGACACGAGTTTTCCGTGTATGGGTTTTAGGAATTCGTGTTTCGTGTCTATTCGTGTCTGACACGTATTTTAAATTCATGTTTCGTGTCTTATACGTGTCAAACACGAATTTACCTGTTTTGAAACGTATAAGACACAAATTAAATTCGTGTTACACGTGACACGAACACGTGACATGAATAGACATGTATATACACGAATTAAATTCAGTTTTCCTTGAAATTCAGGTATTAGTTTAACGTTTACTGATATTCGAGGGACCAATTTAGAAAACATCATAGATTTTGTAAATAAAGCTAATTCCTAAAATCATCGTATCCTCAAATCTCAAATTTGATTTCTAAGTTTCTGGCCTCAAATCATAAATCCTTCACGCTGCCGCCTTGCTTCCTTCCCGACCGTCACTGCTTCCGCCTTGCTTCCTTCCCGACCGTCACTACTTCTGGTTCTCGATCGCTGCTGATTTCTCGCCGACTTGCTTCCACTGGTTCTCGATCTCGATTTGCTTCCAGAGTTTTGGTTCTCGACCTCGATTTGCTTTTGATTTCTAGTTCTCGATCTCGATTTTCTTCTCGATTTATAGTTTCTTGTTCTCGACTTGCTTCCACTACTTCTGATTTCTGGTTTTGGTTCTCACCTCTAATTCCACTGATCGATTTCTAGTCACGGACAAAAAACGTGTTTATTCGTGTAAATTCGTGTTTTCGTGTGACACGGACAAAAAACGTTTTTATTCGTGTCGTGTCGCGTGTTACACGCATTAATCTGTGTCGTGTACATGTTTGATATCCAAGACACGTTTTACAATTCGTGTCGTGTACGTGTTTTACAAATTCGTGTCGTGTAAATTCGTGTCTGACACGAATACACGACATGTAGACACGGATTGCCAGGTCTACGCACGACGCGGGTATGAGGCGGTGGAAAGAATTCAAATTCCGATAAAACGGAGATAAACCCCTACGCGCGATGCGGGATCCATCTGTGCACGGCGCGGCCTCGAGATTTTGGCAACTATAAATAGAGGCTTTTAGGTCAAAAAAACTAGCGAAGACCTGGTGTAAAATCGACCCCCAAGGCTCTTTGACTCCGAGATTTAGCTTCAGCAACTATCTTTTGGTATTTTTATGTTTTTATCTTTAATTTTCAATTAGTTTAATAGTTAGTAATCATTGGCTAGTATCTTTGGGAGTAACAACCATTGATATTTAGTTTTAGTTTCTGTTTTTGGATCTTTTGGTTACTGTTTGTGTCATTGGATCTGAGTTTTGAGTTAATGAATCATTTGGTTACAAGTAATTATCTCTTTTTCGATGTTTTATGCTTGTGAATGAATCATTGGATGTTTGAATTGTGTTTGATGTTTGGATTGCCTTTGTTTCCTTCTGATTTGGAGATGTACTTCTGATTTCAGTAAGTAACAAGGTTTGGTTGATGGTTTAGTTCATGCTTGCTTGGAACTATTTTATTGGGATTAGTTGTCAAAAGTTAGGAACTAGGTCCTCTGACTGTAGCGTGACACTGCAGTTGGTAATCTGTCACCTGTCTCGACCACATAACTCCTGTGGATCGACCCTGACTTCCACTGTGCTAAGTGAGAGTGAGGTTTATTTTCTTATTTTTGACCGCATGACGACCGCTGCGATGTCAAGCATACATGATCGATCCTACAGCCGAAGCATAAGGTACTCGACTCATCTCAGCTATTTCCTCATCGGTACTCGGGCTTTGAGTCTTACTCAATTTCGCATTGCTTTGGATTAGTAGCTCTCCCTTCTTGGAATTCTCCATACTAAACCTCTTTAGTACCTTTTCCAAGTATGTACACTGGCTAAGACCTATGAGTCTTTTCTTTCTATCTCTTAATATTCTTATCCCTAGAATATAGACAGCTTCTCCAAGGTCTTTCAGGGCGAAACACTTCCCGAGGCAAGACTTCACATCTTGCAAGGTCGGAACGTCGTTTCCCATGAGTAGTATGTCATCCACATACAGCACCAGAAAAGTGATTATACTCCCACTAGCCTTGACATATACACATGACTCATCTTCACTCCTAGAGAAACCAAATTCTTTGACTTTCTCATGGAAGCAAAGATTCCAACTGCGAGAAGCTTGTTTCAATCCATAGATTGATTTCTGAAGCTTACACACCTTGTTAGGATGATTTGTGTCTACAAAACCCTCTGGCTGATTCATATAAACATCCTCAGTTAATTTCCCGTTAAGGAAAGCGGTTTTGACATCCATCCGCCAGATTTCATAATCATGAAACGCAGTTATGGCAAGCATAATCCTAATCGATTTAATCTTGGCTACTGGTGAAAAGGTTTCATCATAATCAACCCCCGAGGTTTGAGTGAATCCCTTCGCGACCAGCCGAGCTTTAAAGGTGTGTACCTTTCCATCCATATCGATCTTCTTCTTGAAGATCCATTTGCACCCGACTGTCTTTCGACCCGGCACATTGTCAACCAAGTTCCAAACTTGATTGTCATACATGGACTTTATCTCGCTGTCCATTGCCTCTTTCCACTTGGCTGACTCGAGGCCCACCACCGCTTCACGGTAGTTAGCCGGTTCATTCCAATTTGTCAATGTATAATCACTGACAAACGTGTCACCATCCGTAGTTCTATGGAAACCATAAAACTCGGGTGACATGCCAACTCTACCCGAACGCCTAAGGGGCAATGAAATGTCAGTTGGTCCAACAGGAACCTCTTCCTCATGTTGGTGGCTAGTTTCTCCTAAGGTTGTTTCATCGGCCGTCTCCTGAATTTCTTCGAGATAGATTGTACTCCCACTGTCCTCTTTGGAAATGAGCTATCTCTCTTGAAAGACTCCTCGTCTAGCTACAAAGACCACGTCCTCGCTTGGTCTGTAGAACAAGTATCCAAATGACTGTTTCAGGTATCCGATGAAATAACACCTCTCACTTCTTTCTGCGAGTCTGTCTTGAGTCTCTCGTCTCACGAAAGCCTCACAACCCCAGACTTTGATGTGCGCTAACGAGGGAACTTTCCCCGTCTACATCTCGTGAGGTGTTTTATCAACCTTTTTGGTTGGGACAAGGTTAAGGATATGGGCGGCAGTCTCTAAGGCATACCCCCAAAAATTGATTGGAAGTGAAGCTCGATTCATCATGGAACGAACCATGTCCAACAAGGTTCGGTTTCGCCTTTCAGCAACACCGTTCAACTGTGGTGTTCTCGGAGGGGACAACTGTGAACCAATTCCACATTCCTTAAGATAATCGTGAAACTCGATACTAAGATACTCACCGCCTTTGTCGGATCTAAGCATCTTTATCTTTCTGCCTAATTGATTTTCTACTTCGTTTTTAAACTCTTTGAACTTTTCAAAGGTATCTGACTTATGCTTGATTAAGTAGATATACCCATATCTACTAAAATCGTCAGTAAAGGTCATATAGAACCGCGTGACATCTTTTGTGGTTGTTCTGAAGGGATCCCACACATATGTGTGTATGATATCCAACAAACCTTCACCTCTTTCAAAGGAACCTTTGAATGGTGATTTTGTCATCTTGCCAAATAAACAAGACTCGCATACATCATCCGATTTAAGGTCGAATGATTCCAATACTCCATCCTTTTGGAGTTGGGCGATGCGTTTCTTATTTATATGGCCAATGCGACAGTGCCACAAACATGCCTTTTCTATACCATTCGAAGAATCAATATGTAACACATTTTTACCATAATTATCAACACACTTAATATTCTCATACACTCCATCACAAGGCAAAGCATTAAAGATAAAAACATCATTTTTAAAAACTGAAATTGAACCATTCAATTTATCAAAATCAAAATAAAAGCCTTGTCTGAATAATGCATGAAAAGAAATTATGTTCCTTGCCATATCAGGCGAATAACAACAATTATGTAATTCTAAACTAACTCCACTACTAAGCACTAATCTATAGGCACCGATCTTGGTAACATGTGACGTTCGCCTATTGCCCATGACCAGATTCAGTCTACCGTGCTCCAGCTCCCTACTTTCCTTTAGGCCCTACAAATCAGGACAGATATGAAAACTACATCCGGTATCAAGGACCCAAGAACATGAAGAAGATAAGTTATTATAAATTGTGTAAGTACCTGCTTGTGATGGCTTCACTTTGCCATCCTTGATGTCCTACAAGTACTTGGGGCATTTTCTCTTCCAGTGACCCTTCTCTTTGCAATAAAAAGAATCGGCTTCCTTTGGATTAGTGACATGCGGAATTCCAGAAGACTTGGTTCTTAGGGCACTGCTAGATGACTCGACATGAACCTTTTCCCTCCAATTTTGCTTAGGAGGGCCCTTCCTTTTCTTTCCCTTTCTAGATCCAATTGCCATAAGGGGTTGACTAACCGAGGGTACACTTTTACCCTTCATCCCGTTCTCAGCAGTACGAAGCATGCGATGCAATTTAGCCAAAGTGGTCTGATTGTTGTTCAAATGCTAAGCCAGTCTGAACTGGTCATAAGAACTCGGTAAGGAGTTAAGCACTATGTCAACGGCCAACTCCTCGTGTACGGGCATCGCAAGCTTTCTAAGCCGATCCACATAACCTTGCATCCTTTGCACGTGAGTGCAGATGGACTCTCCATCCCTAGGCTTGCTGTTAGTGAAATCCTTGACCACCTCGCACCTCTCGATATGCTCTTGGTTACGGAAATTTTCCGCGAGCTCTTTGTGAATCTCGTAGGGCCAGTAGTCTTCATAAATTCTTTGCAGTTCAAGGTTCATGGTGGCGATCATGATGCATGCCACTTTGGTAGCATCATCAGAGTGTTTTTGGTATAAGGACATTTCCTCGGGAGTAGCGGTATTCGGGTCAAATTCAACTAGCTCTGTTTCCAGAACATACTCTTTGTGCTCAAACCTTAGAGTCATCTTGATGTTACGAATCTAGTCATTATAGTTAGTGTCGTCCAATGTCACTTTCAAACACAATGACAAGATTGAAGTGACATTACCGGAGTTTGAGTGGGGAACGGATTGGTCAACAGAAGACATCTATATAAGAAGAAGGTAGTTTTAATTAGAAATTTATAAATAATCCTTATATTCACCCAAGAATAAATATAAGGCTAGGATCCTACAATAACAATCTACAATATCGAAGAGGGATGCCGTAATCTTTATTGTAAATTTTATAACGTAGGCGAATGACGATTCAGCCAATTCCACCGCGGAAACATAATCAAATTATAATGGAATTCCTACTTTCTTTTGAGATTTATTGAACTGTTCAATAGCATGTTTTAATCTCGAGAATGCCCCACTGTTTGTGATTGGGATACCGAGGATCACAAACCGGGGTGTGAATAACCATGCAAATTAGCTTGGTACTCTCGAAGTCAATTACCATCTCAAATTGACGTGCCGGTTAACCACACACGCTCCATCAATAATGGTAAAATCGAGAAACCCATTGCGACTCTTTGTGGACCCCAGTTGGCGTGCCGGTAAACCATACACGCTCCACCAACGTTCCACAAAGTGCAATGTGCAATTCCATGGATTAGCATCAATTCACATTTTTGACCTAAAGTAACTAGATTGAGATTTTGTTGAAGGTTCTAGTAGTTTTAATTATAACATTATACTTTTAAGAGGCTTAGCGGTTCTATCTAACCCGTTCGGCTAACGACACTCGAATGACCAGGAGAGCGGTGGGTGAGAGTGGACACCCATTAGACTACCATTTAATAGGCAGTCACCTTATACCTTTTTATATGATAGTTTTGTGAATGAGGCCTACTAACGGTAAGACTAACCAGTTTTATCTTACATATAAATATTAACTTTTAATCATAAATATATAAGATATATTTTAAACTTTTTAAAATATTTTAGATTTAATTTTTTAATCTAATTTTCGCAAATTATAACTCAATTTTCGAAAATATATATTAAATCTTTAAGTGATTTAATTTGTCTTTTAATTAAACAATTTAATTAAACTAAATAAATCAAGGAAAGGCATCAAAAAATTAATCAAATTAATTTCCTAACCTTATCCCTAAATCTCGAAAATTGCAAGTAATGGATAAGGGGTTCCACATATTTAATTATTCAACAATTACCAAAAATAACAACCAACTATCCAAGGCAGGCTTGCAAATCGCACACAAGGGAAGGGAGGCTAGGGTTTTCAAAACCATAGCCACCAAATTCGATGGAGGCCTCTCCAAGGGTTCTTTTTCGCAAAAAACCCTTAGACACACAACCTAATTATATCAAATTAACAAGAAAAACAAATTGGCTCTGATACCACTGAAGGGTTTTGAACAAACTATGAACTAGAAATTCCTAAGTTCACATGCAACCCTAAAAGAGATCTATGTTTTTCTACAATGAATATATAATAAAAACCTAAAGGCCAACAATTATTTCTAAAGAACAAATCAAGAAAACCAACCTTGAATTCTTGAACCAGAAGCTAGTAGCAAACGTATCCTGCCTCAAATGGGGTCACACCCAAGCAATGGAGGAGAGAAGACAACAGAGTTCTTTTGAGAGATGAAGTTGGCGCAGGATTAGGGTTCCCCAGGGGTTCCCTATTTATAGTTTCAGGTGGCACAACTTAAAACCCTAGAGCCCAACTTTGACAAGCCTTTTATCAAATGGACAAGGCTTTACTGAAACCCTAATTAGGGTTTCGAGATTCTTGTGGTGGCACCACAAAATCTCGCCACTTTCAACCCTCCCACTAGCCAGTCAATATTCAACTATTGAAAAATTACGAAACCAGTCCCTGCATTTTTAGTTAATTAAATTAATCACTAAATTAAATCCAATTAATTCTAGATTAATTTCTAATTAATTATTATAGTTTCTAATTAATATATTAACACTTAAATATATTTATAAATTATTTATGTATTTCTATTGATTTATTAAACAATTATAAGTACAGGGACTGGTTTGTATTTATTCAATAGTTGAATAACTGGCAAGCCAGTGGCCAGGGACCAAAATGGCGCCAACTATGGAGGGTTCTCCATATGGGGCGAAAACCCTAATTAGGGTTTGAGAAGTCTGGTCCAAGTGGTCAACAGGCTTGCCCACTTTGGAGGCTCCTCTAGGGTTTCAGGTGTAACCCTAGAAGGCTATATAAGGAACCTCCTGGCTCCCTGAAAATCACGCCTCCCCTCTCTCTGTGTTACTCTGCTGGAATCTCTTCTCCTTAGCTTGGGTGTGACTTGCATTTTGAGGCAGGATCTGTTTGCTGCTAGCTTCAAGAACAAGATCAAAAGGATGCTTATTCTTGATTTGATCTTTAGAAATAAATATTGGCCTTAGGTTTTTAGTTTATATCTTCATAGAAGAAAACATAGATCTTTCTAGGGTTGCATGTGAACTTAGGATTTTATTTGTTCATTGATTGCTTAAAAACCCTTCAGTGGTATCAGAGCTATGGCTTGTTTTCTTGTGTTTCGATATAATTTGCTTGAATGATCATAAGGTTTTTCGAAATTAAACCCTTGTGAGAGGCTATCGATTTTGCTAGGGTTTTCTAACCCTAGCCGCCACCCTTGTTGGTCCCCTCCCTTGCTTGCCTTGTTTAGTTGGTTGTTATTTTTGGTAGTTTGTTAAATTGAATAACTGGAACCCTAATTACCTTGCATGTAATTTTCGACCAACTAGGGTTTTAGATAGAAAAATTAATTTGATTAATTTATGAAATCAATCTTAGATTAAATTAGTTTAATTAAATTGTTTAATTAAAAGACCAATTAAATTATTTAAAGAATTAATTTAAATTTTCGAAAAATAGATTAAAATTTGTGAAAATTATGAATAAATTAATTCTAAAATATTTTAATAAGATTAAAATATATCTTATATATTTATGATTAAAAGTTAATATTTATATATAAGAAAATTGGTTAGTCTTACCGTTAGTAGGCCTCATTCACAAAACTGTCCTATAAAGAGGGTATAAGGCGACTGCCTATAAAATGGTAGTCTAATGGGTATCTACTCTTACCCACCGCTCTTCTGGTCAGTCCAGTGTCGTTAGCCGAACGGGTTTGATAGAACCGCTAAGCCTCTTAAAAGTGACGTTGAACAGCACTAACTAAAATGACTGGATATGCAACATTAAAATGGCTCTAAGGTTTGAACACAAAGAGTATGTTCTGGAAACCGAGCTAGTTGAGGTTGACCCAGATATCGCTACTCCTGAGGAAATGACCTCGTACACCAGACACTCTCATGATGCAACCAAAGTGGCTCCATGAACCCTAAACTGCAGCATATTTATGAGGACTATTGGCCTTACGAGATGCACAAAGAGCTCGCGGAAAAGTTCCGCAAGCAAGAACGCATCGAAAGGCGTGAGGTGGTCAAAGCTTTCACTAACGGCAAGCCTAGGGATAGGGAGTCCATCTGCACTCATGTTCAAAGGATGCAGGGTTATGTGGAAAGGCTCAGAAAGCTGGAGATGCCTGTACATGAGGATTTGGCTGTTGATATAGTGCTGAATTCTCTACCAGTTCTTATGACCAGTTCACGCTGGCTTATCATTTGAACAACATTCAGGCAACTTTGGCTGAACTCCACCGCATGGTTCGTACTGCTGAAGACGGGATGAAAGGGAAAAGTGTGCTCCCAGTCAACCCGCCTGTCGTGGCTATTGGATCTGGCAAGGGAAAGAAAAGGAAGGGCCCTCCGAAGCAAAACTGGATGGAAAATACTCATGTCGGGACATCTAGCTGTGCCCCAAGAGCCAAGTCTTCGGGTATTCCGCACGTCACGAACCCCAAAGAAGCTGACTGCTTTTACTGCAAGGAAAAGGGTCACTGGAATAGAAGCTGCCCCAGGTATCTGCAAGACATCAAGGGTGGCAAAGTGAAGCCATCACAAGCAGGTACATATTCTATATCTAATAACTAATATTTTTCCTGTTATTGGGTCCTTGATACATGATGTGGTTTTCATATCTGTTCTGACTTGTAGGGACTAAAGGAAAGTAGGGAGCTGGAGCACGGTAGATCGAACCTGGTCATGGGCAATAAGCGAACGTCACCTGTTACCAAGATCGGTGTCTATAGATTAGTGCTTAGTAGTGGAGTTTGTTTAGATTTACATGATTGTTGCTATTCGCCTGATATGGCAAAGAACATAATTTCTTTTCATGCATTGTTCTGACTGGGCTTTTACTATTAGTTTAATAAATTGAATGGTTCAATTTCAGTTTTCAAAAATGATGTTTTTATATTTAATGTTATGCCTTGTGATGGAGTGTATGAATCTATAGTGTGTTGACAATTGTGGTAAAAATGTTTTAACTATTGATTCTTCACGCAGTATAGAAAAGGCGTGTTTGTGGCACTGTCGCCTTGGCCATATCAACAAGAAACGCATCGCCCAACTCCAAAATGATGGAGTGTTGGAATCATTTGACCTCGGGTCGGATGATGTATGCGAATCTTGCTTGCTTGGCAAGATGACAAAATCACCATTCAAAGGTTCCTTTGAAAGAGGTGAAGTTCTGTTGGATATCATACACACAGATGTGTGTAGTCCCTTCAGAACAACCATAAAAGATGGCACGCATTTCTATGTGACCTTTACTGACGATTTTAGTAGATATGGATATATCTACTTAATCAATAATAAGTCAGATACCTTTGAAAAGTTCAAAGAGTTCAAAAATGAAGCAGAAAATCAATTGAGCAGAAAGATAAAGATGCTTAGATCTGACAGAGGCTGTGAGTATCTTAGTATCGAGTTTCTCGATTATCTCAATGAATGTGGAATTGTTTCACAGTTGTCGCGTCCAAGAACACCTCAGTTGAACGGTGTTGCTGAAAGGCGAAACCGAACCTTGTTGGACATGGTTCGTTCCATGACGAGCCGAGCTTCACTTCCAATCCATTTCTGGGGGTATGCCTTAGAGACTGCCGCCCATATCCTAAATCTTGTCCCAACCAAGAAGGTTGCGAAAACACCGCACGAGATGTGGACGGGGAAAGTTCCCTCGTTGGCACACATCAAAGTCTGGGGCTGTGAGGCTTTCTTAAGACGAGAGACTCATGACAAGCTCGTGGAAAGAAGTGAGAGGTGTTTCTTCATGGGATACCCGGAACAGTCATTTGGATACTTGTTCTACAGACCGAGCGAGGACGTGGTCTTTGTAGCAAGAAGGGGGTTCTTTCGAGAGAGAGAACTCATTTCCAAAGAGGACAGTGGGAGTACAATCGATATCGAAGAAATTCAGGAGACGCCCGATGAAACAACCTTAGAAGAAACTAGCAACCAACATGATGAAGAGGTTCCTGTTGGACCCACCGACATCTCATTGCCCCTTAGACGTTCGGGTAGAGTTAGCATGCCGCCCGAGTTTTATGGTTTCCATATTACTTCGGACGGTGACACGTTGGTTAGTGATCGTACATTGACAAATTTGGACGAGCCAGCTAACTACCGCGAAGTAGTGACAGGCCCCGAGTCTGCCAAATGGAAAGAGGCAATGGACAGCGAGATTAAGTCCATGTAAGACAATCAAGTTTGGAACTTGGTTGACAACGTGCCAGGTCGTAAGACAGTCGGGTGCAAGTGGATCTTCAAGAAGAAGACCGACATGGATGGTAAAGTACATACTTATAAAGCTCGGCTGGTTGCGAAGGGATTCACTCAAACCCCGGGGGTTGACTATGATGAAACCTTCTCACCAGTAGCCAAAATTAAGTCAATCAGGATAATACTTGCCATAGCTGCGTTTCATGATTATGAAATTTGGCAGATGGATGTCAAAACCGCCTTCCTTAATGGGAAACTGACTGAGGATGTTTACATGAATCAGCCAGAGGGTTTTGTAAACACAAAGCATCCTGACAAAGTATGTAAGCTTAAAAGATCAATCTACGGGTTGAAGCAAGCATCTCGCAGCTGGAATCTCTGCTTCCATGAGAAATTCAAAGAGTTTGGCTTCTCTAGGAGTGAAGATGAGTCATGTGTATATGTCAACGCTAGTGGGAGTATAGTCACTTTTCTGGTGCTGTATGTTGATGACATACTGCTCATGGGAAACGACGTTCCGACCTTGCAAGATGTCAAGTCTTGGCTCGGGAAGTGTTTCGCCATGAAAGACCTTGGAGAAGCTGCTTATATTCTCGAGATAAGAATATTAAGAGATAGGAAAAGAAAATTAATAGGTCTGAGCCAGTGTACATATTCGGAAAAATTGTTGAAAAGGTTTAACTTGGAAAATTCCAAAAAGGGAGATCTACCAATCCAGAGTAATGCTAAATTGAGTAAGACTCAAAGTCTGAGTACCGATGAGGAAATAGCTGAGATGAGTCGGGTACCTTATGCTTCGGTAGTAGGGTCGATCATGTATGCTATGACATGTACTCGCCCTGACGTATCCGTTGCATTGAGCATGGTTAGTCGGTACCAGGGTAATCCTGGAAAGACACATTGGATAGCTGTCAAGAACATACTCAAGTATCTGCGAAGGACAAAGAATATGGTATTAGTCCTTGGTGGCAGTGATGACTTGAAAGTGAGTGGATATACAAATGCCAGCTTGCAGACAGATAGGGACAGTGGTCGGTCCCAGTCAGGTTGGGTATTTCTTTTGAACGGTGGAGCGGTCACTTGGAAGAGTTCCAAGCAAGAAACGGTGGCTGATTCAACATGCGAATCAGAGTACATTGCAGCAAGTGAAGCGTCTAAGGAAGAGGCTTGGCTGAAGAACTTTATCGGTGACCTTGGAGTTGTCCCGAGCATTCAGGAGCCGATGGAACTGTTCTGCAAAAATGAAGGAGCGGTCGCTTTGGCAAAAGAACCGCGAGATCATGGGAAGTCCAGACATATTGACAGAAAGTACCATTACATTCGACATCGCGTAGAAGAAGGTCACTTACTGGTTAAGAGAGTATCATCAGAAGACAATCCTGCAGATCCTTTGACTAAGGCACTGAGCAGGATCAAGCACAATCAGCATGCTCGGAGCATTGGACTAAAGGATGATATTAGTTTTAGTAATTAGATAGATTTAAAACTTGTAACAGTATAAATGAAATTGACTTGGTGATTTTATAATGGAGATTTATAAATAAGTATTATTACTACCTTTGTCAATTGTTTATTATTGTGTTTCTGTATTTACATGTTTAACTTCCTAAGTAATTAGATTATTTAAATTTCCACAGTCGATCACACTGTTAGGGAGTAAGTGTGAATGAAGACTGTAATGAATAGGTTGTAGATTGTCTAAGGAGTTAGACATTGTAGTAAGACTGCTACAACATTCGTGAGTACTTAGAAAATAGAGATTTGAGTATTGGATAAACCCGCGCTTAACAGATTGCTTCATGGATTACATCATGAGAAGTGTTAAGACGATAATATCCTTTGATCTTTAAGTGGAGAGATATGATCTGTGATTTGCAAGTCGGTTGCTCATTGATAATGCGAAAACGCGCCGGTAACTCGGTGTTATAAAACGCACTGTTGTGAGTATTCTAACTGGAAAACGTACAGACGTATAAGTCGAAACTTATCCGTCCCCTGACCCGATGGGGAAACAGATATCTGTAGGCCTCTCGATGATTTTGAAGTTAACTGAAAGTGTTGGCCAATCGGGACTGAATTGATGTGTTCAATTAGCAGTCTTAAAGTCATAAGCAAATCGGAAATCGAGAAACAGAGTATCTGACCAAGATTGATATTAATCCATGTCTTGAGTCTGAAAATATCTTGTTGGACGGAGGATCATCTGATCACTTATCTTTGGACAGAACTGACTGGGTCAGAGTTCAGGAACAATTGCTGGGAAACTGGTATTAATCAGAAGGTAAAAGGACAATTAAAGTCATAGACTTATCCAAGTGGGAGACTGTTGGATTTGGTGTCTAAGCCATGACTTATAATTGTATTTATCTTGTTAATCGAAGCAAAGTCCATTTGGGTTGCCCTCATAGCTGGAGGATTGATGTAGAGTTCAGTAGAGAGAAAGGTTGATTTATTAATTGTTTAATAAATAAATACGAAATAAATAAATGGTTTATTAATATATTTAAGTGTTAATATATTAATTAGAAACTATAATAATTAATTGAGATTTAATCTAGAATTAATTAAATTTAATTTAATGATTAAATTAATTAATTATAAGTACAGGGACTGGTTTGTATTTATTCAATAGTTGAATAACTCGCAAGCCAGTGGCCAGGGACCAAAATGGCGCCAACTATGGAGGGTTCTCCATATGGGGCGAAAACCCTAATTAGGGTTTGAGAAGTCTGGTCCAAGTGGTCAACAGGCTTGCCCACTTTGGAGGCTCCTCTAGGGTTTCAGGTGTAACCCTAGAAGGTTATATAAGGAACCTCCTGGCTCCCTGAAAATCACGCCTCCACTCTCTCTGTGTTACTCTGTTGGAATTTCTTCTCCTTAGTTTGGGTGTGACTTGCATTTGAGGCAGGATCTGTTTGCTGCTAGCTTCAAGAACAAGATCAAAAGGATGCTTATTCTTGATTTGATCTTTAGAAATAAATATTGGCCTTAGGTTTTTAGTTTATATCTTCATAGAAGAAAACATAGATCTTTCTAGGGTTGCATGTGAACTTAGGATTTTATTTGTTCATTAATTGATTAAAAACCATTCAATAGTCACATTTGATTATGTATGCAGGGAATCAGTAGGGTACGGGACTTTGGCGCATAGGAGCACATTTGGATTGGATCTCCAGCTAATGCAGTTTTGAAGTTTAGTTAGATATTACAATCTTGTTATTAGCTTATTAGATGCGTGCGACATTGTCTATCATATAACACATTGTTCAAGGATTTTGTTTTAATAAAATTGTTGATTTTCTTTTAACACGTGGTTGTTTGAATTATCCTTGAAATGTTGTATGAGTGTGTTAATTGCATGAATGGTAATAATTTGAATGTTGATGCATCCAACGTGTTTGGATTCATGAATTGTGTCATCTATAATTTTTAAAGAAAAATTTTATAAGGATCAACTCAACCAAAGGTCCAGTTGGCAGGACTTTGGAATCATTTGACTCAGAGTCACATGATGAATTGAGTTCTTAGTAAAATCAATTGTGGCAATAAATGAATCACCCAAAGATCCAATAGATAGGATATTGGAATCAGTTGACTTAGAGTTAGGTGATGAATGCAAATCTTGAACAAAATTAACAAATTCATAAATTTACATAGAGATGTAAAAGACATTAAGATTATGAGCAACGGACACATAAGTTACTGTGTACTGCTCGAATCTTCGAAAAGAACAAAATTAGTTATACTTCACGATATTTTTCAATTAGTATGATGAGTATGACTTCGCTTATCAGAATAAGCGATTGAATTGAAACCTTGAACAGTTCATAGGAAGTATAAGATCAACAGAACCTGAGTAACATCATAAATTGAGAAAATGTTTCACAGTTTAATCTCTTCCAAGAACATTAATGGTTATAATGTGTCTTAGGGAAGATGATGGAGCATTGGTCGAAATAGTTCGATCCACGATGTGTGAGATACATCTTCAATTAGTTTCCGATGAATTGAATACTCAACCATTCAGACCATAGAAACCATATTCCGACCACATCTTAGACTAGGTAGGTTATGCAAACACTGTCTGAAATGTAAAGCTGGGTTCGTCCCACTTGAACATAAAAAGTCCAGGGTCATGTAGCATTCGTCCGAACCTCATGACTAGCCTGAACCTAATCAGCAATGTCGTTTCATTGGCTATCCCGTTGTACCTGTGAAAAAAGAGCCCTTTTAGAAAGGACTCATATTCTAAGAAAATAGTGGGAGTTAGGACAATCCTGAATGAGTTCAGGATTAGCCAAGTGATAGAACCTTTAGTCATCACTAGGCTTTGAGCAGGAATCATATTTCTGTTAAAACCTAACATACTCTTCTCTTAACCAGTAGTATATGTCACCGTCATAAGGTGTTATGATCTGGGTGACATACCAATTAGTGGTAAAACACTAAAGTTGGTACGGATTAACAATCCGACTACTTGGAAGCATTGGTGAGCCCGGTTGCTGCCAAACAAGAGAACCTTAGGGCGAGACACAGTCTATGTGGAAATTTGATTGATTTTACACCTGGTCTAAAACCAGTGAGAGTAATTGAATCATCAAAAGAAAGCAACATGGATATAAATGTACTTTCAGAACATCTGGTTGAGTGAGACGATACTCAGAGTCAAGTAATTGCTTCCGGGAGAAGCACTCTCAATAGAAGATGAAATCCGAAAGGATACTGCATGGCACATTGTGAGTCGTTAGTGAAGCGCGTGTGGATCACCGGCACACTAATAGGGACTCACAAAGAGCATGCCAATACAAAGGTACATCGGCCCGGGATTAATCCCACGGGCATCTCGCAAGAAAGGGTATTCGGATTTTCAAAATATGCCAAAGGTTTGGATTTTGTGGATAGCCTGAAAGATTTCATTAATATGTCAGAAAGGTTTGGATTCGAATTCTCAAAATGTGCCAAAGGTTCTAGATTTTGTGAATAGTCCGAAAGAGTCATATAACCGTGTCAAATCCTGTGGGAGTGTCGTTGTTATCTGCTATCACTATATATGTGGGCTACATACTGTTTCTAGGAAATGTCCCTTATCATTACAAAGTGTAATGACTTGGTGTTAAGAGATGGATCGCTATGAAAGACTTAAAAGAGATACAGCGTGCTTAAGTGGTTGCGAACATCTATTAGATTTATTAAAACTCTGCCAATATGATCTTGATGAGATTCAAGATGCATAAGCTTAGGAAAAGAGTTTCCTGTCATTGCAAAGTGTGATGACTTGGCATGAAAGCAATAAAGAAGGTGCAACATACTCACACAGTTCACAGACATCTACCGGATAGATGAAACCGTCAGTATAAACCTAGCCATTGCGAACATGATCTTGATAAGATTCAAGATGCATGAGAAAGAGTCTCCAAAAAGAAATTGTTTTTCGAAAGTCATGACACTAGGATTATAAGTAATCTTAAAATTCCAAAAGGGTTTGGAATAAGATTGCATCGGACTCCACGAGCTACTTGGGTCGACCAGAAGTGTCATGAGCATGTCCTGATAACTTAATGCTTAGAGTATAGGAAGTTGGATTCAGGATATAACCTGGCTAAGAATAATGGATGGGTTGTTTGAACACACGTGAGTAATCATTAGGAAATTATTAGGGTGAAAGGAGTTTCGAATCGGTAATTGTTTACACCAGGACGTGGTGATGTAGGACTTCATGGTTAAAAGTTTCGTTGGAATTGTGATGGAGCGCGTGTGGTTCACCGGCACATCATAACACCTCAAAATAGTCTAAGGGTACAGTCATGTAGACTAAAAAACCCGAAAACCATGGGAAGTCACAGTATACATCACCAGAATGGAGTTAGGAGAGAGAAAAGGACAAGATAACATATTAGGATGTCATCGGAAGGGTATCCGATTGGATCATTTGCAATGCAACGTATCAATGTAAGACACTTTTGGATACATAGAAAGAGTGAGAAGTTCATATAGACATAGATATAAAACTTGAATTGAAAGTTTAAAAATAAAATAAGAAACCGATAATAGTTTTATGATAGATCCGAATTTTGGTGATTACCTCGTGGAGACTTGGTAATATGCATGAGTAGCTGCCAGTCAGATTTTATGTTTCTCTTTCGCATGTTTTACTTTCCGAATAATTTGATTATTCGAAAGGTCCACAGTCGCTCATACTTTAAGAAGTAAGTATTGAATCAAGACTGTCATGAATTGGATTGTAGATTGTCTAAGGAGTTAGACATAGCAACAGTATTGCTACAACGTTCATGAGTACTTAGAAATAGAGATTTGAGTATTGGATAAACCCGCACTCAATAGATTGCTTAATGGATTATATCACAAGAAATGTTGAGACGATAATATCTTATGGTCTTAAAGCGGAGACATATGAGTTGAAATTTACAAGTCGGTTGTGGATTGATAATGCGTAAACGCATCGGTAACTCGATGTTATAAAACATATTGTTGTGCGCGATTTTGATGAGAAAAAGACACAAGCATATGAGTCGAAGCTTATTCGTTCCTTGACCCTGATGGGAAACAGATATATGTAAGCCTCTCGATAATTTTGAAGTTGACTAAAGTGCTGGCCAGCCAGGACTGAATTGATGTGTTCAATTAGATGTCTTATGTCATATGCAAAATCGAAAATCGGGAAATAGAGTATCGGACAGAGATTGATCTCAATCCATGTCTCGTGTCCGAAAATATCTTGTTGGACGGAGGATCATATGATCACTTATCTATGGACAGAACTGACTAGGTCAGAGTTCGGCAGTAGTTTCTAGGAAGCTGCAGGTTGTTGATTAATCTGAAGATAAAAGAACAATTAAAGTCATAGACTTATCCAAGTGGGAGACTGTTGGATTAGGTGTCTAAGCCATGACTTATAAATCGTATTTATCTTATTAATTGAAGCAAAGTACATTTGGGTTGCCCTTATAGCTGGAGGTTTGGCACAAAGTTTAGTAGAGAGAAAGGTTGATTTATTAAATGTTTAATAAATCAATAGAAATAAAATAATAGTTTATTAATATATTAAAGTGATAATATATTAATTAGAAACTATATTAATTAATTGGAAATTAATATGGAATTAATTAGAATTAATTTGATGATTAATTTAATTAATTAAAAATGCAGGGACTGGTTTTGTAATTATTCAATAGTTGAATAAATGGCTGGCCAGTGGAACGTGGGGTTGGCGAAAATTATGAGTGGGCACACTCATATTTTCGAAACCCTAATTAGGGTTTATAAGAGGCTTGTCTAATTGATAAAAGGTTTGTCAAAGTTGGGCTCCTCTAGGGTTTTGACTGTAACCCATGGAGGCTATAAATAGAGCCTCAGGGAACCCTAATTCCTGCGCCATTTTATTGTCTCTCTATAACTCTGCTGTCTCTTCTCCATTGCTTGGGTGTGACTGCATTTGAGGTAGGATATTTTTGCTGCTAGCTTCAAGAAGATTAATCAAAGGTTGGTTTTTCTTATTTTAATCTTTAGAATTAAACTGTTGGCCTTAGGAATTTGTTATATGTTCATTGATAAAAAAACATAGATCCTCATCTTAGGTTGGATGTGAACTTAGGATTATTTAATTCATTGATTGCTTAAAACCTTTCATAAAGGATAGTGTGCATTAAGGTCAGTAGTATTGTTGTTAATTCCATGTTCTTTCGCATTATTTTTAATAAATTTAGGAAGGTGTTAATTCTATACATATGTTTAAAAGGGCAGTAAAAATTTCATTTTGTAAAACTTCTATACTCATTAACTTTGGTGATATGATTAATCAGAATTAGAAGTTGGATGGATGATTGAAAATTTTCAGGATTGGATAAATGAAGATGCAGAATACACTCCCCTTGTTTTGTGATTCAAAAACAATATCCTAATAAGATGGTTTTTCTGATGGTTACAAAGATGAAGGTTAAGAGGAGGAGGCTGATGTAGAAGACGCTCCGGGTGGTCCTTTCCCTGATCAGATATTCATTGCTCCACTTCTTAAATCAATTGGGAAATATTATCGGACGATAAAAAAAGGTTAGGCTTATTAAACAATGAATTCTTGGAGAATAATAGTATAGGAAAGATGATGTGACTTTGTGGGAAGAAAAGGGGGATACCACTAGTATATAAATTTTTTATAAGATGGTACCAAATGATAATCCATGTAATTGTTCGAATGTTAAGAAAAGGTAAACTTGGCCTTTGGAATGTGTATATAGGTTGAAGAAGGTTAGGAGCTCACTGCTTGACAATAATGAAGTAGATGTGATGTTGGTCCTTATGTCGATGCTCCACCTGAATCAATAATGAATTTATCTATCTCTAAAGGTAATATTCCTAGTTTAAATAAGTATACACTCCCTTTATTAAGTGATAACCAAGACCATTCTTGAATTCGAACTCTTTCCATGGGTATTTCTAATTCATTGATCTATCGAGAGTAGGGTAAATTGTTCCCTTTATAATAGAGGGTCGCTTGAATGAAATTTAAAGATATAATTACGACCGAATAAAATAAAGAAGATTTGATGTGGCTTTCTCAATAAAGGTGTACCATAAACAATCATTTTAGAAATAAGGATCATAACCATGTTATCTCAGCCTACTCTACTTCCATTAAATTTCTAAATTTTTTGGATAAGATCATTTTCTAATGTTTCTTATTGAAAACGAAGGAGAAGCCATTTTTCTACAATGAACGTTTCGTCCATAAATATAAGAGATGCTGGTGGGTTACATAACACATAATGGATTCGTTCTATCAGCAGAGATTATTAGATAAATTTTATTAATGGCCAAGAATCTCAGATGGAGGATATTACAAATATTCCTTTCAATCAATATTGGGATTCATCGAACCGTGATTATGTTGTTCAGGTAGATCCGATGAATTTTCTGCAATTGGAACCCTTGCATTTTTAAAACAAAATCCATGTTGATTAAATACAGTTTTTCATTATGATTTTAGGCTCTTGGTCTAGAATAGAAGGAGTGGTAAATTTAGTTAATGTATATACCCCTCAATCTCCTAAGGACTATTTTTCTCTATAGAACACCTTTTTTAATTAGGAAAAATTACACTGTAGTCCCACGACGTTTTACCTTCTGTTTTAAAAAGTCATTGAAGTTTATTTTTAGCCTTTTAGGGGAATAAAATTTAGTTTAACCTGCATTTCTAGTCACTATCCTAATTTTATCCGGTTACCTAATGGTTACGTGGAACAAATGGCCACCTGTTAGCTTACGTGGGAAGTGAGTATGCAATATGGAATAATGACGAGTATACCCCTGCTTCTAGTCTTCCTCCACCTTTCTTTCTTCTTCTAGTCTTCCTCCCCCGCTTTCCCTCATCGGAACCCACCTGCACCCCTTTGCACCACAAATAAGAACCGTTGCCACCCTCACCCACACACCATCATCCCCGATCCATACACAGAACACGTATAACATTCCAGCCCTACCATGGTGGCTCTATCAAAACCTTCGATTGGAAAATAGAAGGGGATCTTGTGTGGTTAATAATCGCAGATGAAGAAGGGGATCTTGTATAGATTCCAAATTTTTTACTTATTAATTTGAGATTTGAAAATTTTTCCAGGGAAGCGATGGAACTTATAAGCATCAACGTGCGATAGGTACACCGTCTGTTACATCAGCGCCAAGCCTCCAATGCAGTATAGCTTTTTCTCATCAAATTCTATGATAACCTTCAATTTACGAGTATGAATTCTACCTGAGGTTAACTTTGAGTTATTGATTGTACAAGTTTGTAATTGGGTTCCGTCATGTTGCTCTCGTTTATCTTTCATGTTGAATGGCAAAAAGTATAGCTTTTTATAACTCAATTGACTGGTTACATGTTCCTTGGATACGTTACAAAAGATGTTCCTTTTTTATAGTTGTACCCACAAACCTAGAAAGAGGGTGCGCATAAACAGGTTCTGCAATGGTCATGGAACAAGGGAGTTTTTAACAAGAATTTCGATAAGATTAGTGTGGTTAATAATCACAGATGAAGAAGGTCAACCGGACGCCTCGTAAGCCGCTAGATCTGTCTTCAGTGAGGAGGTCCAATCGTGTCGCCGACAAACCACCACCGATTTACAAAGAAGTACTAATTCCTCACCATATCCGTCTTTTTACTTGATACTTTGATTGAGTTCTTCACTCTGTTTCACGATTATTGATTTGGGGTTTGAATCAAATTGATCAGGTTTATTTCCTAAAATTGCTATAACAGGTCCAATGGAGCCTTTGATTCATTAGTTATTTTTGGTATAGCATCGAAGAAGGGGATCGGAGCGACGGTTGGTCTGGATTTCAGATTGAGTCGATGAGACGGTGGAGATTGGGGATAGTTCTTTTGTTTAAATTGGTATCTCTACTTCCACACCAGCTTAGGGTGTGAGTTGGCAAACATTTTAAATGACATGGCAAGTCAATGTGGCACTATATTGGTGACTTGGCAAAGAGATAACTGGTTTACCCATTCATTTTCGATTTAGTGACTATTTTAACACATTAAACACAAGTTTGTTCCTCTATAGAGCAAGAAAAAAACATTAGGGACCTTTTAAAACAGAGTTGAAGACTTCGTGGGGCTACAGTGTAATTTTGTCTATTAATTAAAAGCTTAGAGAGGGGATATGTCTTTTCATAGGGGACTTCAATGAGGTCAATGGTAAGGAAGACAAACTTTTATCCAATATGTCTAAATCTTGTATTTTTGTTTTCATTTTTCTTTATCAGTGATAGATATATTTTAAGTTTAATATGGGTAAAGGAGCAAGGTTGTTAAAATCGCGATCCTGATCGTAGGATCGTACGATCCTACGATCCCACCTGGTAAAATCGATCTCGATCCTACTTGAATCGTTTTTGGGTAAGGTCGGGGTATGATCGTAGGATCGGATCGTAAAATCGTAGGATAGCTACTAATTATTTGTTTTTAATTTGTTAATATTTTTGTCTTATACTAGCTAAATAAATATAATATGATCACTAGAAAACCTCTTTTGAATTGTTTATTGATAAATGATCTACTGGAAATGTATTTTCCATGTTTTTAACTATTTATTATTAACCGAATGGTTAATTGATGTATGGAAATATATTTTTTTATACTTTTAGTAGGATCTTACGATCCGATTCGATCTTACGATCACGATTTTGCAAAGTGGAAAACGATCCTATATAAAATCCCGATTTTGACAATCTTGTAAAGGAGTTTCACTTAAGAGATTATTGACCGAAAAAGACATAGTAAATTGGAAAGGTTTTTGGCATGTAATAGCTTTCTAACACGTTGGCTCTCAACGTCAATTTTCTCTATTAAAAGACTTGACTTTGATCACTTCCCTTTTATTACCGTAAGTTATTTCCATGATTTTGGCTTAACTCCTTTTTAATGGGAGCTGATTTTTCCACTGATACTTTTTATCCATCCACTGAAAATTTAATGGATTGACCATTATGCCCCTATTTTTATTTAGAGATAGAATTTGTTTCCTCCTTTAGCGCGTTGCAATCTCCAATAACATCCCCTCATTTAATTCACCCAATTACTACTGCATCGTCCCTTCATCAAGTTTGAAATTTGTCAAACATAGCCGAATCGCCATGGATCGGAATCAAATCCCTGCTACAAACAGACTATCGATGATCTCGCCGTACTGAGAAAACACTTCTTCAAGTGATCGGTCGGAGGTGGCCCAGGCAAGCCCACCGACGAGACATCTGTACTCAACATCAGCAGCGGCCATTTTGAAGAGGAAAAAAGTAGAAATAGAGAAAAGATTAAAGCTTCAATGGAAACGAGCACAAAAAAAAAATCAAGTTTGAAATTAAATCAAGTCCTTGTGTGCTTCCTTCTACTATATCACTTTATATTCTTCATCTTCAACCTTCAAGATTCAAGAATCTCTTATTTTATCATTACCCAATTGGATATTTTACAACAAAATTTACAATGTCTGGGGTTTTGATCGACGTTGTCATATCTTGTGTCTATAGTCGATCTGGAGGTGTTAACGATTCATAGAAAATTGATTACGAGGCTAACGAAAATAACAGCCGGGAGTAAATGTAGGTTTAATCATTTTGTTTTATCATCTGCAATTTGTGTGCAAAAACCCTCTCGAATTCCAACGAGCAAAGTTAAAAGTTGAACCAGAACCGATGAAACCTGAAGAAGAAGAAGAAGAAGATTTATAGTGTTGTTTAACCAGCTGCTTGTTTTAAAAATTTAAGAGGACAGATCAAGCTAGTGAAAGACCGGAAACCATATTGCAGATATATATTGATGAAAGTATGTTGGTTTATGATGCTGAAACTAAGGGGAATACAAAGCCGTAGAATCATCGAGGGGAAGCATATATTGGAAGAACTCATTAAAAAAAATGCTTTAAAAGTTTTCAGGGATTTTTAGAGAAGACTGCAGCGCGTCTTAAGGAGGAAACATCGGCATGGTCGTTTGGAAATAAATTACTGGGATTCCCCTTTCTCGTGAATTAGGAAGGGCATAACTGTCAATAAATTAAATATTCAGTGGATGGATAAAATTTCGTATGTGGAAAAATCAGTTCCCCTTTTTAATTCTATAGTTCATGGTTGTTCCTGGATGGATCGGAAAATGTTGTGATAAAAAATTGGGTAGATTGTATTTCCTTGGGAAAACCTTGATAGTTTAATGGCTCATAAATTCAAGGGTGTCAAAAAATCTATTTGATCATGAAAGGCAGAATCTAGGAGCATAGAGAGATTGAATACATTGAAAAGAAAAAATAAAATCAACGAGTTTGAGATCTTAGATGAATCAAGGCCATTGCATGCACTAGAAATATACAGAATGAAAAATTAGAAAAATAGGATTCATCAAATAGATTCATGGAATAGACTTGCTTTAAAAAGAAATCCAGAAAAAATTGAACATTATATGTGATGGGAACACATGTATCATCAAAAGGAACAAAAGAAAGGTGTAGAGTTAGTAGTTGGCCAGTTGATTGTAATTGGGCTGCTAATCCCAATTTCATCGAATAGAAGATTTGGCATTTCATTTCCTCCAAAATCGATGAAACCCATTTTTATGCTTAGATTGATTAGTGACTGTTCCAAAACTATTTTTCAGGTTGACCATGTTTGTAACACCCCATATTTTTCATAGCATAAATAGCACTATGGTTTTCAAAACATATCAAGCATAGTTATGATTTACAAATTTCCGTTCCAAAATATAACCATAATTCAGCGGGTGTTACAACTCCATATCAAACGAACCATAGTGCAAGCAGAATCATACTAATTCCTTTTTGAGTAAATTACAGTTTTGGTCCCTGTGGTTGACACGTTTTTACAGTTTTGGTCATCCTTTTGAAATATCACGTTCTTGGTCCCTATGGTTACAAAAAGATAACAGATTTAGTCCCTGTGGTGCCCTTGTCCACATGAAAAGACCAATATGCCCTTATTATTTCTTTTCCCTTTTTCTTTTAATTTTTTTATCATTTTCATAATTAAAAATAAAAGAAAAATACCCAAGCACCACCCCCCAACCCCCTCTTCCGTTCAAGCAATTCTTTGATTGATACTCATCGGAGTCTGACGGTGAGAACGAAGATGGAATCAGAAACATTGATACACTCTGAAGACGATCTTGAAGAAGGTGACATCGATGGAGTAATTTGGATTCTAGTACTGAAGCTCGTGAGCAAATTGCAGGTAATGACATTCCAGTTATGGACTTTGGTTTAAAGCTACCGCGATCCTTAATCCGATTCATCAACTGCAGCTCAAAGCAATAATCCGGATGTTTGGCAACGGAAATGGGAAAGAGAGACAAAAACCACCAGCCTTCATATTCGTTTTAAAAAATAAGCACAAGGAAATCGGGATTTTCGTGCCCTAGATCCAAAGCAACAAACATGATAGAAACAATTTGCAGATCAAGTAAGAAAACCATGAAAATATCTCTACAAAATCATTCTTCCTTAGAAATCCTCAACATTAGCTCAAACCATTTCCATGGTGACATACCTTTCGAGCTTTCTTACTTGAAAAACCTGCAAGCCCTAATTCTTGATCACAATAGCTTCTCAGGATTAGTCGCTCTTCGTGTTCTTGATCTTTCGTTCATGTTCGTCAACAGCATGACCTCTATGTTGCAGAGCTTCCAGAAGCAGAAATCTCTCCTGGTTTCTCCTAACACCACACAGGACTCGGCAGCAGCAGCAGCAGCCGGAGCCGAAATGCATCGAAGGATTTCCTCAATGTTGTTTTAGATCCAACCGCCCACGATCTCAGACACCACCGCGTGGGCCTTGCGAAGCTCCAAATCAGTATCTTCAACAGGGAAATCGGCATCTACCTCCATTAGGAGCTGGTGGGATCGTGGCTGGGGATGGATCCTTTCTAGAAAACCAAGAAGAAAAGCATTGATCTGGAGATGAACCAAGAAGAAACGCGTGGGGGTGGGGGTGGGTGTATTTTCTTTTTTTAATTAACAAAATAAATGATAAATTAAAAGAAAGATGAAAAAGAAAATAAAAAGGGCAGTTTGGTTTTTTCATGTGGACAAAGATACCATAAGGACCAAATCTGTTATTTTTTTGCCACCACAGGGACTATAAATGTAGGATTTCAAAAGGAAGACTACCAGTGTAATTTGATGTCAACCACAGGGACCAAAATTGTAATTTACTCTTCCTTTTTCCTTAAAAGTTCCATCTTTTAGCATTTTATATTCTACCCTTAATGTTAGTAACTTCGTAATGTATGTTGAATGATATTCTGAAATCTATTCATACAATTGTTGTTTTTCTGAGCTTATGAGAAAATCACTGGTGGTTGGTATATTTGTTTGAGCACTAATACAATAATCACATAATCATTGCGAGCTTTTTAAGAAATTTTGTAGTAAATTAGTTTCAATTGAAGATCACGTTTTAATTGGATAACTTTGTAACTTGGTTGAAAAGCTTGTAACCAAGTGCTAACAAATATGATGTATTATTCGGTATGCTCAATAATGAGCTTGACCAACCTAAAAAGATTTAAGAAACTATTTTACATTCAGAACTTATGATCATCCTTTTCTAACGATTATATGATTATAATACAAATATCGACTTGGTTATTTTTTGTTTATCATTTTTAGATGATTTAACACATCCATATGCGTAGTTTGAATTCCCTTTTTTTATATGTAATCATATGATTTGATGTTGGATTTTTTTTCTAATCTAGAAATCTTAATTTCATTTTAATTAAATGTTTGAATGTTAATTAGGTTCATGTTGGCAGCTTGAATCAGGGTTACTTATTTCTTGTTATTTAATTCATAAAATTTGTAAGCATTTTATGAATTATTACTAAGTAACAAGCATCTAGTTGGTTATGTGTCGAGATTTAATTTCGATGTCAAGTAATAATTGCATGTTTTCATACTCCGAAACTTGTCATATCATATAGAGTCCATATTTTTATCCGGAAATTGCATTCCTCAAATTACTACAATTTCGTAAAGACATCATTCACTTTATATAAAAATGGTACTTTGCTATTTTGCAAAGTGATTTTCGGGATATTTATGGTCACTTTCTCATAAAAGTTAAATTTTTTTTTTTACCTAAGTGGCTTTGATACTTGATCATGAATAGCACGATTTTAATACCATTAACAATAAATAATAAATAAATAAAGTATTAATGGTAGTGAAAGCAGTTTTAAAAAAATCCAAATGAATGGGCCAAATATTTATCTGGCTATGAATAGGCCCATGGTTAGGGACATGTTGTGGGCTTGTATTAGTTTACTTTTTCCTCACAAAAACGTGTAAAAAATAAAATAAAGAGAATAATATTAATCCTAAATAAGAACAATTTTAAATAAGTTGATTTATTTTATTAGAAAGTAGTTTTTTTTACTATAATGTAAAATCAATAACATTAAATAGTAATTGAATTTCACATTGATCGGAAATTTCTTTTAACAATGAATACAACTAAAATTTTTAAATTCTTTCAAGAGTTTATCAACTCAACGTCAAATTGATACTCATAAGCTTTTGTTTTGATGCAATTGTTTTGGTATACATCAGATTTTAGAAAAGTTTAGTATGATCAACAAACTGAAATTCCGTAATTTCCAGAAATCGAAAGAATGAAGATAACGAGTAAAGTTGAATTCATAAAACAGGATCACGATCAAGCAAATGAATCAACAAGTCATACCTAAATCAATTACTGAAAAAACCTGTTTTTATTTCAGTACAAAATTATTATATGTGACTAAAGGTTTGTAATCCAGAAAATCTAACCGTGTAGCGTAGTTACAGATCGGTTTACAAACTTACAGTACGTCTACGAGTCAAAACTCCGAACGATCTGGACCGGTGGCGACCAGCACAGTGCCGACCGGAATCTCATCAAAAGTATCACCGTCGCCGTCACCTGACTCCTCTGCTGGCTTTGGAAGCGAAAGAACCTCGCGGATTCCATGAATCACAAACGAATCACCATAATACATGTCCGGGAAACTAATTGGAACTTCATTCACCTTAAACGTACCACTAGATCTATTAATTGTGATTTTGAATCCGTCCAAATAGGTAGCAAAACTTGTTCCGTCGTCGACGCTAATGAGATCTCTCCACGAAATCTTACACGGCAACACATGTCGGAGAAACAGAGACTGGTAATCGGGAAACCGACCGGAATAATCGATCATCACTTCATCAATAGGTGCGAAAATAGTCAATGTAGCTTGACCGAGGAATCCTAGCAATTGTAGATTGAGAAACGACGCCATCACAGAGTATCCTCTAGATATCAACAGATTAGCACCATCGTGGAACGAGAAATTACTAAAACCTCCGTACGACGTTGTGCAGTGATCTAGCCTAACGCTTTCTATCGGAGTCTCCGGAATAGTGAAGTTTGGATCGAAAAAGTTCTCGATAGCGAAGACAATCAGCGATCCATCGTCAAAAATCGGAGATCCCACGATTTTCACGTTGTTTAGCGAAACCTGATCGGATGATGAAGGTGTGGTGATTGTGAGGAAGCTGGAGGAGGACATGGTGGGGATTTTGGTGCCGTAAGGGAGAGAACGGATGCTAGAGAGGGAGAAAGCAAAGGGGGAGAAATGAAGTTGCAGGGTGGCCATTGATGGTTGGCCGTGGTCAGCGAACGCGGAATCCGGTGGGGTGAAGATTGTTGCAGCGTTACCATACGAAAGCAAGATGTCGGAGACGAGATTCAAGGTTAAGGACATAGCGACATAACCTGAATTTGAAAGAGTGTCGGCAGCATTGGTGACGGTTTCCGATGGTAAGGCGGAGGTGTGACGGAATATGATTATGAAGGAAGCTGCCGCGAGAATCATCATCTGTTTCACCGCCATTGATGAGCAGTCTGTTGAGTCTGGTGGTGGTGGGAACTGGTTGTTGATGACAGTGATTCGACGTGATGCAGAATGGTGGTTACATATAACATGTGGCTTTTGGCGGGAAAATTTGTTACATTCCTCTAAAAAATTTTTTTGTTAAAAATAATTTCTTTTAAGTAATAAAACAAGTGATTCAGTGATTGTAACAGTGAAATATAAGAAAACTGTTTGAAATATTAAGATCTTAAGTGATCTATATTAGATATTGTAGTGTTATTCCACATGGAATGGTATTTGAAGTAATTAAGTTAATGAATAAAAATACTTTAATTTTTTTTCTTATGAAGATCAATTTTGATTAGAGTTATATATTGCTGTATTTTTAAAATTTAAATTAATGTATAACTTTTAGTTAAACTTGTTTAATTATTTTATTTTTGATATTCAAATATCAAACAAATTAAAAGATGAAAAGAATAAAGTTTAGAAAACTAGGAAGATACTATATAAAAACAAGTTGAATTTTCACAAGTTACTATGCAACTGAAATAGTAACAAATATACACTGTTAAAAATTATGTGTATTATCGTCATTTACTATGTAATAGAAATTATAGTTATTATAGAAATGGACTAAGTGGTTGGTGTCCCATTTTTAGTCCAACTAGTGGGGTCCCGTGCTATGCACGGGTTCGGTCAGCGGGGTGTGTCGGGACACTTTTTTTCACGGATCATGAAGCTACTTTTTAGATGATGTAATACTGTCAAAGATAAAACTATATAAAGCATTTGCTAATTAAAATACATTATTGTGTCAACTATAATAAAATCTCATTAGTAAAATAAATTGCAAGAAATAGCAAGGCACTTTCATTGTTTCATTTCTTATAGTTCCTATTACAGCATTATAATTATACTTTGAAAATCTTCCCGGTTATTAATTGAAAATAGGTTGCTATTTCTCGCATTTAGCCCAAATTAAAAAATTTATTATCCCAAAAAGCGGTTACCTTGGCACGAAATGCAGAAGCAGGGAAGGTAGCTCCCATAAGAAGCTAAACAGCTGATGGTGGCACCATGCGCTCCCCTTTCCTCACACCACCATTAACTAAAATTGTACGCGCTTTTGGGGAAGATACAATCCTACAAATAAAGTGTTATTTGGATAACTGATGTTTAGGTAAAAATTATAAATAGGGCAAACTTGAATAAATAGCAATGCACTTTTATTTCTTACTAATTTGGTCACCGATCTTTAAAAATTCTTACAAAACCATTCAACTACATCAGCATTTTTACAAGTTTCTTGGTCTAAATTACCGAAATAGTAAAATATAAACGGTACTGTAGTATAACGAACAAATTTTTAGAATCTACTGACCAAATTAGTATGTTACTATTTATTACAAATTTCCTAAATAAATAAGTGTTAAATGTAAGAAGTAACAACGTACTTGTAGTTTCTTTGAATTGGTTATTATAGCATCCTACTTTCTTTGAGTTGTTTAGTATAGCAATTCTCTAAAATAAATAATGGTTAAATGCAACCAATGACAGTGTACGTTCATTGACTTTTTATCATAACATCCTACTTTCATGTCTTCTTATTACATCATTGTACTTTATAGAATCTACCTAATGATAGCAATGTCATCCACATACAAAGCAATTTCCCCTGCTATAAATTGGTAGATTCTTTAAAGTACAATGTCCTAATAAGGAAAAAACTGAAAGTACTATGCTATAAGAATAATGAAAAATATGAAGGTTTAATATTGTTTATTAAATGTTATTTCAAACATCCCCCAAATTGACAAATACATTTATTATATAGAACTTTTATTAATGGTAAAAAAATGAATGCATGGTCAAATCATTAGTCAAAATCATAACATTACTGTGGGTAAGTGTTTTTTTCGGAGATTGGCTACATTAGCTGCATATGACTGTAGTTCCATATTCCCGGGGTCAACTCGTAATGCAAAATTTGAATTACTCTGTCAATGTTAAATTTACAAGTTTAATAATAGACCACATGGTTTGAAAAAAGGTAAATGCAAGAAATAGCATGTACTTTTATCGATTTGCTTATTATAGCATCGTACTTTCATTTCTTCCTATTATAGCATTATACATTGAAAAAACCTACCCACTTAGGATGATATAATAGACAAATAAATGAAAGTTGGTTGTCAATTCTTGCATTTATATATTTAAAGAAACATGACTTACCAATGTATATCCATGGCTAAAGTATGTATTTCTATCTTCTGGCAACAATGTTAGCTTCTCAAGAGACGGATGCATCTGAAACACAAAACACAATGACGATTTCCCAATTAACCCCTGACTTTTTATAAATTTTGCATCATTTGTTTTTTCCTTACATTTCCTAAAGTGTGCCATGATTTTATTAACTCTTATATATCCTGACATCACTTAATGGAATTAAAAAAGAAACAGGGTTCACATGTTTAGTTTAAGTCATATATATGAATTTGGTAGCCCTGAACATTAAAATGTGTATGTTAGTCTCCCTTTAGTTCAATAGAAATACATTTTAACCTTTGAAAATTACTTGCAAATTGCATATGAACAAAAGGCTATGAAAAGGAAGCTACATCAATCATAATTATGGTCTCTAAATCACAACATAGAATCCTAAAAGTTATATACAATATACTTATAAAAAAGCTCACCGAAAGTGAAATCTAGAAGCAATAAATTATAAATATGTAGTCAAATTATCTGTTCAGGTGTTCCTTCAAAACGTTTGCCACATGATCAACTAAATAAAGTGTCTCCAGTGAAAATTACCCGAGACCCTGCAAAATAGAAGCTTATATGGCCTGCAAGAAAATAAACCAAACGAAAAATTAAAAATTTCTTACATCAATTATCTTTTTTTTATAAAAAGAAATGTTACATCTTCCAATAATTATAAGTTAAACCCTTTCCTATAATATAATGTAGAATTTTGAACTCATGGTTGTATTCCATTCATCACGAATCAAACATGCACAATAACTTATTTCTCAAGTAAAAAAAATAACCTTTAATAATATTTCTTAATTTCGCAATTAAATTGAGTAGCAAATTAATGAAAAACCTTTGGTTTGGCCAGGGGTTGCAATCACATGCACATCATGGCCAGCAAACATCCATGTGTCCCCATCATTGAAGCTAATATCAATGCCAGGAATTCTATCCCTATCTATATTTGATCCAATTACCTGAAAGATTTTAATCACATTAATAAGTAGACTACATTTAAAATTTCTAAAAGTTTAATCACCTGAAAATTACAAATTTCAAAAAATTACATATATAACCTTTGCATCGTACCTCACTTTTAAATCCATATTCCCACCAGTGTGATGAAAATGATGGTGAGTATTTAAAATGTAGATTAAATTTCGATTGTTCTGGCTTAAAGCATCTATTATTGGTATAGATTCTGAAGGATCAACAACTCCAATTGTTCCTGTATCTAAATTGGTGTAAATCACAAGGACCAAAACTGTAATTTACTCTAAGAATAATAATATGATGGTTACCTTTGCCTCCTTCAAATAGGGATTTATTCAAAGCATCTGCACCATGCTTTGAGATCATAACAACAGGAATACATATGTTTAACCGAGTTTTTTCAGACTAACTCATCTCCACAAGATCTACAAAAGAAATTTAATGTTTAAAAAAAAAGTCAAATGCAAGTAACCAAATTAATAATTTCATAATATACGATAGTTGCATTAATGTACAACCTTCACTATCACTTATGACCAGAGGACCTGCTGCGCCTCCCGCCTGTGCCACTTTTGGTTTGACCAGGTTGTCACAATCACCGCGTGGGGCCAACGCGGTAAATCCATTCAATTGCTAGACAAAAAATCCACCATTGGTACAAATCTTTATAATTGAAAAGAAATAAAAAAGAGTCAAATATATTGTAAACAAAGCATTCAGATATGGGATAAGACCTGTGAGGACAAATTGGTACAGCAATTTGAGGGATTTGGTACTATAACAGACTGTTTAGTAAGTCCATTGGATGTTTCGGGGATTTTTGCAGTAAATGTTGCACTTTGACCCTCTAATTTTTGGCCTTCAACACCGTTGACCCAAATTTTGATCATTACCTGAAAAATAAGCAGATGGAAAGCATATCAGAGTCTTGAGAGTGCATGTAGTCTATGATAAACAAAAATATCACAAGTTGACTACAAGTTACAATCAGAATTGGGTTAGAATTCCTATGCATTTCAAGAAAAAAGTGATTCACGAAAAAAGAAAGAAGAAAGTTCACATTATGCATTTCAGGAAAAGAGATTCATAGGATTGCACAGTAACAATCTTGAAGCATATGAACACAAGATGCATGGTCCAACAGAAAATGCGCAAGAAACACTTGTGATCATTTCGTCATCTCCAATGTAGAACTTTGGATGGACAAGTAAGATGCTAGGGTTTTGTCTAAAATAGAGAAGTAAAAAGGGGCTTAACCAATTGGAGCATATCTAGATTTGGTCTAAGAGCAAAGCAATAGAGTGTGGATACATGAGAGAAATTAACTATTTATTCATTTATATTCGACCTTGACATAACATCTTCGCTATTTACACCAAACTTCAAAACCAGAAGCAAAAACCGCCTCTATTTTTTCCGATTATTCCTTGATAGCATTCGCTAGCCATTAATCTTACTATAAGAAATCAACATTAGACGACTTAATTACACAGAATTGTGAAAGAAATCTTACTGGTACAGATGTGTCATCGCAGGAAGTGAGAGATCCCGCTGCGGTTGCTGTTGGCGACTGAATAATAAAGAAGAGCTCCATCGCTCTCTCCCGTCGATCTGCTCTCTGTCTCCAACCTTGTTCGTGCTCTCTGTCTCCAACCTTGTTCGGTTAACCCACACAAGGGTTGACCTCGATTTCTATTTCTGTCGATCCCAGGCGGCACAAACACGAAGGACGCTAAATCCAGGGAGAATCAATTGGGGAGGATGTGTGAGAGTGGAGAGGAAGGAAGGAAGCGGTGGAGAGCAAGGAAGGTAAATCGCAAAAGCGGTAGAATGTTGTAGAAGACAGAAAGGCAGATCCAAACCCGATATTAAAGATCCAAACCCGTGTGACACAACCGAAAGAAAAAAACGTACACAAAGTTCCCCAAATTCACACTAATTAATAAGATATATAATGTTCAAAATTTTGGCACAGACAGTCTTTATGGTTTCATTTCTTGTATAGTGGTTCCTAGCACCAACTTCATAAAAAAGATTCATAAAGATATCTTTTCGTTACATATTTTTACCACAACATTTCGGAAATGGTCCCTCTATTTTTCAAAAACTAGCACAAATGGTCATTATGAGGAATTTCTTTAGTGGATACTCCTTAAGTTTGAAAACCCTTGCATGGATGGCCCTTATGTCTCACTCCATTTGATTTGCATCTTTCGCTATTTGCTAAGACCACTTCACTAGGTACATGATATCTTGCCATTTGCGGGTTCTTCATTCAAGCATATTCAGATGCAGATCATGACGAATGTCTCTTGATTGCAAGAGTACTACTGGTGGTTGTCAATTATTAGATGAAAAATTGGTTAGCTGGCATTCAAATAAAAAACTGATGTCTCTATTTCTACCGACGAAGCAGAAAATGTAGAAGTTGCAGCTTGTACATCATAAATAACTTTAGATTCAAAGTCAACTAAAAGATTTTGCCATCAACATTAAACGGATTCCATTGTTTTGTAATTCTGAAAATGCAATTTGTATATGTCACGATCCGGTCTAACAGTCAAAGACCAAACACATTGCACTTCGTTATCACTTTATCAAATACCATGTTTAATACAACATTGAGATTCATTTTGTCCCTACAAAAGATCAACTAGCAAATATGTTTACGAAAGCTCTCAATGAAACAACGTTTCACAACATCTTAAATGGTCTAACAGAAACTGATCCAGTGTAATAATCTCGATAAGTTTATCTGATATTTTGTTTACTGAACCAAATGAACCATACCAAACCTTTGCTGCCCACAATATTTGCATTTCGTCATTAAGTCATCAATAAAATTAAAGTAACACTTTTCAAGTTATGACACGTTATAAAACTTGTATGAAAATGAGTTTAAGAATTTAAGAATTGAAGCATTTACAAAAATCAAATTCTTTAGAAGAATAATGTGTTGAAAATACTTAAAAGTAAGCAAATTTAAAAATATATTGTTTGAAAAAAATTCTAAATTCGCAAGTATAGTGAAAGCATGTTCTTCAATTTTGAGACTTTCACTAATTTTGTTTAAAGCAATAATAATATTTTTGACAAAATAAACTAACCATCTTATACATTAGTTACCTAGAGAATCACAAGACTTTTGAGATTTTTGCATTTAGGTGATATTTGTGATGAACTAGGATGCCTTGAGAAAACCATGTGAAATGCCTTGAGATTTTTACAATGAAATTTATAAGCGTATGATGAATTGTAACTTCAATTCACCAAACAATACATCAACGATGAAACTGTGTGATCAAAGCACATGTTCTCTTGTTCTTTTACTTGAGAAAAGAAAAAATGAGAAAACCATGTGAAATGCCTTGAGATTTTTACAATGAAATTTATAAGCGTATGATGAATTGTAACTTCAATTCACCAAACAATACATCAACGATGAAACTGTGTGATCAAAGCACATGTTCTCTTGTTCTTTTACTTGAGAAAAGAAAAAAATTAAGATTAAAATAAGTTCGTCAGATAGAAGCATCAACCTCATTTTTAGCGAATGATCCTTCATCTATTTTCAATTAAGAATGTATTTTATCTATAACTCACTCCTCATCATTTTTTTGCTCATATAATCCTTATGTATAAGATCTTCAATTTATAGCACACAAATTTCGATTCATACAATATTGTAAGGAAAATATTGAAATTGTGAATCCATGTTCATGATTTTGAAGCGAATCCAAAACTACAAAGTATCATAAGAATTGTTAAACCATTAGAGTATACTTCAAAACAATGATTTGCGACGAATATCAGATAATTGATGTACTCAAGATTTCAAAGATTGAAAGATATGATTTGAAATTTAAGAGAAAAGAATTCCAAAGATTTTGAATAAAAAGTAGTAAAATTGTACTAGGATGACGAAACAATAATTGAGAAACATTGTAGAATTTAAAGTGTGCAAAAATATTTTAAATGTTTTCTTAAAAAAATTAGAACTTTTAAGATACTTGCAAAGAGTAGCAAAGCATCATAAGTGAACGGTAAAAATTCAAAAGATAGCTAAGTAAAATAAATAAGCGCATTGAAAAGTTTACGGAAATGTAGCGGAGCTTTGGGGTAAAAATTTTAAAACATTTTTGAGAAATAAGAATGTATTGAATTTCAAATTCTAGACACTTAGTCTCTTTATTTTATGCAAGTTGATATGGATGCTTTGCTTTGACAAAGAAATTCTCTTAGCAGGAACAACACTTTTATGATTTAGTAGCAAATATTTAATCATTTCATAAACAATTAAAGCTTGATTTAGTGAAAAGGTTTGATGCATTGAAGATAAAGTAGGAAGAATATATGAATACTCTCAAGGTTGCAAGTAAAAGTTCCGATGAGTCAGTTGCAAAGCTTGTGTAAAGAAGATTCAAGATTAGAATTCGCCAGACATTCAAACATCCCTTCTGGATGCTCAGCCAAGGGACATGATACAAAGGTGCTAGTTAAACGCTACAATGAAAAGATTTTCCAAAAAATCAAAGTTGTTTGTATTGCCATACATAAACAACTAGAACCAATTTCTAGTTTCCGTTCTAGGCTTCTAGGAAAAGCTCTGGATCGTATTCTGATTTCGTCACCAGGAGAAAACAAGCTAGCATGTAGAGACCTCCAGTTATGCCAGTTACATTTTTGAGACTAAGATCGACATTCAATACACTACCATTTGCGAGACCACTTACCATTCCAACTTAAGGTGAATAGTCTTTTTATTCAATGTGCTAGTGAAGCATCTATCTCTATTTGTTTTACACTGCTAATTATATTTTACCCTTCCTATTACAATCACAACTACATAGACATTGTCCCTAACTATAGCCTTTACTATAGGGATCATATTGGACATGACAACTACAAGTTCTTCTACATCGACAATTGCTTTTACATGTGCTGGTGCGAGTTTTGGTACTACTGAGAAAATAAGGGGTGTATCACATAAACTTAGCCAGAAGGAGAATAAAGCAATAGAATAAAAAAGAACAACTTGAAGTTAGGATAATAAATGTGCATCATGCAAAAAATGCAAACAATATGAGGTTGATCTTTGTTATCTTAACAAAGTCTCGACAAAAGAAACCATTCATGAATTCACTTTTAATATAGTTGTCATTTTCAACCTTTTACCAAAAAAGAGTTTCGACACTAAAAATTTCTTGTTAAATCAAATTGATATACTCATCACACTAAAATTATTTTGCCATAAACAATTTTCTTCTCAAATCAAACATGAAAGTATCCGATTGGGAATACAATGAAAAGCTTATTCGTTCTCACGCCAATCCAAGTAAAACACAAGAGAGCGTTTGGAGTTTGAAAGCTATTAAGAAGACTATGCAAATAAGGAAAGAAGATATTTTTGAAGAAACTTTCTAGAATTCTTCATTAAAGGTGATTAGAGGTGTTGATGAAGAAGCACATTGGGTAATTTTTCGCTAATGAATCCAAAGGACTTGATCAATTTGTTGAGGACAATACATACAACTTATTATTCTATAGGTATCACTCATATTAGATCATGTTTGGCTTTCTACTATAACGAACTGGAAAGCATTGATTATGGTTTGTCAAAAAGGTTTAATAAGATTTTTGCTTTACCAAATTCAAATAACGTTGGTATTTTTTCTTTCAATGATGGAAGAATCATTCAGGAACCCGAATATGGTGTTCTTTATTCTAAAAAAAAAAAGAATACGGCTCGAGTAAAGTTTTTCTTAAGGATGGATGAGAAAAAAATATATTCTGACTTTGTGATTCAAAGGATATTAAAAAGGATCATGATCAATAGTGAAAAATAGTGATGTAGATAGGAAGGAAGTGAGTGATTTGCTAACTTGGTGGTTGATTGTGAGGAAGGTTATTCTGGGAGTTGTTGATATGATTTTCTGAAGTAAAGATACTCATTACGAAGGGCTAGTCACAAAGGGGGAGAATGTTGACTAGAAAATGTTGTGACAGTATCAGGTTTAGCGAAATGTCATTCATAATCAAGTATTATGTTTTGAATACTGAAATTTTCCTAGAGCATGCAGTGATCCTTTGGTATTGGCATCATACTACTATAATGCTCCTAACTGAAAGCGAATGCTAGTGAGAGCAATTTGTTATGTAATGTGTTATGCCTAGAAATTTGTTATGTCGTGGCTTTTGTAACACTTGAGCCTTGTAACTTTAAACCGTCAATCAATTGACCACAACTTTTATTTTGTCTGGTTGTTAATCCAGTTTAATTCCGGATTATCATTTGAGTTCTCACTCAAACACAAGCCATAAACCTATACTCTTGAAACAAAAGTTCATAATTTCGTAAACAAATATGTAATTTGGATGGATAAAAAAGATTTAATGCATAAATCGAACAACATGTTGGAAAAATCGTAAAGCATCAGAAACAATCCTAAATTAAATAAATAAACCAAAAAAAGATAACAAAAATCTAAAGCTTCAAACTAAATCTAAACAAAAGAAATAAATATGTGTTTTGTGTAGATCCGGAACTCATAGAAGCTTTAGAAACATAGATCCCATATTTTTCATATTTTGGTTTTGAGCCCCTTATCCCATATCACAAACAAGCACATGGCTCATGTTTATCATTTTCTTCTTATAAAATCGAAGAACGAATGTGGAAAATGAAATCAAAGATATAGATCTCGACCGAAAGCAAAAACTTTTTCTGGTCATCTTCTCTAGCATTTCATTTGTGTTGATTTTAAATGAACCTAGACGTATATTGTCATCTTCTTAGGGTTTTCGTTTGTGCTGGATTATAAATGAATTTAGATCTATCTCTCTTTTTTCTTTATTTGTGTTTCTAGATTTAATAAATAAAAAACAAATTCAAGATTTGATAGAAATCATATATGCCTAATTTATTGAGATGTTTTAACTCGAAATCCATGTTTGCAAATGGTTTAATCCTTCGTAAAGATGTTACAAATTAACATACCTAAATTGAATCAATAGAAACCAAAACATAAACGATATACAAGAAACCCAAAACAAATATCAACTAATTGAAAACCCTAAATATGCACGTTTGTGTTTGAAACCAAAACCCAAGTTAAAACTTTTCAAACTTGTAGAAAGCTTGTTTTCAAAGAGGAGATTAAATGAAGTAGATGAGTTGCAATCAAATAGGATGAATAAATCAAAGCAGTTGACTTGCATTCAATAACCCAAAATAAAGCCCTTTCAAGATATGTATATTCTAAGATTAAAATAAACAGAGTAGTGCCTCCAACATTTGGAAGGCATCTCCGCCACGTAGGCGTCACGTCATTTTATTGGCAACATTCCGGTTTGTTGTTGCAGTCAAGGGGTGGGCCGTTGGCAACATTTTTTTTTAATTTAAAAATTCATATTTTAATTAAAAACAAAACATACCATATTTTAAATAAATAAAACATACCATAAAATTTCATTAAATTAAAAAGAAAAATTACATAATCGTACGAAATTAAAAGTTCATAATTTTAGGGAAATTAAAGACGTCGCAAGTTGAAATTAAAAAACTACAAATTATATTTTGCTCGGATTTGCGCTTTGAGAGTCATCGCCGCTTCATAATTCTTCCCGGTAAGGTGACTCACATCTTGCAAAAACATTTGCATTTCCGCTACCCGAGTGTTTTCTTGACACTGATTATCCAACGACGAGCGCAAACCTTGAAACTCCTCGCGCATTTGGTCAAATTGTTCCATTCGAGAACCCGCGGAAGAAGTTAATGAAGTCGCCTTCCCCTTTCATTTTGCCTGGTCTCTACCCATTGAACGTGGAAGCGGTGACGGTTCCACTTCTTCAACGTCATCGTTAAGGTCAACTCTGACATGACCATCTAGTGAAGCTTGCCGCGGTCACGAGGCAGTGTTTGTCGTCGGCAACACCCGCCAGCTCGGATGCCGCCAACAATTTCACCCCCCACTTCGTACAGCCTTATTTAGTAAAATTTCGTATATTAAATGAGAACTTATGTGTATGTCTCACCGTATCCGCATGACACTAAGGTGGGCCAACTATGCCACATATGATGCCATGTTAGCTTGGTGGTCTATTACACACTAAGGTAGCTTTTAAAAAAAGTTTTTTTTTTTTGAAAAAACATATATCTAAAAAGCTTATTTTATTCTCACTTATACGAGAAATTTTTCAAGAGTTCTTTTATAAAATTATGAGTAAATTATACGAATGGTCCTTGTGGTTTGGGGTAATTTGCGCATTTGGTACCTAACTTATTTTTTTAACTCGGACGACGCCTATATTTTAATTTTATTGCGCGCTTGGTCCCCGACTGACTTAAAATGACTATTTTACCTTTAAATCCTTAATGATTTCTTTTTTAATCTTCTGTTATTTATTTATTATTTTTTAATTTAAAAAAAATCTTATACATCTCTCTCTCTCTCTCTCTCTCTCTCTCTCTTCTCCCTGTTCTTCTACTCGATCCATTCTTCTTTCCTGTTCACTTCCTCTTTCCTGTTCTTTTACCCGTTCAATTCAGTTTTCCCTTTCATTCTAGTTTGAAAATCGAGTTCATCCCCCTTCCCTTTGTATTTGTTTGTTTTTGAGTAGAGAGAACCACAACACACCAGCCCAAAAAAACACGTTCCGGACCTCACCAAATTCAAGCTTAAAGGTCTTTATATTGTCAATTTCGTAACAGTTTTCGGTAATATTCATAGCCAATAGATGAATACAACCATCAATTTCAAAAACCCTTTGTCAAAATAACCCTTTTTGTTGCAGGAAGTAATGCCATACAGAACTCTAGGTGTCCGAGAAACGATATTGACCAAAACCTGTTTAACATGGACCATAAGAAAATTGCAGTTGCTTCCTCGATTTGTAGTTTCCTCATTCGTCTATCACTCTTGCTCTCCTACAATTTCGCCTACACTAAAAACCACACATCCAAATCGATTTGCGACTTCTTATTAAACCCACGATTATGTGTGCAACATGCTTCCTCGATTGGGTGTATTCAAGGTTAGATGGCAGTAGGATTGTTGAGAAAGGTAAGCAGAAAATGAGCGATAGTGGAGTAAACCTCCCTTTGAACATTGAAATACATCGGAAAGATAGTAATGGTTAGAGAGCCGGTGAAGTGGTTACCGATTAAGGATGATGGTTCGGTGGTTTAGGGTTCCCGATGTAGTGATGTCTGGTGGTTTAGGTTCCGATTTTGAATTTGAAGTTGGTTTATTCTGACAGATAAACTTTGTGGCTACGATACGCAGCAAATTAGCTACGACTGTAACCCATTCTCATCGTCTTCCCCTAACCCATTCTCATCGTCTCCAATCCTTGTGGTACGGTGATTGGTAGTGGTGGTTGCAGGGGGCAATGACTAGGGCTCGTCCCTTTCTTTTTTATCGATCGAACATTTCATGAAGCGGCGATATAGAGTGAATGGAGACGAGAGGCATATCAGTGGATGGTGGTTGGTCTTCCCGTTATAACAGGAGCTCCGCCCAAATGTGACTGATCCACCATTGATCTGCAGATGCTTCTATCGTTCTTCGCCTTCCAACTTATCAAGCACATAATCAAAAGGGACTTAATCCACCAACGAGTTGCAGTGTATCATCTGATCCGATTGAGATAACATAACTCGATGTTGGTTTTACAGATCAGAGAAGAAGGAGAAAGAGAGAAAACGTGAGACGGGTGAAGGAGCAATTAGGGTAAGAGAGAGAGAGATTGTTTTTCTTTTTCTTTTTTAAATTAAAAAACAATAAATAATATAAAACAATTTTTATACTAAACAACAAAAGAAAAATTAAAAAAGAAAATGAATAAGGGTAAAATTGTCTTTTTATGTCCATTAGGGACCAAACGCGCAACAAAACGAAACAGTAGGGACCGTCCGAGTTAAAAAATAAAGTTAGGGACCAAACGTGCAAATTACATTAAACCATAGGGACCATCCGTGTAATTTACTCTAAACAAAAGAAATAAATATGTGTTTTGTGTAGATCCGGAACTCATAGAAGCTTTAGAAACATAGATCCCATATTTTTCATATTTTGGTTTTGAGCCCCTTATCCCATATCACAAACAAGCACATGGCTCATGTTTATCATTTTCTTCTTATAAAATCGAAGAACGAATGTGGAAAATGAAATCAAAGATATAGATCTCGACCGAAAGCAAAAACTTTTTCTGGTCATCTTCTCTAGCATTTCATTTGTGTTGATTTTAAATGAACCTAGACGTATATTGTCATCTTCTTAGGGTTTTCGTTTGTGTTGGATTATAAATGAATTTAGATCTATCTCTCTTTTTTTCTTTATTTGTGTTTCTAGATTTAATAAATAAAAAACAAATTCAAGATTTGATAGAAATCATACATGCCTAATTTATTGAGATGTTTTAACTCGAAATCCATGTTTGCAAATGGTTTAATCCTTCGTAAAGATGTTACAAATTAACATACCTAAATTGAATCAATAGAAACCAAAACATAAACGATATACAAGAAACCCAAAACAAATATCAACTAATTGAAAACCTAAATATGCACGTTTGTGTTTGAAACCAAAACCCAAGTTAAAACTTTTCAAACTTGTAGAAAGCTTGTTTTCAAAGAGGAGATTAAATGAAGTAGATGAGTTGCAATCAAATAGGATGAATAAATCAAAGCAGTTGACTTGCACTCAATAACCCAAAATAAAGCCCTTTCAAGATATGTATATTCTAAGATTAAAATAAACAAGTACATAGGCTATAAGAACTAGTGCCTCCAACATTTGGAAGGCATCTCCGCCACGTAGGCGTCACGTCATTTTGTTGGCAACATTCCGGTTTGTTGTTGCAGTCAAGGGGTGGGCCGTTGGCAACATTATTTTTTTTTTATTTAAAAATTCATATTTTAATTAAAAACAAAACATACCATATTTTAAATAAATAAAACACACCATAAAATTTCATTAAATTAAAAAGAAAAATTACATAATCGTACGAAATTAAAAGTTCATAATTTTAGGGAAATTAAAGACGTCGCAAGTTGAAATTAAAAAACTACAAATTATATTTTGCTCGGATTTGCGCTTTGAGAGTCATCGCCGCTTCGTAATTCTTCCCGGTAAGGTGACTCACATCTTGCAAAAACATTTGCATTTCCACTACCCGAGTGTTTTCTTGCCACTGATTATCCAACGACGAGCGCAAACCTTGAAACTCCTCGCGTATTTGGTCAAATTGTTCCATTCGAGAACCCGTGGAAGAAGTTATTGAAGTCGCCTTCCCCTTTCATTTTGCCCGGTCTCTACCCATTGAACGTGGAAGCGGTGACGGTTCCACTTCTTCAACGTCATCATTAAGGTCGACTCTGACATGACCATCTAGTGAAGCTTGCCGCGGTCACGATGCAGTGTTTGTCGTCGGCAACACCCGCCAGCTCGGATACCGCCAACAATTTCACCCCCCCGCACTTCGTATAGCCTTATTTAGTAAAATTTCGTATATTAAATGAGAACTTATGTGTATGTCTCACCGTATCCGCATGACACTAAGGTGGGCCAACTATGCCACATATGATGCGATGTTAGCTTGGTGGTCTATTACACACTAAGGTAGCTTTTAAAAAAAGTTTTTTTTTGAAAAAACATATATCTAAAAAGCTTATTTTATTCTCACTTATACGAGAAATTTTTCAAGAGTTCTTTTTATAAAATTATGAGTAAATTATACGAATGGTCCTTGTGGTTTGGGGTAATTTGCGCGTTTGGTCCGTAACTTATTTTTTTAACTCGGACGACCCCTATATTTTAATTTTATTGCGCGCTTGGTCCCCGACTGACTTAAAATGACTATTTTACCTTTAAATCCTTAATGATTTCTTTTTTAATCTTCTGTTATTTATTTATTATTTTTTAATTTAAAAAAAATCTTATACAACTCTCTCTCTCTCTCTCTCACTCTCTTCTCCCCGTTCTTCTACTTGATCCATTCTTCTTTCCTGTTCACTTCCTCTTTCCTGTTCTTTTACCCGTTCAATTCAGTTTTCCCTTTCATTCTAGTTTGAAAATCGAGTTCATCTCCCTTCCCTTTGTATTTGTTTGTTTTTGAGTAGAGAGAACCACAACACACCAGCCTAAAAAAACACGTTCCGGACCTCACCAAATTCAAGCTTAAAGGTCTTTATATTGTCAATTTCGTAACAGTTTCCGGTAATATTCATAGCCAATAGATGAATACAACCATCAATTTCAAAAACCCTTTGTCAAAATAACCCTTTTTGTTGCAGGAAGTAATGCCATACAGAACTCTAGGTGTCCGAGAAACGATATTGACCAAAACCTGTTTAACATGGACCATAAGAAAATTGTACTTGCTTCCTCGATTTGTAGTTTCCTCATTCCTCTATGGCTCTTGCTCTCCTACAATTTCGCCTACACTAAAAACCACACATCCAAATCGATTTGCGACTTCTTATTAAACCCACGATTATGTGTTCAAAATGCTTCCTCGATTGGGTGTATTCAAGGTTAGATGGCAGTAGGATTGTTGAGAAAGGTAAGCAGAAAATGAGCGATAGTGGAGTAAACCTCTCTTTGAACATTGAAATACATCGGAAAGATAGCAATGGTTAGAGAGCCGGTGAAGTGGTTACCGATTAAGGATGATGGTTCGGTGGTTTAGGGTTCCCGATGTAGTGATGTCTGGTGGTTTAGGTTCCGATTTTGAATTTGAAGTTGGTTTATTCTGACAGATAAACTTTGTGGCTACGATACGCGGCAAATTAGCTACGACTGTAACCCATTCTCATCGTCTTCCCCTAACACATTGTCATCGTCTCCAATCCTTGTGGTACGGTGATTGGTAGTGGTGGTTGCAGGGGGCAATGACTAGGGCTCGTCCCTCTCTTTTTTATCGATCGAACATTTCATGAAGCAGCGATAGAGAGTGAACGGAGACGAGAGGCATATCAGTTGATGGTGTTTGTTCTTCCCGTTATAACAGGAGCTCCGCCCAAATGTGACTGATCCACCATTGATCTGCAGATGCTTCTATCGTTCTTCGCCTTCCAACTTACCAGGCACATAATCAAAAGGGACTTAATCCACCAACGAGTTTGCAGTGTATCATCTGATCCGATTGAGATAGCATAACTCGATGTTGGTTTTACAGATCAGAGAAGAATGAGAAAGAGAGAAAACGTGAGACGGGTGAAGGAGCAATTAGGGTAAGAGAGAGAGAGAGATTGTTTTTCTTTTTCTTTTTTAAATTAAAAAACAATAAATAATATAAAACAATTTTTATACTAAACAACAAAAGAAAAATTAAAAAAGAAAATGAATAAGGGTAAAATTGTCTTTTTATGTCCATTAGGGACCAAACGCGCAACAAAACGAACCAGTAGGGACCGTCCGAGTTAAAAAATAAAGTTAGGGACCAAACGTGCAAATTACCTTAAACCATAGGGACCATCCGTGTAATTTACTCTAAACAAAAGAAATAAATATGTGTTTTGTGTAGATCCGGAACTCATAGAAGCTTTAGAAACATAGATCCCATATTTATCATATTTTGGTTTTGAGCCCCTTATCCCATATCACAAACAAGCACATGGCTCATGTTTATCATTTTCTTCTTATAAAATCGAAGAACGAATGTGGAAAATGAAATCAAAGATATAGATCTCGACCGAAAGCAAAAACTTTTTCTGGTCATCTTCTCTAGCATTTCATTTGTGTTGATTTTAAATGAACCTAGACGTATATTATCATCTTCTTAGGGTTTTCGTTTGTGTTGGATTATAAATGAATTTAGATCTATCTCTCTTTTTTCTTTATTTGTGTTTCTAGATTTAATAAATAAAAAACAAATTCAAGATTTGATAGAAATCATACATGCCTAATTTATTGAGATGTTTTAACTCGAAATCCATGTTTGCAAATGGGTTAATCCTTCGTAAAGATGTTACAAATTAACATACCTAAATTGAATCAATAGAAACCAAAACATAAACGATATACAAGAAACCCAAAACAAATATCAACTAATTGAAAACCCTAAATATGCACGTTTGTGTTTGAAACCAAAACCCAAGTTAAACTTTTCAAACTTGTAGAAAGCTTGTTTTCAAAGAGGAGATTAAATGAAGTAGATGAGTTGCAATCAAATAGGATGAATAAATCAAAGTAGTTGACTTGCACTCAATAACCCAAAATAAAGCCCTTTCAAGATATGTATATTCTAAGATTAAAATAAACAAGTACTTAGGCTATAAGAACTAGTGCCTCCAACATTTGGAAGGCATCTCCGCCACGTAGGCGTCACGTCATTTTGTTGGCAACATTCCGGTTTGTTGTTGCAGTCAAGGGTGGGCCGTTGGCAACATTATTTTTTTTTTAATTTAAAAATTCATATTTTAATTAAAAACAAAACATACCATATTTTAAATAAATAAAACACACCATAAAATTTCATTAAATTAAAAAGAAAAATTACATAATCGTACGAAATTAAAAGTTCATAATATTAGGGAAATTAAATACGTCGCAAGTTGAAATTAAAAAACTACAAATTATATTTTGCTCGGATTTGCGCTTTGAGAGTCATCGCCGCTTCGTAATTCTTCCCGGTAAGGTGACTCACATCTTGCAAAAACATTTGCATTTCCGCTACCCGAGTGTTTTCTTGCCACTGATTATCCAACGACGAGCGCAAACCTTGAAACTCCTCGCGCATTTGGTCAAATTGTTCCATTCGAGAACCCGCGGAAGAAGTTAATGAAGTCGCCTTCCCCTTTCATTTTGCCCGGTCTCTACCCATTGAACGTGGAAGCGGTGACAGTTCCACTTCTTCAACGTCATCGTTAAGGTCAACTCTGACATGACCATCTGGTGAAGCTTGCCGCGGTCACGAGGCAGTGTTTGTCGTCGGCAACACCCGCCAGCTCGGATACCGCCAACAATTTCACCCCCCACTTCGTATAGCCTTATTTAGTAAAATTTCGTATATTAAATGAGAACTTATGTGTATGTCTCACCGCATCCGCATGATACTAAGGTGGGCCAACTATGCCACATATGATGCCATATTAGCTTGGTGGTCTATTACACACTAGGGTAGCTTTTAAAAAAAGTTTTTTTTTTTTGAAAAAACATATATCTAAAAAGCTTATTTTATTCTCACTTATACGAGAAATTTTTCAAGAGTTCTTTTATAAAATTATGAGTAAATTATACGAATGGTCCTTGTGGTTTGGGGTAATTTACGCGTTTGGTCCCTAACTTATTTTTTTTACTCGGACGGCCCCTATATTTTAATTTTATTGCGCGCTTGGTCCCCGACTGACTTAAAATGACTATTTTACCTTTAAATCCTTAATGATTTCTTTTTTAATCTTCTGTTATTTATTTATTATTTTTTAATTTAAAAAAAATCTTATACATCTCTCTCTCTCTCTCTCTCTCTCTCTATTCTCCCCGTTCTTCTACTCGATCCATTCTTCTTTCCTGTTCACTTCCTCTTTCCTGTTCTTTTACCCGTTCAATTCAGTTTTCCCTTTCATTCTAGTTTGAAAATCGAGTTCATCTCCCTTCCCTTTGTATTTGTTTGTTTTTGAGTAGAGAGAACCACAACACACCAGCCCAAAAAAACACGTTCCGGACCTCACCAAATTCAAGCTTAAAGGTCTTTATATTGTCAATTTCGTAACAGTTTCCGGTAATATTCATAGCCAATAGATGAATACAACCATCAATTTCAAAAACCCTTTGTCAAAATAACCCTTTTTGTTGCAGGAAGTAATGCCATACAGAACTCTAGGTGTCCGAGAAACGATATTGACCAAAACCTGTTTAACATGGACCATAAGAAAATTGTACTTGCTTCCTCGATTTGTAGTTTCCTCGTTCCTCTATCGCTCTTTCTTTCCTATAATTTCGCCTACACTAAAAACCACACATCCAAATCGATTTGCGACTTCTTATTAAACCCACGATTATGTGTGCAACATGCTTCCTCGATTGGGTGTATTCAAGGTTAGATGGCAGTAGGATTGTTGTGAAAGGTAAGTAGAAAATGAGCGATAGTGGAGTAAACCTCTCTTTGAACATTGAAATACATCGGAAAGATAGCAATGGTTAGAGAGCCGGTGAAGTGGTTACCGATTAAGGATAATGGTTCGGTGGTTTAGGGTTCCCGATGTAGTGATGTCTGGTGGTTTAGGTTCCGATTTTGAATTTGAAGTTGGTTTATTCTGACAGATAAACTTTGTGGCTACGATACGCAGCAAATTAGCTACGACTGTAACCCATTCTCATCGTCTTCCCCTAACCCATTCTCATCGTCTCCAATCCTTGTGGTACGGTGATTGGTAGTGGTGGTTGCAGCAAGGGGCAATGATTAGGGCTCGTCCCTCTCTTTTTTATCGATCGAACATTTCATGAAGCGACGATAGAGAGTGAATGGAGACGAGAGGCATATCAGTGGATGGTGGTTGTTCTTCCAGTTATAACAGGAGCTCCGCCCAAATGTGACTGATCCACCATTGATCTGCAGATGCTTCTATCGTTCTTCGCCTTCCAACTTACCAGGCACATAATCAAAAGGGACTTAATCCACCAACGAGTTGCAGTGTATCATCTGATCCGATTGAGATAACATAACTCGATGTTGGTTTTACAGATCAGAGAAGAAGGAGAAAGAGAGAATACGTGAGACGGGTGAAGGAGCAATTAGGGTAAGAGAGAGAGAGAGAGATTGTTTTTCTTTTTGTTTTTTAAATTAAAAAACAATGAATAATATAAAACAATTTTTATACTGAACAACAAAAGAAAAATTAAAAAAGAAAATGAATAAGGGTAAAATTGTCTTTTTATGTCCATTAGGGACCAAACGCGCAACAAAACGAAACAGTAGGGACCGTCCGAGTTAAAAAATAAAGTTAGGGACCAAACGTGCAAATTACCTTAAACCATAGGGACCATCCGTGTAATTTACTCTAAAATTATTGTATGTATTGTTTATTTATTATTGGTTAATAATACGTGAGACCCACCAAAATATGAAAAAAGCTCAAATCAATATCTTGTTAATTAACAAGCTAATTGATAAAAACTTGTAATTTAAAAACATTCCTCTATAACTTTTCAAATTTTATGAAATTTTTGGATGGAAAAACTTTTGAAAAAGCTATTATTGGAGATGCTCTTAAACCGGGTAAAATAGTATATTTATTAAGTTATCAACAAATTAAATTATCTAAAATATACCAAAATAATAATAATTAAGGACCATATGCGACAGTTTGTGGCTATATAATGACATTAACTTTTTATATTATTAGCCATTATATCATTGCATTAACCCTTTGGTTTTAATTTTCATTCTTATTTTTTGTAACATTAATTTCCAAATTTTGAGTAAAGTAAGGAAAAGAAAACTCTTGATATATTGCTAACTATCATGGATACATACGTTAACATAAAATGGGAAAAATGAAGATACCCTTGTGTTGCACAAAACAAAAGGTCTTAAAACTTTAATATCGTTGACCTTCTAGTCTTAACCAAAAAACAAAATTATAATTTAATCTTTTATATGAAAAACCACCATTAAAAAACTATAGTTAAAAACACATTAGGGGTTTTCCCACTTGGGTTTCCTCCTGACGCGGAGGTGAGAGGTTCGAGTCCCTGGAGCGTCAAATAACGAAGGACGGTTGAAAACCCGTCACAGGCGTTCGATACCCCATAGCTGTTCTAAAAAAAAAACATTAGGACAACAATTAAGAATTTATGATATGTCATTAATGGATGATGGTATAATTCGAAAAAAAAAATTATATTTCGTACTAAAAGACCAGTTACTATCATATATGATTTACCCAGCACATCAAATCCAAATCAAGCCACGATTAAAGAGTACACACTCTGAAATGTGGAATAAATGTTAAGAACGAGGATTGAACATAAGGGGCCTCTATGTAATTAGACTGCTTGAGTTTTTTTATTATTTTATTATTTTTCCTTTAAGGGGTTAATTAATTAACATAGTTGGTGCATTACCCTCTTATAAAATGGATGCAAATCAAAATCAATCCACGTCGTAATATCCTTATAAGATCTAATTTGAAAACCAATTTTTAGTAATTAATAGGTTAATCCAAAATTTAATATGTCATTGTAACTAGAATTTCTGAAGGACTTGGTCATCCAAGGAATGAAAATACATAATTGAGGGTAGAAACTTCTTCGCCACGTGCTCAAATTAAAAGTTCATTATTTTTGCTCAAAAAGTGATTTTGGCGGCTCACTTTGTCAAATTCAAAATCTCCATTGAAAATGACATGTAGTGTTAGAAAAATACAAAGTACAATTGTTCTAGACGAGCTTAGGTATGCAAGAAGATTTCCAACAACCATATGATGAGATAGTGTTGGCTTTGTGACTTTGTGTTGAAAAGAGTGAGACCAAATTCAAAAAAAAAAAAAAAAAAAAGGTTTTAACCAGGCCATTCTATATAGAATATAGGTGAAATGTTCTTTTGCGTTTATAAAACAATCATGAGCAATTATGTTCAAATAAAAAGTGTTTTCTTACATGGTCAATTAAATCGAGCAATGATTAGTTCTTAGAAATTCAATGTTAGTCGAATTCGACATGGTCTAGATGCTTACCGCCATTATATAAAATATTATAAAGGAGAGAAATTGTATTTCTTTCTATCTTTTATTCCAATACATTCATCTATCTATGTTAAATTGTGACAAATGTCTTAAAATATTATTAATTTTATTAAATGTGACACTTGTCACATTTTAACATTGGCAGGAGGATATATAAGAATAAAAAATAGGAAGAAATACAATTTCTCTATAAAGAATGTTATAAATATTATTTAAGAACTGCATAAAATAATATATTAAATAAAATATTGTCGTTATAATTATAAAACAAAACCAAAGCTCAACACTATGGCATTTTTGTCGACTTTTACAAAGTCAGCATTGACTTGACTTTTCGGGTAGGGGTGGGGGTGGGGGGAGGGGGTAGGGGCGCGAACCAAGATCTGTGAGATGAAAACCAAAATAAGAATGAGGAAGAAAAAGATATCGTGATGTAAGTCTATTATTCCAATTTCATAGGTGTTGTTGCGTCATGAGATCCTAATTGTCATGGTTCCGGTGCATCACAAGGAGCAATTGTGAGAAATAGCCATTCTAGCGGGATTGTCTTTTTTTGCTGGTCGGATTGGTGTGCGATACCTTATTGTTGGAGAAGGTAATTATCAACGATAGTTATTTAGGGTTGGAAGGGTTCAAAGAAAACTTTTATGTGGTTTTGTAGTAGGCTTCCTTATGTGGTAGCATGACAAAACACAATGTAACAATCAAGAATGGGAATGGCGATTCATCAAACCATACGTTGAGAAAGGAAAATGTGTTGCGTAATGGGTGGCTTGAAAGATAATGCGTTCAAGAAAGTTGCAAGTGGATGGGGTATAATTTGTGGATCGTGATGTTGTATTAGGTTGGTAGTCAAAGACATTATACTAACATAAAGAGATTAGAATTGGTTGTTCGTTATAACATTATATATTTTATTTTTTTGTAAATCGTTTATAAATAGTTTTAATTATTAAATATTTAGATATTGGTTAAAATGGTGGTGCTATAAAAACCTGACGTATGTCTAATCATAATTTTTTTTATAATTAACCTTATTAAAAATATAGAACAGTTATTAATCAGGAACTAAGAACCATATTTTAAAGTTATTGATATTATATTAAGGGAAAATGACTTATAAGGGTAATTATGTTTTAAAAATGTTCAAAAAACACCATCCAAGTTTGGTTTGTTCAAAAAAATCATCCAAGTAAAGCCTTTGTACAAAAAACACCATCCAAGTAAGGCCTTTGTACAAAAAACACCAACGAACTACATGTTTTGTTTAAATTTTACCCGATGGTAACCGGCTCTTGCAGGTTAAACTGTTCATCTGTTATTATGCCATGTCACTAAATATTAGGCCAAGTCATCCTTTAACCTGCAAGAGCCGGTTACTATCGGGTAAAATTTGAACAAAACATGTAGTTCGTTGGTGTTTTTTGTACAAAAGCCTTACTTGGATGATGTTTTTTGTACAAAGGTCTTACTTGGATGGTGTTTTTTGAACAGACCAAACTTGGATGGTGTTTTTTGAACAGTTTTGAAACATAATTACCCTTATAAGTCATTTTCCCTTATATTAAATATAGAATCGATTATAAAAACTGATAAGTGACACATTTTAAAACCCAATAAATCATTTAGTTTGCTTTTCCACTAAGATACTTGGCCGATACTAAAGCCTAAATGGGACTTCGATACATCATCTTATGATACAAATACACGATATTGTATTTTATGATGTATTTTTAATACTTTATTAGCATAAAAATTCTAACCCTACCAAAATACATTTAAAAATCATTCAGGATCCTGATCCAACTTAATTTATTCATACAACTAAAAATAAATAAATAAATAAATATCCTTCACCAAACTCCAATGCCTATGTACACACCGGTATCGTTATTTTCGCCGGAACAACTATACAGAACTTCCGATTGTTTTAGTTTCCATGAACGGAGTTCACCAACCACCATAAAACCTCCATTGCCACCGTTGAACCGCTAAATGCAAGACCCGCAACCAGTCCTAACGCCACGCTCGGCCTCGTCTCCATCAAAAACCGCTGTAACAAAGCTATCCCTTCAAATATATCCGAATGGTATCCACCGCTGTAAGTATACGTCTTCTCCCACTCCATCCAATTATCCGGCAACTGTTCACCACCACCGTATTCCATCTCCGCTTTCAACTTCCGAATTCTCTCTCTCAATACAATCATGTTCTCGTCCACCGTCTTCCCACTGGGCCGATCATTCTTGAACGCCATTGTCGTCAACAGACTACGATGATTAACCAGAACACTTTTGGATTGTGGGAATCCGCCGGAGAAACAAGCTCCGGTAGGTGTAAGCCGGTGAAAGAAGGAAGAAGTCTGCATTTTGTTTATTTTGGTTAAATTTCGATGCAGGTTAGCCATGCATATGAGCATGTATTTAAACCTAAGCGAAAGGGAAGATACCGTGTATTGATTGACACGTGTCAGATGACGCGTTGTCTGTGGGCCCCCGCTCAGGGGCGGTTTGCGAAGCAATTGTGTGTAAAAAAATGCAACTTGTCTTTCTTCGTATATGATTTGGCAAAATGTGGGAAAAGATCTTTTATTGTTTATTTATGTTTTAATAAACAAGTAATCAAATATCAATGATAAGTTACATGATTGACATTTTCTATTTCTATCTTAAACTTCACGTGTTGATGGAAAAGTCATGGTAATTTCAGGATAGTGCTAATGATTTTTCATCGAGATTCGAGAACACATATGTATATGTATAGGTTTCACATTCATTTACTAAAAATGTTTTTTTAAAACAATGAAATATAATATTAGAAAAATAACAGAAAGGCTAGCAAGTAACCATCAAATACAAATGGAACAATACAGGTTGCATTCATCATTGGAAAAGAGCCCCCAAATAATCAATAAATGCAACACATTTTCCACTATCTTTGATCCACGAAAACAATTAGACAAGCATATTATAATGTCATCCATATTTTTTTGTGATTCATCTTTCCCTTTCTATGTAACACCGCGTTTCTAGCCTTTCATAAAAGCCAGCAAACAGCCCAAATATCGCCTTGCGAAGTTTATCTTCTTTGTAATGAAAAATACCTTATAAAAATGATTTTGTATAACAAACTTGTAAAATACATGTAAAATTTGTATAAAAGACGTAAAAGGTTTTTCTAAATATGGAAAAGGAAGTTCCAAAGAGTTGGAAAAGATTTGTAAAGAAAGTACAAATCAAACTCGTAAAAAAAGTAAGAACTTGATGCAAAAATGTAATATAAGAAAAGTTGGGAATATATTTAAAAAAAAATTAGACTGAATTTGTAATAACAATTAAAACCCAAAACAAAATTGTGAAAATGAAGACTTGGATGGACGGGCATGGGGGCCGGATCTAGGGTCGATGTGACAAAAAGGTAATCTGCAAAAACATTAAAAAACATATATACGTACAAAGATGTATGAAGATGAAACAAATTGTAATAAAAATAATGTCCCTTTATAGAAATGTAATTTTATAAAAGCGGCTTTCGTAAAAGACAAACTTGTAACATACATGTAATTGTAAAAATAAGTAAAAAAGTTATTTGCTAAAAGATAAGTTTTAAATATAGAAAACGAAGTTAAAGAAAAATTGGAAAAGATTTAAATCGAACTCATAACAAAAATTAACTTTGGATCAAATGTGTAAAAAAAAGTTGAGAAAAAATTAAAAAAATACTTACGCTAAATTTATAAAAAATTTACGATTTAGAACAAAATCATAAAACCAAAACATGGATGAGCGGACATGGGCCAGAACTTAGAATAGGTTGGATCCAAATATTTGGCCCGGAACAAAAATTGGAAGAAAAAAGGAGTCAAAACACTCACCTCTATATTGTGTTTTAGGGGTGAAACCATAAATGTGCAGTAGTAGTAGCATCAATTTTTTTTCCTATATGCCATGGGCTTTGCTGCATGTCAGTTGCTTTGTGAGATTGGGTTAATAGAAAGGGAAATGCCACAAAAGTTCTTAAGTTTGCAGAAAATGTGCGGATTTACCCTTTTGCACATTTTGGGTTCAAATAAGCCGAATGTTTTTATAAAGATGTCCATTTATGTCATTTAACTGGTTTTCCCAGATGTAGCCTGTTACCCTCTTTAAAGAAATGTATACGTGGACATTGAGGATGAGTTCACATATACATGGACTCCACTGGACTTTTACATGGAAAAAATGAACTCACCACTTTATAACATCTTTCTCATCCCAAATTTATAGTCAGTCTGTGTTCTCTATCACGCAAGAATTCCAACATCCTCAGCAAAATCAAGCTCGAATGGGGTTTCAGTAGGTAAGAAGAAGGGTTGCATTACATGCTGGTGTGGTGATGTTTGCCCTATTTCTATTTCACGCACACCATATAACATAGGAAAGAAATTTTGGTGGTGCCCTAATTATAAGGTAACAATGAAACTAATTTATTTCATAATCCTAAATTTTTTCATGTAATTGGGGCTGCCTTGACCTATGTTATTTTGTAGGTACCTGGTGGCAATTGTAGGTTTTTCAAATGGGTTGTTGATGATCAACAAGATTTGAAAAATTCAAATGAACACGTACCTAATATAGAGAAGAGATAGATGGTGGCAATGATGTAGATGATTGTAGGGTTGTTGGTAGCTATATTGTTTATGCTTGTTTTAGTAGTATCAAATATGTAGTGAACTTGGGGCTGTTTAAGTATTGGTTGTTTTGACAGTCATTTTTAGTAGGTTTTGAGTGTATTAAGTAGTGTGTTTGTAATAAGATCACTTTGAATGGTTAAAAATATATTTTGAATGATTATGCACTGTTGTTAATCAAATGGGACAAATACGAACCTTGTAATGTACTTTGTCAGATCCAATAAGCTTTGACAATGTACTTTGTCATATCTAATGAAACGAAATCCAATCAACCTTGACAGAATACTTTGGAGAAGTATGATGAGTATGCAGTCCCGTTGATTAAATATGGGCAATTAGGAACAATAGGGGAAAATGAAAGTACAATGTAATAAATGGTATATAAAGTGATAGTACTTTTCAACATTACATCAAATAACGTTGATGCAATCTTGTTTGAATGGTTATGCCATATTGTAATCATAAATTGAAAGTTCATTGTACTAAATGATATAAAAAGTGAAAGTACATAAGAAAATGAAAGTTCATTGTACTAAAGGTTTTCAACTTACAGATTGAACATAACATAATAAAGGGGTGTATATATTGCATAAAGTTTAAATACATAAAACCAATATGTAGCAGACATCCATTTCTACCAAAATGCCTTAAAAGTTCACAAAATAGGCAACCTAAATGGTAACAAAGAGCAACTAGATGTATGCTGCAATATACATGTAACCAAATGCCAAAAAAGTTTACAAAATTGACAACCTATACCATCCCCACTACACCCCCTTCATATACATGTACCCAAATGCCAAAAAAAGTTTACAAAAGTGGCAACCTGTACCATCCCCACTACACCCCTTTCTACCTAACCAACTACTCCAGGCTGACTGGATTAGCAGGTCAAGAACCACCATATTTGTCATTCACAACCTTTTTAAGCTTTTGCAATAGCATCCTCTCAGATGGTTTTCTCTTTCTCCTCAATGGGACATCTTTAAATCCTTTATCATCACCTTTACAAGTAGCACCATCTACATGATTAATAACACCATCACCATCACCATCACCATCATCCTCATCAGATGGATGACCTTCAACCTCATTCACATCCTAGAGTATAAATGCAATTAGACCATAACTATGAACAAAACAATTGTAATAGAAAAAAAATAAATAAAGTCTTACTAGTTTATCTGCTGACATGTCATATAATCCCGATTGTACCCCTGCCAAAGCTTCTATTATTGTCGTGCTATATCTAGATTCTAGCAACATTGCAATGTCTTCAAGATCCATTTCACTTTCTCTAGGAGAACATCTTCATCTCTACCTTCTTTAAACTCAAATCGACTCACCTCATCCTCACTGCTCCTATTATCAGATTGTGAAGCATTTGATAGTGTTTTCTTTTCAAAAGTACCCTATTTTAAAATTTCATCCATCCCCTCTTCAATAACATCATTTATTAATCTAAGTTCCTGACCAACGGTAGTAGTAGGACCTTCTTGCACAACACTAGCATGCTCTTGCACCACACCATCACCTTCCAGTACAACACTTTCTTGAGTAGCAAAGAAACCTTTTGCAGCTGGATGAACACCATCTTGCATGACAACATCACCTTATTGATCAACACTTTGTTGGACCACAACAACAACTTCTTGATTAACACCTTCTTGATCAACACCTGGATCAACACCTTATTGGACCACACCAACAACTTCTTGATTAACACATTCTTGATCATTATATTTATGTGCTGCAGTTGGTGACACATCAGTCCAATATATATAAACCTAAAAAAGGTCTCCATTTTTTTCATTTGCATGACCAAAAAACTCTCCGATGGTTGGCGGAAATTTGCATCTTGGAATTCTGTAAGTATCTCAGATCTTATATTATTTTTATGTATTAATTGTTCTTAGTTAAAAATTTACCTATTAAGCTTTAGATCAACGTATGTACAACTTTTTATGCTTATGATATAACACTTTTAAGCAAAAAATAATAGTTTTCTTGAAAAATTGAGGAAATCGTAGATAACAAGGGTTAACTGTGTTTTCCTCTAGAGGATATCGCAGGTGACCTTTGCTACATGTGATTTCCTTTAGAGGAAAACACAGGTGGCCATGAGGATTTCACAGGTGATGGAGAGTATTTCGCGGGTGATGTAGGAAAAAGCGAGGTTTTGATTTTTTTTTTATAATGCTTAGGGGACCAAATCGCAGGTGATAGAGGAAATCGCAGGTAGATGTATGTGTTGGGCTAGTTTGAGGGAAATGACAAAATTTTGACTATTTTGAAGTAAACTCTTATAAGATTAGACTATTTTAGTCATTTTCTTTTTAAGATAAAAAAGTATGATTTTGTTTTAATTCTATAATGCTAAATATCAAAGGTTAACCTTTTCAAAAAAAACTTGGCAAATTAAATGACAAACATAATTTTGGGAAAATTACGAGACCAAATTGACGGTATAATATCGTATAATGCTATGGGGGTATACGTCCTACGGCACTGCCGTGGGTAGTGACATGGCAAGTCTCAACGCCATTGAACACCATTTCCCTGGTGGTGTCGACTACACCCTTGTGGGGTGAAAGTCTTCCCACCCACGCTCACCAACGCTATTTCTATTTTTCTTTCTCTCTATTCTTTCTCTCTCTTCTTAATAATATAATAATACATAGAAAATTAAAAAATAAAAGAAAAAATATAATATGGAGTGGTGTGTATTTCCTTGATGGTGGGGTAGAAAAGTAGAGATGATGTGTTGGTGATGTGGCGTCATTTTAATTTGGTGTGGGTGAAAGGGAAACATACATCATAGCCTAATACAAGGCCCTCAATCGATATAACTAATTCAGTTATCTAATTGACAAACATGATTATATAAAGATAAATGTTCATTGAGACCGGCTAGATCATAAAACCAATTTTTTTTAATAAAGTATTTAATATTTTAATTATTATAAAAATATAATATATGTGATATTTTAATATTTAATGTTTTATAATATTTGCAATATAAAAAATATAAAAAATATATTATAATTAGAATATTACATATATATTTTTTGTAAATACTAAATTATTAAAATATTTCATTAAAAAAAAGTTTTACCGTCGTACAAGAATTATCTAATCTCAAATAAACCCAACTCATTATGTAACTCTTTGAGCTCTTAGTATTTTTATTGTTATTTTCTTTAAGCCAACAAATATTATTATACATATATTTTAAACCACCTACTTTCCTAGTGAAATTTGAACCCAAGACATACATCAAGTCCGAGAATATGTCTCTCTCACTCGACCATAAGGTCTTTGGCATTTTCTTTTTGTTTAAATGATATAACTCATTCCATTGTTTAACGTTGAGATAATAAATATTTATATTTCATAGACATTATATCAGCTGTTACAACAAATACATTTATGCATAATCACCCTTGAATTTTTTTGTTTTTATCCTTAGAGACATATATGTTTTGTTTAAATTGTGAGTCACTTTCATCGAAATCAATTAATGTCAAAAGTATTCTTCTAAAATTATATTTGGAAACCAATTTATTAAATTATAGGTTAATGTAATTATGAGTATGTCATGGATTACTAGAATTTCCAAAGGACTTTGTCATGTTAGAAATAAAAATCCATTGAACATGCTCACATAAAAATTTTAATTTTTTGAGCAGAAACTGTTTAGGTGGCATACTTTGTCAAATCCAAATTATCCTTAATTTGAAAATGACATGTCATTGGAAAAAGACCAATCACAATTGTTCTAGATGAGCTTAAATACGCAAAAAGGTTTCCAACAACCATATGACGGCATACTGTTGGTTTGTGTTGCTTTGGTTAAAAAAAATGCGAACAAATAATTAATAATATTTTTGCGTTTATATAAACATTACCATTTATGTTCACATTAAAAAAGTTCTATTATCCGATGGATTAAATTGACATTCCTTTGTCTTAAGACATTCTACACGAGACGAATATTATTGCAACCCTTGTTAAAAAGTCAAGGAGGAACTGAATAGAATACAATGTTAAACGAGTTTGCCCTTAGTTTTTAGACTCTACACTTTATAATGCTTTACCTTTTTAATATTATTTTGCTCCATAATCTACAACGAATATGTACATATGTTATACTCATGATATTTCATCTTTCAATTTTTACATTCAAGTAAGTGTAATAACATTCGTCTTTTTTTTCCCCCCACATTTTTCAAAATATGTTATAAGCATATTAATCTTTCGAGAGCAATATACACTTTCTAATACACAATATAAAAGGGAAATTTGAAAAATGGTGCCACCACAGTTAGGTTAGGGGAGTGGTGTATCCCAAAAATAAGACACATGATTGTCACATAAGCATTAGATAACCTTCCAATATTGTCATTCTATGTTTCTATCAATAATTGATGCCTCCCAAACATGTTTATATATATATATATATATATATATATATATATATATATATATATATATATATATATATATATATATATATATATATATATATATATATATATATATATATATATAATAAACGATTAATATTAAAATACATTACATAAAATTTTTAAAAAAACAATACTTTAAATTTTAAAAAAAACATTACATTAAAAATAAAAATATAACACGAAATACTTTAACTTAAAATGACGATACAAATAAAAAGAACATTTTCAATCCGAAAAATATTCGTAATCATCAGGCGAACGCATATTGATATCAATATGATTAATTCGAGATATATGTTCCGCCAAATCAGTGTGCAGCTCGTGATGTTTTGTGTGTTTCATATCTCCATTCTTCTTGCAACACATAGTGAGATACTCGGCTTTATTGAGACATTTGAGGGGACGTTTTCTTTTTTCACTTATTGACATATCACTTTCCCCTTTGTCTTCGAAAATCATATTATGTAAAATGATATACGTATACAAAATATATGCGAGTCTTTCCAACGTTTGTGAACGTGTCAGATTTTGTAGAATTTGCCAACGCTTCTTGAGAGCTCTAAATGCTTATTCGAAATATTTTGAATCACTTGGACATGTTAACATTTTCACAAACACAACATATTCATGATATATACCACCAACAAGATAATACTCGTATTAGTATGTCGTTCAATTTACTTGAAATGGACAATCAAATGCAGACTCATTACAAAAACTGTCAAATATTTGTGACATGTCGATAACGTTGATATTGTCCATTGAGTCGGGAGGACCAAAGAAGGAATGTCAAATCCAAAGATGCTGCAATTCAACTGCTTCAAGTATTACCATTGAGTGGTTCTTATCACCATGTGTATATTGCATATGCCATGCATTAGGACAACTACCCTACTCCTAATGAAGACAGTCTAGACTCCCAAGCATCCCAAAAAAGCCACAGGAATTTGCATAATGTGCGTACAATGATTGAACATCACTAAATTTGAGCTTATGCATATATCTTGGACTGTAAAATGTCATAATACATTTTCAAAATTCCTCCAGGCTTTCCTGTGTGACCCGCTCAGCCATTTAAAAATATTCATCCCATGAATCTCCTACGGAACTATATGTTAACTGACGAACTACAACCGCACATTTCAGTATTGGAGAAAACCCTTCGTTAAATTGTTAACTATTCGTAAACAACATTATCATTGAACTAGTTTGTCATAAGAAGGTTCTTTGTAACCCCATGGTCCCCCAACAACATTTTTCTAGTCTTCGGTTATGAACTTTCAACTTCATCTTCAACGTCTTCTTCTAAAATATCAAGCATAATTTCCATCAATTTGAAAATAGCCTCCCCAACATTAAACAAGAATTCATTTCTTTGAAGTGGTGTTGGCACTTTGAAAGACGCTTAGAAGAGAATATGTTAGTATGGTGAATAAAGAGGAGAGAGACAGGTAGAAGTACGTTGTTGAGGAGTGCCACCCACTCCTTGCCGCCAACGTGGTGTGATGTTTCCTTAGCGACATAGACAACCAGGTTTGATGCCACTGACATCAGTCATACCACCCTGCCTAGCCTTATATCACAGAACCTACGAACACCAACACTATCTTATCAAGAGGCTTTCAAAATCCCTTTTCAAGTGATATGGAATGAGCCATGGCATCGAACACTATAATTTTAGCAAGCCTCTTTGCATACTTTCAATTCGATTTCCAAGCTCCACCCATAGCTCCATTATATCTCTCAATACCTTCTCTTTCATTGGCTATATGGTGCAAAATGCGAATGAATGAATATATATGGCATCGAACACTATAATTTTAGCAAGCCTCTTTGCATGCTTTCAATTCGATTTCCAAGCTCCACCCATAGCTCCATTATATCTCTCAATACCTTCTCTTTCATTGGCTATATGGTGCAAAATGCGAATGAATGAATATATATATATATATATATATATATATATATATATATATATATATATATATATGTATGTATGTATGTATATATATATATATATACATACATACATACATACATACATACATACATACATATATATATATATATATATATATATATATATATATATATATATATATATGTGTGTGTGTGTGTATATATATATATATACGTATATATATACGTATATATATATATATATATATATATATATATATATATATATATATATATATATATATATATATATATATATATATATATATATATATATATATACTAGGTTATAAGCCCGTGTTCAACACGGGTTGACAACTAAAAAATGTATACCTCTCATTGTTTTTCTAAAAAAGTAATAACTTACTATTAATAGTAGTCTAGTTCTTAAACTAATGTTTTATGTGGTTTTAGCATTCAAATAATTACGAGTGGCCATCATGATCTCACCGTAAGTAAACTACTTAATAATTTTTTTACTTAACCTTATAATGCCAAAGGTAACTTACTCTTTCACAATATATCAATTTGGATCATCAAAATGACAAGATAAACAATATGGTTTGTTAACATGCTTCAAATGTTGATAAAACAATGGAACCCTAAATGAAAAAAGGGTGAATGCTTATATGAAATGTGAATTGCTTCAATAATATCAATACTAAACTTCTATGTTGGAAACATCAATTATACATGAACAAAAAAGTTATATATATATATATATATATATATATATATATATATATATATATATATATATATATATATATATATATATATATATACTAGGTTATAAGCCCGTGTTCAACACGGGTTGACAACTAAAAAATATATACCTCTCATTGTTTTTCTAAAAAAGTAATAACTTACTATTAATAGTAGTCTAGTTCTTAAACTAATGTTTTATGTGGTTTTAGCATTCAAATAATTACGAGTGCCCATCATGATCTCACCGTAAGTAAACTACTTAATAATTTTTTTACTTAACCTTATAATGCCAAAGGTAACTTACTCTTTCACAATATATCAATTTGGATCATCAAAATGACAAGATAAACAATATGGTTTGTTAACATGCTTCAAATGTTGATAAAACAATGGAACCCTAAATGAAAAAAAGGGTGAATGCTTATATGAAATGTGAATTGCTTCAATAATATCAATACTAAACTTCTATGTTGGAAACTTCAATTATACATGAACAAAAAAGTTGTTTTGATATATTCAGTGGATAGGTAAGAAATTTTATTTTTGAGTTTGCACGTCTAGAATTTAAAGCTCTATACCATTGAAAATGCAATAACTTGCTCATTATACTTATTTTGAATTGACTAAACGAATACAAAAAAGCCACGAGATCTTTTTTTCACCAATGTTTACTATTAAGGATTTGGGGCTTCGGTTACTTTTTTAATATTTGCATATTTTAGCTTATTAGGTCATTTTAGTTGTCGTATTAAGATGATTAAAACACCGTGGACGTCAAAATTTCAAGAGTGTTTCATTCCATTCCAAGAAGCAAAATAAACTTGTTCTTTTATGTTTTTACTTATGACAGGAATGGATGATTCCATTCCAATTCTGATTCCAAGATACAAACTGCCTTTTTTGCCTCTCAAAAGAATTAGTTATACATAAAAAAGATTAGCCCTGAGTGTTACCTATGCCGATGTCGTATAAACCAAAACCTATTCTCTTTTAAGTTTTAAGCATAAAGACATACACCTAACGTGTATTTTATAAACAAAGTAATAAACTTTTAAGATATTTTTACTAAATGAATCATTTCTGGAAAAGTTTGAAACTAAGCAAAAGTTAAAAAAAAAACTCAACCATACATTTGGAAGAACACCAGATAAAATCTAGAAATATAACAACATTTCATGAAAACAGGAGGCCATTAAAGGAAAGCTTTAACCATTTTTTAAAAATCAAACCAAAGTGTCTTATCTTGTCCAATTTAGAACCAAAACCAAACCATTTGAAGTAGAAACCATTAATGCATGAAAAATGACTTACAAGTTACAATCCAACATCTTCATTCAAAAGCAAATCACATTTCTTTAGGTTACAGTTATATAGATACACACATCATAATACCACAAAAAGTCATTTCTCTCTAACTCCATGAATCCCAATCAAAAACCAAATCACATTATTCCCAACCCACACAACTAAAGTATATCCGCCTAATATTTACACGTGACATAATCTAATGTTATTTTACTTTGTACATGTCATATAATATTCAAACCATTATTACTTCATTGCCTTTCAACAACGATGTTTTTTCAAAAACCTCATTATACTCACTAATCGCCTCAATCAACTATTCATCAAGATCTTCTTTCCCCTTCACATCCACTTCCTTCAACACCTTCAAAGATTCAAATTCCATTTCGAAACCCCCAATCACTTTCTCTTATTACTTCAACTTTTTAACTAAACAATTACTCTTATCAACATCCATTTTCAACTTACTTCCCAAATTATCCAAATCATCTTTCATTTTCTTACTCTCTTCAAACTCATCCACTCAAAGCGTTTCTCTATTTCATCTCTCATACTCGACACATCTTGAAGTGAAAAACAATTGTCAACTAACCAATCCAAAGTCTAAGTCAACTCCCTGACAAAATTTTCCAAATTCGCCCCTACCTAACAAACGTCTCCAAAACGTTATTGATCCCATTTGTCTTCCATTGAAGTACACGAATCATGTACCATTTATTAGTCTCTTCATATTTTCCATAGATTTTAACCCCTTCGATTATCTCAATTAGTTGACTCATAAGTGAACTCAAATTAGACTTCAATTGATTCTTTTGTGTTTTTGGTTCGTTTATGAGTTTTTCTTTTGATAAAGAGCTTTTGTCAGATGGATATTTTGGGAACTTACCTTCAAAAGCTTATTATCGGATTTTGATAACTTTTCTTCTATAATGATTCTTGATCTTTCATATTCACGTGATGTGGCAAAGGTGGACGAAAGGGTGAGAAAGTATATTTAAAAGGGTTACTAACCAGGCCATCTCCTTCATCATCATCAAAATCACCAGGATTTACACCCATTTCTTGCATTCTAATTTGATGAGTAATTGCAACACCTGTATAAATTATTAGTCTCAATATTGTAAAATAGAAGTAATAAATCCAAACACAAAAAATGTGCAGACATGGGGAGATGGAAGGAAAGAACGAAGGCAAATTTGTAAAAATTTAGCAATTTCTCTGTTAAGTCGTTTCTTTCTACATTAAGTAAAAAAAGAACACATATATATAGCTTACCAGTTTAAGTGACTCAACATTTGTATTTTAATTAAACATTATGTCCATTTTAGATTATTGTTGATATTGTGAGTAGATCTAGTTATCATTAAGAGTAACAGCACTTGGATCATTGTTTACAAATAAATAGTCATTTACAGTTTCAATTTATAACACAAGGGTAAAATGGTCATTTATGTACCTTCATCATTCGATCTGCAATCTCCAACTGCCCGTTTAAACTCTATGCAGCCCTACCATCTTCAAGACGTGCAAACTGAAAAGGAACACACAAAATGCCTAATTAAATTCAACAAATACATTGACCAGAATTAAGTTGTCTGTATGTAACTTATTTAAATAAAAAAGAAAACAACATCTCTATAAGTGAAGAAGTAAGCTCTCACCCAAAACCTTTACAGTTTCCAGTTTCATTAGTAGGTAACTGCACCAGTTCTACAACACCAAATGATTCAAACATCTGGCATAAGTGTTATAAATTCCATAATTATGTAGATGAAATATTGTTCCATAATATGTAGGTACTGGTTTTATAAGCAAGTGTAGTGTGCTTAAGTGGTATTATGGTAAATAAGCATGAAAAATGAGACCTTTGATCGAAGACTTTCTTTATATGTCCCCACTTCTTTTAAAATGCAAATTTTATCACTTGGGGCCTAGGAACATAAATGAAATGTTATTGTTACTGACAGATAAGATACATTTAAAAAAAGGTTTTTTTATCATATGTAGAAAAGGAAATTTTGAGTAATTTTACCTCCAAATGCCTAGAGCCTCCACCAACACTTTCAACGGAGCTTGCAAAAGCAGCCTATCTATCAATTGCTTCAGTGAGACCTTCTCCATACAGCCCAAATAAGAAACTAAGTAACAATTCAACAAACATGTGGTGGGCATGAATAGTAAAATAAGAGGAGAATACTTAAATTACGTAAAAATGAAGTACACTAACAACTAATCATTTACCTATGTACTATTTATCAGTTAGAAGTACAAACCAACCAAAAACATGATTGGCATTGAAAGTTTCTTTATGCATCCATTCCTTTATAGTTTGAAAGTAATATACACACCATGGAGGAGGTGATTTCGTTATCAAACCTGCAACAGAGAAAATGAAGTCGTTAGGTTTCCATTGAAGTACATTGATATATAGGGGAATTCGTGAGTGCGTAAATTAGGTCGTGAATTTGGGGGATTTGAATAAGTAGAAGAAACTTTCAAGAATCGGTAATATCAAACTGAATGAATCCGATTTGCTGATAGGTATTTGAATAAGTAGAGGAAAGTTTCAAAGAACCGGTGATATCAAGCTGTATGAATCCGATTTGTGTAGGTTTTCTTATTACCTGAGCTGAGAGAGACGGGAGCAAGGGAGAAAGAAAGTTTCATGATTCATGACTAAGAAAACGAATAGATCTATACATATCGGTGTAATTGATAAATTTCTACCGACATTTGAAGATATTGAAGGTGGAAAAAGGCTAGCAGAAACACGATGTGTTAGGTATTAACACTGATATTTTAGGAAGAAATTGAAATGGAAACGAAAAAGAATCTGCAATTAAAGCAATTTTAGGCGTTACAAGGGAAGCATTCATGATTAGCGTGTAAGGTATGAAAGAACAGAGGTCAAGAGCGGGAAAACAAAAGCGAGAGTTTATAACAGGGTGCCACGTGATATTTTCAATAGTGCTTTATTAGAATGTGTGTGTGTATATATATATATATATATATATATATATATATATATATATATATATATATATATATATATATATATATATATATATATATATATATATATATATATATATATATATATATACACACTAGGTTTTCGACCCGTGTGATACACGGGTTGACAACTTAAATATAAAGTTAAGAAATCAATTCAAATAAGTTTTTTTTATTGTAAATTGACATTTTTAGTGAGATACACAACTATCAAACATTAAAATTTTATAGACTCAAGATAACAACTACAATCTTACATGGTAGTGACCTAATTTATTTATAATAAATCCCAAAATAAGATAATTTATATATAGGGTTGGGTTCTTGTGAGAACTCAAAAAACCATGAGATCTTGAGAACTCCTTCTGATTGGTCAGATCACAAAAGGGCACGATTGTCATTTTACAATTCTCATTTAATTTTGATTTTTTTTATTTTTAGCAACAACATTAACAACTCCTAAAATCAAGGCTAAAAATTAGCCTAACAAATTTGAATTTTTAAATTTTAAAATTTTTATAATATTTTCGTTTTTATTGTTTAATAATTTTTTCCGGAATAAAAAAACATAAAAATTCTGATTTTTTTTTTAAAAAATAAAAATTTTGAAATTAGAAAAACATATTAGTGTATTTGCATGTGTATATATGCATACTCGCAGATGCATACATGTATTTTTTCGCAATTCATATATGCATATTCGTATTTTTAATATCAATGTAAAAAATGAATAACGCATTTTATTATAAACAATAATATACAATTGTTTTAAACGATACATACATAAAATTTAAAATGTACAACGAAAAATAATGAACGTTACATACAAAAATTATAAAAAATACAACGAAAATTCATGATATCTTCATTTCTCAAATTTTCAATTTCATTTCTTCAATTTGCTCGATAAATTCTCAAAAACCTGCAATGACATTAATAAAAATTAATATACATGTGTATTGAAAAACAATAAAATAAATACATGCATGCATATACGCATATGAACAAACGCACATATATTTTTGCATATATATAGGCATATATGCATATGTGCACATACACATATGCACATATGCACATATGCATTTATAAAAATACATATTAAAAAAAACCCCAAACAATACTTACATGCATATACACATATGCACATAGGCACATATATGTATGCATATAGGCAAATATGCACACATGTGTACACAAAACAAATAGACATATATGAATATGTAGAACTATGCACATATGCACATGCGTATATGTACATACCAATGTACTAATATTTATGATTACAAATACAGTTTCAACCTCCACATATACACATATAACTATGCATATATACCTATGTACACATACATTAATACACATATGAACAAATACACATCTATTTATGTATATATGAAAATACACATATTCATATACGTTTTTGCATATATACTCACATGTGAACAGACATATGCACATGTATACACATATACATACACGTTTTTGCACATGTAATCACATATGTTCATATCCACATATGTGCATGTGTATATGTGCACATATGCACATATGTGCACATATACACATGTATATATGTGCACATATACACATGCACATATGTGCACATATACACATGCACCTGCATATATTCACATTCAAACGAACATATGCACAAAACATGGATATAAACAAGTTATCATATATATATATATATATATATATATATATATATATATATATATATATATATATATATATATATATATATATGCACCTGCATATATGGACATATGCATTTATGAAATATGCACATAGATACATATGTACACGTACATTTATGATAAATGTGTATGTGCATGTATACACGTATGATAAATGCGTATGTTCATATATATACATGCAAATATATCTTAATAAAAATGCATATTAAAAAATGTTAAAAGATACATACATGTAAATACGCATATAGTGTTGGAGCATCTACAACAAAGCCCGTAAATGCAGCTGAACCCTGCATATCATATATCAAACATTAAACTAAATTGAATACTTTATGATTTATCAATAATAAAACTCTAATTCCCAAGTATAAAAAAAAGTAATTATGCATGCAAGTGATGAAAGCTAAAAGAAAGAAAGACATAATAAATGTTATTTCTATACCATTCAAAAGGAAAGCTAAGGAGATTTACCTTAAAGGTCTCAACAGTGGATAGTGGATGTATAATATGGCATTCAAAAGAAAACTAGAAAAGAAGAAAGTAATTGGTCTCACTTCTACATCTTGACAACGTCTATACCATTCAAAAGGAAAGAAAACAAAATCACACATAAACTTAAGTGAATTAACAAGAAAACTAAGGTTAACAACAGTGGATGTATAATATGGCGTTCCAATATTCATTAAGCCTGAAATACGTGGTTTGGACAGCTAAATTTAACATGTTTCACAAGATATCTTCGGCTTCAAATTCTAAATAACAAACTCTGTAATCTAGTCATCAAATTCATCGGCTTCAAATTCTAGTCATCAAAAAACTCTATAATTTTTCAATATCGAATTTTGCTACAATAGCACCAAACAATGATCATAAAAAAACGCAATTTCAAGGGATCGGGATTTCCGACGCAATAATCGGATTCGAGAGACTAAGATTTGAGAAGAAGCAGAAGACGGAGTCGTACCTGTGCAATTCACATTGCAATCGATTTTGGCCTGTGCAATTCAACGATGTATGACGGAGAAAGCGTGAGAAGGTGACGACGACGGCCATGGGCTACCGACGACTACGAGAAGGCGAAGGCGATGATACATCTTCGTGCGAATTCGATAACAGTGTCCACAGCCGCCGACAGTAGGCCAACTCCGATCCTCTATTCCCTTGCGTGAATACAGTGTCTTACGATGGCAAGGTTGGCGCCGTCGTTTAGGTTTGACATTGGGTGTCGCCGGCTCAAAGAATGTCTCACCGGAGGCAATTTTTTTGAGATGATTGTAATTGATTTTAGGTTAAGAGGAGAGAGATAGAGAGATGAAGAGAGAGAATGAGAGTTACGTGATTTTAGGGGCGTAAATTTCGTGACTAGTTGCTGGACTCTAATTTGATACCAATTATGCCCTTAATCGGAACTAACAAATTGAAAAAAATACAAAAATGCCATAACTCATCCTAGCCATTTATGTTTCTGATCTAACGAACCATATTTAGTTCTCAGGATCTCATGATTTTTTGAGTTCTCAAAAGAACCTAACTCTCTCTCTATATATATATATATATATATATATATATATATATATATATATATATATATATATATATATATATATATATATATATATATATATATATATATATATATATATATATATATATATATATAGATGTAGGTTCAAATACATTTTCTAAATATTGTATGATTGTAAGACCAATTGTGGTCTAATCATTTCTAAAGGGTACCATAGTAAATTAACATTATCAATAATTAATTATATTTTAATTTTTCCTTTAATTTAGGTAATTAACTGATTAGCCCTAGATTATCTCATTCCTCTCTCTATCTCCATTATATTTACGCTCAGTCGTACTCCTGCCTCCACCATTAATCTTCCTTCCACCGATTGTGCCTCCCTCAACCCTAATCCGACGCGCTACCCACTCCGCCCTCGCACAGCGTCATCGTCACCCTCATTTATCAGATTGAAATTAAAATTCATTTTATCATAAGAGTGGATCTGTGAATTGTGAAGGATTCTTGGAAGTTGATTATGAATTGTGAAATTAAAATTCATTTTGGTAAATCGGAAGTTTTGGTGGAGTTTTTGCGGTGCAGCTTTCATTCTTACGGAGTTTGGTGGAATTCCCTCTTTTCAATCTTCCTTTGGTGTTGGTTGACATTTATGAAGACATGGGCAAAGGACACAGGTGCATGTGACGGCAATAATTGATTGTTCAGGTTGGAGATCTTCCTTTTCCGGTTTGCATTTTTTTCTTTTTCTTTGTTTAATTTTTGCGCATTTTCTTTTCTTAGAATCTCTCCGTTATTTTTTTACGAAGGCATAATCGCCGGCTAGAATCGCAAAAGATGATGACTTGTACGTGGCCGACAACAATAACAATGAATCTGTGGTCGAACAATTTATTATTTTGCTCCAAGAACCAACGACGGGATAAATTAATCTTTTGAGTTCGATTTCAAAAAAAGGTATATATGACCTACAACAATATTTTCTTTCTTTTTCATTTGTTCAATATATTATAGTATGAAACACTAATTTGCAAGGCTTCAAAATTTCGTTATATAGCTTTTTTGTTTTAGTATCACATTCTTTGATCTTCACATTTTGTCGGACTGTATAAAGCACCATCGCAGAACCTCAATCCTTATCGCCATCACCACAAACAACCATTGCCGCTGCCATTGCTTTAACAAGACGTGATTATTCTTTGAGAATGTAGGGGTATTCTTTCATAATGAAGGGGTATTCTTTGAGAATGTGAATGTATATAGTGTATTTTTTTGATAATGTAAAGGTATTCTTTGAGAATGTTATGACAAAATAAAGTAAATAAAGTGTATTCTTTGAGAATGTGTAGGTATTCTTTGAGAATGTAAGTGTGTATTCTTTGAGAATGGGAGCGTGAACGATTATTGTTTTTCTAAAATAAAGTACGTAACTGAGAATAATCATTCTTTGAGAATGGGAGTGTATTGATGTAATCATACATAACTGAGAATAAAATCGTGTCCGTGATCGTAGATTTTGTTGGACGATTCTTGGATCTGTGAATTGAGAATAATCATTCTTTGAGAATGGGAGTGTATTGATGTAATCATACGTAACTGAGAATAAAATCGTGTCCGTGATCGTAGATTTTGTTGGTTAAAACATAATCCATTCCTTTCTAAAATTTTGATTAATAGACTAAAATACGCTTTCTAAGGGTTTAATTGCAAGATCTGATAATTTAATTACAATATATTTAGAACTAAGCCACTGCATCTAAAACCGTAGATAATATTGATCGAACGCTCCACATTTGGTCCTACAATCACACAATAATTGTTAAATATATTTAATACTAACTATATATATATATATATATATATATATATATATATATATATATATATATATTTATATATATGTATATATATATATATATATATATATATATATATATATATATATATATATATATATATATATATATATATATATATATATATATATATATATATATATATATATATAGATAAAAGTTCAATGGAGAACCAAAATAAAACAAGGAACCAAGGAACCAATCTTGAGCGTCGGAATTCAAATGATCGACGGCCGAAGATAAGGTTGTAAATCTCTTAATTGAACGCTCATGTAGCGGATAATTCCAAAAAGCCCACTTCGTTATTTATTTATTTTTTAATTTTAGAGCTTATTTTTTATCGAAATAAAAAATCGAATATATCAAAATTCATATTTTTTATTTTCTTTCAATAGACATCCATATAAATATAGCAAAAACGAAAAAAAAAAATTCAAAAATCTTGTTCAGATTCACAACACTTAATCAATGTGAATCTGAAGTATAACAAGTTTTATAGAAGATTATTCACATGTGAATGATCATTGAAATTGTTTTTTACAACAATCATTGATCATTTAATAACAACTTATGTGAATTTAAATAAACTTTTAGATTCACACGTGAATCTCACTAAATTTTCATATTGAATTTAAGTATATTCGTTTATATTCTTTACAATTTCAACATTTTGATAATATACAATTGAATTAACTAAGATTCACAAATTAATTTACTTCAAATTACATGCGAATGAACAAAAATTTGCTGAAAAAATAGGATACAATTATCATTTATATGTGAATTAATATATTTAAAACTAGATGTATACTATTTTTAACCTTTTGATCATACACAAATGAATTAACTTAGATTCACAAATTATTTGCTTAAAATTCACATGTGGCTGATAAAAAATTATTGAAAAAGCCACGTACAATTACCATTTATATGTGAATTAACATGTCTAAAACAAAAAACAGTTAAAATTCACAATGTAATATAAACTGTACTAAATTTGTATGAAAGATAATTCACATTTAAATAATCATTGAATTCAATTTTTTCAATAATTATAAATCATCCAATAACAACTCATGTAAATTTCAAAAACTTTCTTAGATTCAGATGTGAATTCAAGAAAAATCACTTATATTCTTTCTATTTCAACCTTTTGATGTCATATACAATTGAATTAACTAAAATTCCAAATGATTTCCTAAAAATTCACATATGATTGGTCAAAATTATTGAATAAATCAAATAGAATTGTCATTTTTATATGAATGAATATATCTAAAACTATAACGTTCAGTTAAGATTCGCATGGTGAATCTGGACGAACTTGAAATATAAAAAAGACAAAAAAAATTTGTATATTAATATGGATGTCTATTTATAGAGGATGAAAAATTATGAATTTTGGTATTTTTAGTTTTTTTTTTCGAAAAGAGAATAACCTTAAAAATTAAAAAAACATAAAAACGAAGTGGGTTTTTTGCTATAATCCTCTACATTTTCGTCTAACTAGTAAATGTACATCTTTTTTTCTGGCCGTCGATCTTTTGCATTCTGACGACACGATTGGTTCCTTGGTTCTTTGTTTTAAATTGGTTCTCTATTGAACCCAACCCTATATATATATATATATATATATATATATATATATATATATATATATATATATATATATATATATATATATATATATATATATATATATATATATATATATATATATATATATATATATATATATATATATATATATATATATATATATATATATATATATATATATATATATATATATATATATATATATATATATATAGGCAAAAGTTCAACAAGGGACTAATATAAATCATGGTACCAATGGACTAATCTCATCCACACGATTATACACTTTACGGTGGACGTGCATCTACCGGATTATAAAAAACCCACTTCGTTTTTTTCCTTTTTTTAATTTTTAGGGCTTATTTTTTATCGAAAAAAAATATGAATATATAGAAATTTATAACTTTTTATCCTCTACAAATAGAGATCCATATTGATATACAAAAAATGATTTTTTTTTTTGAAATTTCCACTAGTTGGGATTCACATGTGAATTTGAACTGTTATTCTATTCACTGTTGACATTTACAATGGCATATGATATTGACATGTGAATCTGAATAAATTTTTATGTGAATATGAATGGAATTAACTTTATGAATCATAGTATATTCATTATAAATGATTAAAATATTGAATTTTTAAAGTTTTCTAACTAAATTAATCATATTCATATTTCGAAGTATATTTAAAATACCATATGATATTGATATGTGAATCTGAGTAAATTGTTGTGTGAATGTAAATAATTTGTATTGTGAATCAGAGTAAAATCATTATAAATGGTTAAAATGTAGAAGTAGAAAAAACTTCTAAGTAATTCTCAATATTATATGATTTTGATATGTGAATATGAATAAGTTTTCGTGTAAATATGAGTAAATCCACTTGTGAATAAAGTATATTACTTATAAATGGTTATAATATTGAAGTAGTAAAAGTTTTAAAAGTAAAACAATTACTCATATTCAAATTTTTACAGTTCAGATTCAAATTTTCCGGTAGTTGAGATTCACATGTGAATCTAAACTGTTATTCTATTATTCAACGTTGGCTTTTACAATAACATATAATATTGTCATGTGAATATAATAGTTTTTTGTGTGAATATGAACAGAATTACCTAATGAATCATAGTAAATTCATTATAAATGATTAAAATGTTGAAATGTTAAAAAATTTCTCAGTAAATTAATCAAATTCATATTTCAGAGTATATTTAAAATACCATATGATATTCATATGTGAATCTGTGTAAATTTTTGTGTGAATGTAAGTAAATTCAATTATGAATCAGAGTAAATTCATTATAAATGGTTAAAATATTAAAGTCGTAAAAACCTTTTAAGTAAATTCTCAATACTATATGATATTGATATGTGAATATGAGTAAATTTTCGTTTAAATATAAGTAAATCCACTTGTTAATCAAGTAAATTACTTATAGATGGTTATAATATTGAAGTAGTAAAAGTTTTAAAAATAAAATAATTACTAATAGTCAAATTTTTGCAATTCAGATTCACATTATGAATCCAGACGAGCTGTACTTATGAAAAAATTTATTTTTTATACATCAATATGGATGTCTATTTGTAGAGGACAAAAAATTATGAATTTTGGTATATTCAATTTTTATTTTTGAAAAAGAATATTGTCGAAAAATTTAAAAAACTAAAAAATTGAAGTGGGTTTTTTGTTATAATCCTCTACATGTGCGTCGATCGAGATTAGTCTTTTGGTACCATGGATTATTTTAGTCCATTGTTGAACCCAACCTTATATATATATATATATATATATATATATATATATATATATATATATATATATATATATATATATATATATATATATATATATATATATATATATATATATATATATATATATATATATATATATATATATATATATATATATATATATATATATATATATATATATATATATATCAAGGGGAGGGGCTCGTCCAGATTATCATATTACCCTTATTAATTAGTCTTATACAACCACTAGTTTTAGTTTTTAGACAAATAGACCCCAAACTTCTAAGATGTGTCAATGTTTATCACATTTAATCTTAGTCACCCATTTTTTAAGATTAGAGTCCATATTTCTCTTTCAGTGTAACGCCCAGCTTGTAGCACAGGGGTACCCAAAAATTTTCCTTAATTTCAACTACAAAATACAACAATTTACAACTAAATATCCCTGTGCGCTGGAGCTACAAAACTGATATCACCAGGAATCGTCCCACGATCCAAGCCGAGCGCTACGTATCACCTAAACCTGTAAAAACAACACAACATAAAAGGATAAGCTATAAAGCTTAGTGAATAACATTTACATAACATACACTCGGGTCACCACAATAGGCCAACCTATTGATACTACAAGGTACGCGTTACGTAATCTCAAACACTCATAACACAGACAACATGGACACAAGGTACTTATTATGCAACCATTAATACACTGTATAAACACGATTATATATTCACCATAATACATCACAACCCCCTGTTATCCACAACATTTACAACTCAGCTATTCGTCTCCTCCTCGACCCCTGCGATATCGAGTGACGAAGACTCACCGGACACCCAACTGCATGTGGGACTCACCGGACATCCCACAGTGTATGTGATAGAACTGCCGACCAATAAGGCCATCACAACACATATATGTGGTCCCACCACAATTACTGCTCATAAGGCCGTCACAACATATATGTGGTCCCACCACAATTACTGCTTACACGATCGTCACAACGTATATATGTGGTCCCACCACAATTACTGCTCATAAGGTCGTCACAACGTATATGTGGTCCCAACCACAAATACTATATATGTGGCCCCACAGAGTAAGTGGTCCCAACCACATGTGCTAGTAATGTGGCCCCACAAAATCGGTGGTCACAACTACAAGTACCAGTGGCCCCACGGAATAAGTGGTCCCAACCACAAGTACAAGTAGCCCCACAGTTAAGTAACACTTAGGGATAGATTACTCACAAGTATACGTCTACGGGTTACCTACTTACGGGGTTTTCACGTAGTCAACTATGTAACATACACACCCAATCATATAACATACACATGCAATGCATCATATGCATAATAAATCTCACAATGCTATGTAAAGTTACTCACCTCGATATAAACCGGGTCAAATAGCTCCGTTGCTCGTACAACACGGTGTCGTCCCGACTCCTTGACAAATATAAACCTAAATTAGGTTTTCAACCATATTTATATATCATATATATATATATATATACCCTCTTGAAAACCTAAATCATGAGCTTGAAGGAAATAAATTCAATATCAATTTTCATAGAAATTATTCCCTTTTTACCCTCAAATTTCCCCTGTTCATTATCAGTTTTTAATCAACATAACAACATTTATATGCAACTATTCCAATTTTATAGCAAGCTACTCCTTTTTAGCTTTCCAGAGACACCAATATCAGCCCCAAATGATTTTTCTATAATTTACTATGATTTTTGCAAGATTACCTATCAAATACATCTTAAATCTGCCAAAAACGTACCAGTATGTGGAAAATACATATTTGAGCTATGTTAGAGGCCGAATCACGTTTCTCACCTCTGTAGACAAAATATACTAGACTCAATATCGCAAAATATGGCACTGATTTCAGCCAAAAAGGATATTCCTAGAATTTACAGCGATTTTTACAATATAACGTCAAAAACAGCATTTTTACCTCAAATCTGCAGTTCTGATCGAAGGACTATAACTCGACTTCTTGATGTTAGAATTACAAATCCTCTGGTCAAAGCCTTCGAATATATCGCCTGAACCTCCAGTCCAAAAATCATGGCGATCCAACGGTTCAATCTTCGGGGATCGTGCGAACACCTTAGTGAACTCTAAAAAAACGGATTTCATCACAACCTTTGAAAAGGGTTCTTAAACCCTTAAAACTCTCTCACAGTTTCAAGAAGTTCAATTGGGAATGAAATTCCCGTTTTTCCTATTTTTATATGTGTAAGTTTGCCTATTTGACACTTTTGGCCCCTCAAATTACAAAAAATACCATTCTACCCTTATATATATAACAAAATTTGGGTTTTTACACTTAAACCCCCTTATTTTTCACTACGTATAACACAATTATTAACAAGAAGGTCAACATACGTACCGAACCCAAAAGTGGTGTTACATTCAGTCCTCACCGAAATTGGATTCCTCACCAAATCTGATATATATATATATATATATATATATATATATATATATATATATATATATATATATATATATATATATATATATATATATATATATATATATATATATATATATATATATATATATATATATATATATATATATCAGATTGGTGAGGAATCCTATTTCGGTGAGGACTGAAAGAGAAATCTGGACTCTAATCTTAAAAAATGGGTGACTAAGATTAAATGTGATAAACATTGACACATCTTAGAAGTTTGGGGGGCTATTTGTCTAAAAACCAAAACTTGTGGTTGTATAAGACTAATTAATAAGGGTAATATGATAACCTGGACGAGCCCCTCCTCCTGCAACACTTGTCATACTAGTTTGATGTTTTTTTATTTCACTCAATTTGTTTTTTGGTCATAAATTTTTTTCATTTGTAAATTTTTTTGAAAAAGACCAAAGTTCTCTGAAAATAATGAAAATTAAAAGGATCATTGTAGATATTATATTAGTAAGTTTGTGAAAAAAAAATCTCTTAAACATAAGTTTTTTATGCGTTTTCTTTTTTAACTTTAAGTAGAAATCCACCAAGCGTTTTGTTTTTTAACTGAAATACAAACGATAAAGCAAAAAAATGAAAAATAAAAAAATGAGAAAAAAAACCTAAAACTGAGTGTTTTAAGTAAAAAAATATATTTATGAAAGCCAAATATAAACAAAAAAATTTAAAAAAACAACAAAAAAACCCAGCTAAGTTATGTTGTACTGACATCCGTCACATGTGATTATATTATCGAGTACGCGTTACATTCCATGGACAACCACAGCATATGATCGCGTCAAATCCAATAATTACGTTCGACATTATTGCCTTGATTAAATGAGTGTACGAGAATTGTGCTCGCAGTACTCATCGAAATTGGAGTCCTCATCGGATCCGGACTATATATATATATATATATATATATATATATATATATATATATATATATATATATATATATATATATATATATATATATATATATATATATATATATATATATATATATATATATATGTATATATAGGGTTAAGATACATTAAGACTATTAATTATTGTGCAGATGTAGGGCTTAATATGGATCATAGGATCAAATAGAATAAAGGATAAGATTAAATAGGATTTTATAATTAAAATAATTCCACATATATACCAGTACATTAAATGAAGGGTAAACTTCTACTTTTCCCTTCTATGTTTATATGGTAATGGCGAATTATAAGCATTCTTAATAACAATTTCCCATTTTATCAGATACAGGATATATGCATGATCTGGCCATTATTACAAAAATATTACAAAATATAATGAAAACCATTATTACAAAAATATTCTTACAGAATACAAGATACAACCTTACACAAGCGACATCTTATAAAATATACTTGTCATTCTTACTGAAAAATGGTTTTACTTTTACCATTAATAATGATCGTATCTGATATTCTAACAAAATACATTATTAAAAATATATTTGTAACTGAATTCAATTTTATGATCACAATCATATGCATATGTTATTCTTACAGAATGAATAAAAATCATTAGATGATAAAATGTTTCATACACAATGAAATTAAATCATAAGATAATAAAATGTTTCATATAATCAATTTAGAATGGTATATTTTGTAAGAATATAAAACTAATAAGAGGTAATATGTTGAGTTTTATATAAAACTAGCTTAGAATGATATATTTTGTAAGAATACATTATTCTGACATAATACATTATGAATATCCATTCTTAAAGAATAACCTTATGAATATCCATTCTTAAAGTATAACCTTATGAATATCCTTTCTTAAAGAACAACCTTATGAATATCCATTTTAGACAGAATGATATTCTAAAAAATATTATCGTTGATAGAATGTCATAGAAAAAACATCATCTGAACTAAAATACATGAAAATAATTACATGATTTGAACTAAATTACATCAAAAAATAGAATTAGGAAAGAATAGCATTCTGAAATATTCATTCTGACAGAATAATATCCGAAAACACACTATTATTAACAGAATGATATAAAAAAAATCCTATGAACTAAAATACATCAAAATGATAACATTCTTGAATTAAAATACATCAAAAGAATATCATTCTATGAACTAAAATACATCCAAAAAACAAAATTATGAAAGAATAACATTCTGAAAAATCAATTATGATAGAATTACATCGAAAAAAAATGATCTTTTAACATGTATTCCGATCAAGTCCTTTGTATCCATGTGTAATCTGATTATAGAAAGAATAAAATCAAAACCTTGAATTCTAGATTGCAAGTTTGTTGATGTAGACTATACGAGATGATGATGGCAGTGGGCTGCATTGGTGTGTCACTGTTAGTGTTGATGCAGCATGGTTAAGCATGTAGCCCGTTCTATGATGGTGGTGATTACAAGTTGATGACGGTGATTAGTTGGTGTTGTTGGTGGTATGTATCGGGGGGGTGCTGGATCGCTGGAATTGGCGTAAGGTTTCTAGGGCTATGAATGGAAGGTTCAGATAATGAAGGTGTTAAGAGGCAATTACCAGTTTACCATAATTATAGGGCTCAATTCCAATTATATGCGTTAATTTAATTTTAATTAACTGATTTAAATATTAATTGACCAAACTATCCTTTGTGATCTAGGCTTCTGATTGGGTCTTATGTCCACACAATAATTATAGTTTTAATATATCCTAAATCTATATATATATATATATATATATATATATATATATATATATATATATATATATATATATATATATATATATATATATATATATATATATATATATATATATATATATATATATATATATATATATATATATATATATATATATATATATATATATAGGGCCATGATCAAATATATCCTCACAAGTATTGTGTAACTTTGAAACTCAATATGGACCACTCATTTAAAACACATTCTTTTAAGAATGTGTAAGACCCGTATCCTGATTATAACATATACTTAAAATAAGAGTGTTAGGAATTATATGCTTTTTAGTAGTTATAAAGCTAAGAAAAAAACTTTAGTTACAATTTCATATGAAAATCAGCAATTTGTGTCGTTTTTAGAAAAATCATAATTAATTCTAGGAAAATCGTTTGGACCTCAAACCAGTGCAAAAAGTTTACAAATTGAGTCTAGTACAATTACCAAAAATAATAGTAAGCTTGAAAATGACATTATCTATGGTAAAAAATGCAATCTTTACTGATTAGTTCGGAATTGACAGATTAGATAGTCTGTTTTCAAAAATTCATAATAAATCATAGAAAAATCGTATAAATACGTAAAATACATCCCTGGAAAGGTATTGAGATAAATCTCTGGAATATTAAATAAAAACGTGAATTTAATGGGTTTAAAGTCGGCTAAACCAGTCTTGAACAGACTGATTCTAGAAGGTATTAATTTCAACAAAGTTATATTATTAAAATCTTTTGTCAAAAGTGTCATGCCATTTTTTATTCAAGAATTCAAGTATAAATACCCCTCAAAACATCTCATAAACCACACAACTAAATCTCAATCGAATATATAGAGGTTTCTAAGCACTAGAGTGTAAGCAAGTGAGCGGAAGGAAGCTCAAAAGCCTAACGAAGGAGTTATAGATCTCGACTACGGGTCATAAGGTAACTACAAACCTTTCTATAGCTTAATTAGGTATTGTAAAATAATTTTTGTATTAAGAAGTAGAATATGTAATAAGTATAACATATTCATTTCCAACAATAGTAAATAAAAACCTTAAAAACGTTGTTATTATAACAATTCGTAATTCTGAAAATAATACCGATTGATTTACTTACGAGGACGGTGCCTAGGCCGATTACTTGGGATCTGGTTGTTGGATTTTCCGAAAGGCTAAAATGCTGAAATGATCCTGCCACCCCATCTAATCTTCTACCTGACCGTTCTTTACTTGATAAATCATGGAGTATCATGTTGGAATTATTGAAGGGTTTTATGATGCGACTATAATATAGTTAAGGATTAAGAAATGATAGATTTCTTATTATGTTAACAGTTAAAGTTGAAAGGAAATACAAAGGCGAGAAAGATAAACGATATAGTCAACTACAATCAGGTGAGTCTTCTCACTATACTATAGGTGATATTGCATGCGTAGGAAGGAAGATATGTTAGACTAAGGTGATCTTACATGTTATGGTAATTGTATGAATTATTGCTATGATAATGATTGTTTGTGGATGGAACGGGATAGCCCGCGAGCCAATAGGCGGAACGGGAATAGCCTGAGAGTCATTAGACGGAACGGGAGAAGCCTGCGAGCGGTAAGACAGAACGGGAACTGCCCGCGAGTCTTCAGCGGAACAGGGATAGCCCGCGAGTCTCACAGACATATGAATGGTTATCATGTGTTGTATGTTATGTGATGGATCGTATGGTATTTTGAGGAACTCACTAAGCTCCGTGCTTACCCTTTTCCCTATATAAACTACTGTTTCAGGTACATCAGGTACAATGGATGGCAAGGCGTGACGTGTATACACTGTGCTGCTTCATTGGAGGACTGTTTTTTTGAATTAATATTCCGCTATATTGTGATTTCGTTAACTTCTGTTAATCCTGGGGTGTTTCCATTAAACTTATAAGTTATGGAATTTTATGAAAATTAATTAAGTGGCTTTTCTTATATTGAAGTTTTCGTTTAAAAATTTTTAAATTTACTCAAAAATTTTGGGATGTTACAAGTTGGTATCAGAGCACAGCTTGAGAGAATCAGGCTCACTTAGTGAGTTCTTGACTCAAGTTGAGGCTTAAGAGTTTTCTTAGAACATGTTTACGAAAGAAAGATGTTTTATGAAGGGTGAACTGAAGACATAGTGTGTACCGCCAGCCGACGCCAGTATGGGAAAAAGGGTTAAGTATTTAATATTGTTGTTGTTAAAAAAAACATATGGTATATGTTTGCCGAAATGCCTGGTAGAGATCACACATTGTTGTATTATTATCTACTATTTGCTAATAGAACTGTATGCTAGTGCCGATAGGTTGCTTAGATATTTCCACTAAGTTGTATACAATATGGACTGAATATTCATAGAATGTGTGAGTTGGCCTTATTGCATGTTCCTTGTTTGGTTGTTGCCTTAGGGAAGATTCTCTTATTTGAAAGACTGCTTAGTTCGATATTGTATACAACTACGTTCGCGAAACAACCTGTCATCACTGGAGGAAGTTCCGTCTTAGTTAGAATAGCAGGGTGGGGGTCGTATTCCAAGTATTCCTAGAAGGGTTGACATATGCCTTGTAAGGCCATATGTGTTAAAATTATCGGGGAGAAGCGAATTGGATATTTCGAGACGGGTCTTGGAACGGACATGGATAGGTGTGGAAGGTAGTAGTAGAGCTCCTACTATCGAAAGCACAGGATCCACGTTCGAGTCGGGAGTTCGTCACGAAGGATCCAAGGAGCTGAGTATGTGAGTGTCTAGCATAATTAACTTAAATGCTAGTGTAATGTGGTAAACTTTTATCCATTCGATTTTTGAATGTTGATTGTGAGGTTCAGTAGGAACAATTAAGATGCGATCATACCAGTTTGGTTGGACCGATCATGCTTAAGTTGATTACTGAGCTTAAAGACTGTTGAAAGGGAGAATGCCAAAATTCTATTGTGGTAGCTATTTTTCATGCAACTAATGGGCGCACAAGTCAGATAGGGACTAGAGGATGCAAGGGTGAGTTTTCCAACTCACGGTCAAAGAGGTACAAGCGGCGCCTGAGATGATAGCGGGTATTTTTTAGTCGACTCTGTACATGTCTAGTTCTGTGTAATAGTGGGGCTACCTACCCTTGTATTGATCTTGCTTGAGTGATTGATCAGGCCGTGTGGGTTGAGAGTCTGGATCACTCGCTCGTGATTGAGGTAACTGACGATAGAGGTGTTGACTAGGGTCGCAAGCGGATGAGTAACATATGGTGGTTGATGTAAACGTCTTTACATTATCGAAACATGTTTATTGAGATGGTGTTTGCCCCTGATGCAAGTTGCTGGCTGAGCAGAGTGGGCTTGGTTTTCGTTCGAGAGTAAGGTGATAGTGTTTTATTTTTACAATAAAACACTATCATTTAAAGACTGTTTTATCGCATAAAGACACTCAGAGGCACATGAAAACGATATTTTTGTGCAAAACAAAAGAACTAAAAAAACCGCCTTAAAACATGCAAAATGCTTATCTATAACAGATATGGTTCAGACAGACCCGTCTAACCTACCTCGTCTGTTAAACAAATAAATCACATTTATTATAAGAATGATGTTTTCTCAACATCAAGGCAAAAAGCTCACATTCCAACGGCAGCTCCTGATGCACACCACAGACTCCCAAAAGTCTGGCGGTGATAATAGATCTACTGTCGGGTCACCACTAGCCCAAGCCAGCCATTTGTTTTCGCATAGAAAACATCTCACAAATCACGGGGAAAGCCTATTAAGATATCATTAATTCTCTCAATAGAATAATGATTAATTTGTCTTTCATCCCCAGACATCCTCACGAAAATTGCAAGCTAACGAGAGAATATCTCATCTATTCATATACTGCACATCACGGCCCACTGTTGTGTTGCAGATGCAAGTCTGCCAGAACTATGGTATTTACCATAGGAAATCCTGATAAGCTCAACATCAAAACAGGCTTATATTAACAGGTGGCTAAACATGAATTACGATTCAGGTTTAACTTGAACAGAGTTCTCCGGAGCTGCTGGTGTGAGGAAAACAAGAGGGATTTGTGTGTTAACATTTATGGCTTTATTTTAGGAACAAGACCCAAGAAACTCTGAGAGGAAACCAAACCCGAGGAAGTGATGCTCAAAACCGAAGAATAAAAAGGCGAAAAACGCATAAAAAATACAGCACTCGCGACTTGAAGACTATGTGTCGCGACGTGAAGAAAAACAAGACAGAAGACCAAAATTCTACAGCACTCGCGCCGCGACGGAGGCTATGGTCGCGACGCGAAGATATAGGACGCGACAATACCAACTTCTTGGTCGCGAGACTACCAACAAACGCAGTAGCCAGACCAGTGGCCGACAAAAGCAACATCAGGCCGCACCCTCGCGACGCGACGGTCCCTTTGGTCGCGACGCGAGCACTGAACACAACAACTATAAATAGAAGCCTTCCAAGCACGGATTTAGACACCAATTTACTTCAATTCACTCCAATTCTCAGAAGATTACTCCAATTAATTGTAATAGTTCAAAATATATCTTAGTTAGTTGTCTAGAACCGATAGATCATCTATCTCGGTTGTAATTCTAATAGTAATTCAAGATAATCTGAAGGATAAACGCTCCAAGTTACATGCCGAGGAACACCAAGACCATCTGCACGATCATCACTCGAATGGAAGGCTAATCTCTTCAGATTACTTCCGGTAATGTTATCTTACCTTTAGTGTAACATGTTTTTACTTTGATTCCGAATGAATGTTTTACTGTTGTAATTATTAAACTCTCCTATCTTTGAATACAACTAGTGAATCATTTGTGTCTACTTCTACTTGCTATCATATTCTCAAGACATAGTATTACCAACATATTATTCGTGCCTATTTCATCTAAACAACGAACTAAGACGGATAATCGGTTAATATACTTTGTGCTCAAGTAATATGTTAATAAGTTATAACGTTACTATCATCTAGATAAAACATAATATTGTCAAACCATTGTTTATACCTAATCTACTCAATTGTTAGACAAAGACAAATAAATTGACTCAACATATTATGTATTTACCCATGTAATAGTAATTGTTAGTAAACTGTAATTATGTCAAAGTAATTATATCGGAATCATTATAGTAAAACATGCGAAACTAATTATTGATAACTAAACCGGAAGTAATTCTTCTCTATTCACAAGTTAAAATCTCATTAATTTTTACCATCACCGTCAATATTTACTTTACAACTCATTAAAAGTTAACCACTAAATCCTTGGACTCGACCCCGCTTGCCCTATCTACGTAGTAAAAGTGGGTTATAAATTGTTTTTGACGCGTGTGACGATAGCGTTGTCAAAATGGCGCCGTTGCCGGGGATTATGTGCGCTTAATTTCTAAAGAGTTGCTTAAAGTTAAATTTTTCTTTTTGTTATTATTTTCTTTCTTGTGCAAACTCACTTGTTTATGCATACAAGACATAGTAGCAATAATTCACCATTATTATTCAACCCGGAGCCCGAAAGAACTTTTAGAAACAATCGAATTGCAAGGCGTTTATTTAGAACAATGAATTTGGACGAAGTATTGGTAGAAGATGTTCCCAATGAATCACACATACAACCACCACAAGCGGGTCCTCATAATCCCATACCACAAGCACATCCACCAATTCCTCCACAATTCCGCAACAATGGCAATGGTGGATATCAAGGAGATAATACCAATAATTGGAATGGCACAAATCGACACAACGGTGGCTTCCATGAAGGTAATCAATTTCAATTCCATCCTCGTTATTTTGATCAACCAAATAGACATTCCGTAGCATCTCACTTTCAACCAGGAGATTATGATGATCCTTCACCTATAATATTTCCACACGGAAACGAACATATTGTAGAAATTCGACCACAATTAATTGGAGTAATTCCACTTTTTCGTGGTTATAAAAATGAGGATCATTATAATCACTTGTATGAATTTCTTGCAATAGCAAACGCAAACACACCAAGGGAAACCAATAGAGACACATTTAAATTGCATTTATTTCCATTCACCTTAAAAGAAAAAGCAAAATATTGGTTTACATCACTTGCTCCTGGAAGTATTAATACTTGGGATCAATTGAGAACCAACTTTTTACAAGAGTTTTACCCAGCTAGTAAAACCACAGAAATAAGAAAATCAATACAAGATTTTACAAAAAAACCCAACGAAGAATTTCATGATGCTTTCGACCGTCTTAAGGAATTATTACGATCGTGTCCGCATCATGAATTCCCTCGTTGGCAACTTGTACGGTATTTCTTTGATGGAGTAGATAGCACGAATCAATCCATGATAAACGTTGCCTCAAGTGGTACGTTTATGTTGCAAGATAGTGAGAATGCATGGAAATTTTTGGAACAATTGAGTAATGGTTCAAAAGCCAATTACTCGACAAAAAAACATGATAATCCAAATCAAACTGTCGCAACAATAGCACTTGATAAAACCTGGAAAACTGGAGTAAAATCTGATATCATAGCTTTAAGCAAAAAGGTTGACTTATTGCTTACAAGTCTTGGAAAAGAGAAAGGTGTTAATGTTGTGCAGGGACAAAAACCGTGTGCAAATTGTGGAAACACCGGACACAATGCGCATAATTGCACGAAGACCCATGAAGAACTCAACCATCTAAATGGATATGGTCAATACCATAATCCACAAAGATCCTTCAGACCCAACAACCAGGGGAATTTTCACAACAACCACCATCAGGGAAATTTCAATAACAACAATCAAAGAGGACCATACCAAAACCAGCATCAAAATCAACAACGGACATTTCAACCCAACCACAACGGAAGAGAAGGAAGTTCAAGCAGAAAGGAACCCGAAAATGAAGGCACAAAACTAGACAAGATTATGGAGTTCATCACCCAAACATACCAGAAGACCGACACCAACACCAAAACGATTGCTGCGATGGAAAAGCAAATAGCACAATTAGCTGAACAACTCGGGAAAAGAGAAGAAGGAAAATTCCCAAGCAACACAACTGTGAATCCATCTCACAGTCAAAGGCCGGGGAAAGAACATCAAGTCAACCACGTCATCACTCTAAGAAGCGGGAAGACAGTCAACAATCAGGTAAGTTCTCTTCCCAACCCAATTCTAGAAGAGGAAAGTGATACCGAAGAAATATACAATGAAAAAGAAGAATTAGAAAAAATTTTAAAAGAAAAAGAAATAGAAATTTAACAAAATAACATCGCACCATATCCTTCAGCCCTTGAACCATCGACTTCTAAAGACACAAAACGGACTAAATCGGAAGACATGTGGGAAGTCTTTTCCCAAGTCAAAATAAACATTCCATTAGTCAAATTAATCAGAGAAGTCCCCTCATACGCGAAATTTCTGAAAGATTTATGCATTCAGAAAAGAAAATTAAAATCGCGTCTCCCAAAGAAAGTAGACTTAACAGAACATGCAAGTTCTATAGTCTCCAACTCTCTTCCTCCTAAGCTTAAAGATCCAGGAGCACCCTTAATCTCTGTCACCGTGGGTAACATAAACATAAAAAAGGCACTGTTAGATCTTGGAGCAAGTGTCAACATTCTTCCAGGGAATTTGTTTGATCAGTATGAACTAGGCAATCTGGAACATACTGATATCATTTTACAACTTGCTGACAAATCCACAAAAATCCCAAGAGGAATGTTGACCGATGTTATAATCAAAGTGGATGAATTTTACTATCCAGTTGACTTTTTAGTGCTTGATACTGAACATACCTATAAGGAAAGTCAGGCTTCAATTATTTTGGGACGATCATTTTTGGCAACAACAAACGCCCAAATTAATTGTAGAACAGGAGCAATGGATATCGCCTTTGGGAATAGAAAACTCCGATTAAATGTTTTTAATACATTTAATAATTCATCAACGGAACATGAGTGTTATCAAGTTGATGTAGTTGATGACTTAGTGCATCAAGCTACACCAACCATCTTAAGATCTGATGAATTGGAAAGTTTTCTTAACAATAGCAGGATTGAGGACAGGGATACAAAAGAGGTGCATACGATGGAAGAGGTTTTTCAAACACAGCAATGGAAAACACCATGGATCCCACAAGTGGAAAAATTACCCACAAACTTTTCAGCACCGTTAAAATCATCTTTTGAAGTACCACCGGTGTTAGAATTGAAAACGTTACCAAAACATTTGAAATATTCATTCTTGGGACCTAACAAAACTCTACCTGTAATAATTTCTGCTGATTTAACAGGTGCTCAAGAGGAAACTTTGTTAGAAGTGTTGATGAAATACAAGGAAGATATTGGATGGACAATAGCAGATCTGAAGGGGATAAGTCCAGCCACGTGTATGCACAGAATCATTACTGAAGAAGGGACGAAACCATCCCGGGAAACACAAAGACGGTTGAACCCAAACCTCAGAGAAGTAGTCAAGAAGGAGGTACTCAAATGGTTGGACACCGGCATTATTTACCCAATATCCGACAGCGATTGGGTAAGTCCAACCCAAACAGTGCCTAAGAAATCAGGAATCACAGTGGTCGAAACAGAAGATGGAGAAAAGATGACCACCAGACCAATCACAGGATGGAGAGTTTGCATCGACTACCGCAAGTTGAATGCTGCAACATCAAAGGATCATTTCCCACTTCCATTCATAGACCAAATAGTCGAAAAACTATCTGGGAAGAAATTCTACTGTTTTTTAGACGGATACTCGGGATACAACCAAATTGCCATCCATCCCGAGGATCAGGCTAAAACAACGTTTACTTGTCCCTATGGCACCTTCGCATTCCGAAGGATGCCATTTGGATTATGTAACGCTCCCGCCACGTTCCAACGTTGCATGATGGCTATATTTTCTGATATGGTGGGAGAATCACTAGAAATTTTCATGGATGATTTTTCGATATTTGGCTCCTCTTTTGAAAATTGTTTAAAACAGTTAGAAAATGTACTAAAAAGATGCACAGAATCCAATTTAATTTTAAGCTGGGAGAAGAGCCATTTCATGGTCAAGGAAGGAATTGTACTTGGGCATGTTGTTTCAGAACGCGGTTTTGAAGTCGACAGAGCCAAAGTACAAATCATTTCCACCCTTCCCCCACCAAGTTCGGTAAAAGGCATCCGATCCTTTCTTGGACATGCCGGATTTTACCGACGATTCATTAAAGATTTTAGTACCATTTCTAAGCCACTGTGCAAGTTGTTATTAAAAGATGCACCATTTGTCTTTGATAACGATTGTCAAGAAGCATTCACCATTCTGAAACATAAATTAACCGAAGCACCAATTTTGCAAGCACCTAATTGGCTTCTTCCTTTTGAGATAATGTGTGATGCTAGCGATTATGCTGTAGGAGCGGTATTGGGACAAAGAGTGGACAAGAAACCAGTGGTCATTTGCTATTCAAGCAAAACATTTTCCGAAGCACAACTCAATTATACCACCACTGAAAAGGAACTTTTGGCGGTTGTGTACGCTTTGGATAAATTTAGATCTTACATTTGGGGATCTGAAGTTATCTTGTACACCGATCACAGTGCCATCCGCCATCTGATGGAAAAGAAGGAAACAAAACCACGACTCATTCGGTGGGTACTTTTGTTGCAAGAGTTCGACATAGAGATCCGAGATAAAAAAGGATCTAAGAATGTGGTGGCTGATCACCTCTCCAGAATCCAAACCGATGAAATTCAAGGAGAAACAATACGAGAATATTTTCCTGATGAACAACTGTTTTCTGTGCAGAAATTACCATGGTTTGCTAATCTGGTTAACTATTTTGTAACAGGAAAAACACCGCCACACTGGACCACTCAACAAAAGAGATACTTTTTCTCCCAAACCAAGCAATATCTTTGGGAGGATCCAGACCTGTTCAAAATAGGAGCAGACCAGGTTATAAGGAGATGTGTGCCAGACGATGAACAGACGGACATTCTCCGTCACTGTCACTCATATGCTTGCGGAGGACATTTCAGTGCCAAAAAGACTGGGCACCGAGTTCTCCAAAGTGGTTTTTTCTGGCCCTCTCTATTTAAAGATGCTTACACTTATGTTAAAGCATGTGATAGATGTCAAAAGATGGGGGGGATCTCAAGGCGAGACATGATGCCCATGTCGCCGATATTAATTGTTGAAATTTTTAACGTTTGGGGCATTGACTTCATGGGACCATTTCCCACATCATTTGGAAATTTGTACATTCTATTAGCTGTTGATTACGTGTCCAAATGGGTGGAAGCTGAAGCCACCAGAACAAACGACCACAGTGTCGTATGCAAATTTGTCAAAAAGAACATTTTCTCTAGACACGGAATCCCTCGAACCATCATAAGTGACGGGGGTTCTCATTTCAAAAATAGACATTTTGCAAAAGTGTTAAAACACTATGGTGTTACCCACAAAATTGGTACACCATATCATCCACAGACAAGTGGACAAGCAGAGGTCTCTAATCGAGAAATTAAAAGAATTCTAGAAAAGACAGTTAGACCAGACCGAAAGGACTGGTCCATTCGATTAGACGATGCCTTATGGGCCTATCGGACAGCATATAAAACACCCATTGGAATGTCCCTGTATAGACTCGTGTATGGCAAGCCATGCCATTTACCTGTAGAGATCGAGCATCGTGCCATGTGGGCAATCAAAAACGCTAATTTCAATTTAACTGATGCAGGTGAAGAGAGAAAGTTACAGTTGTCAGAACTGGAAGAAATAAGGAAAGAGGCATACGAAAGTTCGAAAATTTATAAAGAGAAAACAAAAGACTTTCATGACCTCCACATTGTCCGAAAACAATTTCATAAAGGACAATTGGTGTGGTTATTTGATTCACGTCTCAAACTCTTTCCTAGAAAATTGAAAAGCAAATGGACTGGTCCGTATGTCATAACAGATGTTGCACTACATGGTGCAATAGAAATTAAACCAGAAAAAGGAGGAGAACCGTTTAAAGTAAATGGACAACGGTTAAAACCTTATATTCAATTGGTAGATAATTCAAAAGTAGTTTATGATAAAATTGCTTTAACAAATCCAAAAGATCTAACCAATTGAGTATAAGGCACTGCGTTCGGCTGAAGACGTTAAACTTAGCGCTTTTCGGGAGGCAACCCGAGAACTTTGTGGGTGTGTTCACTGCAAGCCCTCATTTACACTTATGCAAAGCATAAGAGTGTAGTGTGTTTAATTATTTGTTTTGAGTATGTTTAATTATTTGTTTTTAGTGTGTTTTATTTCATAAAAACATAAAAAAACATAAAAAAAATTGTGTGTGTTAAATATACGGACATACAGGTGAAAAGAGGGGATAAAAACAAAGTTGAAAAATGAAAAAATAGCCCTCTGAAGACCCCTCGCGACGAGACAAACATCCTTCGCGACCGCGAGAACAGGTAAATCGCGATTCAGGAAATCTAGAAAACCAAATCTTCGCGCCGCGACCACTACCTCCGTCGCGACCATGCCCTCCGTCGCAAAGGAGCGCGAACAGGTATAAAACACTAACCCTAAACAGTCCGCCGCATTTCACCCCTTTCACCCTTCGCGATCTCTCTCACGGCCGAAGCTAAAATCCGATCAAACCACCGTTTTTCTTCATTTTTTTTTGTGTAATTCATCATCTAAGGTACGTGTATCCTTCCTCTACTCTTGATTGAAGTTTTTACATGTCAAATCATAGCGAATCGCAAGAAATACGGCCGAAACCGAGGTTTCCGATCGGGTTGTTTTGATTGTTGTTATTTTATGCAATTGATGCCTATATATGTTAGATCTAGCACTGGGGAACCCTTATGGCTGAATGCATTGAGTTGAAACCGAGCCAAACAGGAGAAAATAGCGATCCCGTCGGTCCGATAGCCGCTCGCGACCGCGACCATGACCTTCCTCGCGACTTGAGGCTGGACACGACCAGGACGCGACCTGGTCGCGAGGCTGGGCAGAGGCTGAAAAATTTGTTCGTTTTTACTGTTTTTCTTGCTTGTTAAACTAGATTGATGAATTGTATGAACTGGAAATTTGCAGATATGGCCCGTAGAAGGGAACAAAGGCAACAACCCGCACAAAGGGATAATCTCGCTACACATCCATGGTTGCGCTTTCCAAATACCATTCCCACGGCCAGGATAAATCTATACGAGGCGAATTTGGAAAGATACAGAAGAAGAGAGGTCGAGCCAGCTTTAGTATTGGACTGGAATTTTGCCAATACTATTGGGATCACTGCAGCACTTGACCAATATTTGGTCAAGACAGATGGCACATATACCAGTTACGTGTGGAGAAACTTGTTCCAGATCCGAGAGCACAGCTACAAAGAGCTGATGCTAGAGTTTTTCTCCACAGTCACCTTCGATCCGACCGAGGAGGACATGTTTGTACGCACGGGTCTTTCCTTCCGACTTGGAGGGGAACCTAGACAGTGCAGCGTGGTGGAGCTGGGATGGAGACTGGGTCTCTATCCACATGGTGATTCTCGCACACTAGCATTCAGAGAATACCTAGCTCAATGCCTCACCGGCTCAACGGAAGAACTAAACAACATCGACTTCTGGGGAGAGATAGCCGACACTTTATACCTCCCCGAGACTGCAGTAGAGAGTGCGATCCGCTCTCCGATCCATAGGGTATTACACCGACTTGTCGCTACCTCCGTCAATCAATGGAGGGGCAGTGAGAAGGTTCCAGCTGCGGATCTCTTCTATCTGTGGTGTCTTTTGACACCAGGGAGGCACTGCAACCTCCCGTACTCACTGGCATTCTTCTTGGCCCGCAAGGCCACAGGGGCCCGATCTTCTAGCCCCCTCTGCGGTGGTCATCTGATCACGCGACTGGCCCAATCATATGGCGTCGTAGCACCACAAGACATGACCCCGACTAAGCCTAGAGCCATCGGACGCCAGTATCTGGAGTTGATGAGGGTGATCCGACAGTCAGGCCCACCAGGTACATACGTGATCGCCGAGCCAGAGCAGGAGGAGCAAGCACCCGAGGCTGCTCAAGCACCACCTCTACCTCCCAGGCGCCGACAGCGCCAGCGCCAGAGATCTCTTGCGCCACCACAGGATCCAGAGCCCGAGATTAACCTCGGGACCATTTACCAGCAGATGCAGTCATGGCATCTAGAGAGCCAGACCCAGTACCGACAGATGCAGGATTGGCACCTGGCTAATCAAGTTCAGCATCAGTGGATGGCAGATTCCATGACAGATTTTTTTAGGCACCAGGGATTTCAGCCACAGTATCCATATCCAGGTACTGTTCCACCTGTACCTGATTGGTACAGGGGTAGCTATCCGCAGGAGGATGAGGCGGGGCCATCGGGCACTCATTACGATGATGAGGATGAGTGAGTTTTTATTTTTTGTTAGTGTGAACTTTAAATACAGTTGTGTGTTTTAATTACTGTTTGGTGTGAATTTTAATTATCGCATGGTGTGAATTTTCTTTAGTTTATTTTATGATTGTTCAGAATGACGTTTGTTTGTGTTGATTGATTACATTACAGAAGGTGATTTAACATGCTGGCAGTCAGTTCAGCGCCCAACGTATCAAATGATCCCGATGTTTAAAAAAAAATAAAATTTTCCAAAAAGAAATCAAATGCGAAAAACTTCATTTTGCTTGAGGACAAGCAAACCTCAAGTGTGTAGTATTTTGATAGTGTTTTATTTTTACAATAAAACACTATCATTTAAAGACTGTTTTATCGCATAAAGACACTCAGAGGCACATGAAAACGATATTTTTGTGCAAAACAAAAGAACTAAAAAAACCGCCTTAAAACATGCAAAATGCTTATCTATAACAGATATGGTTCAGACAGACCCGTCTAACCTACCTCGTCTGTTAAACAAATAAATCACATTTCATATAAGAATGCATGTTTTCTCAACATCAAGGCAAAAAGCTCACATTCCAACGGCAACTCCTGATGCACACCACAGACTCCCAAAAGTCTGGCAGTGATAATAGATCTACTGTCGGGTCACCACTAGCCCAAGCCAGCCATTTGTTTTTGCATAGAAAACATCTCACAAATCACGGGGAAAGCCTATTAAGATATCATTAATTCTCTCAATAGAATAATGATTAATTTGTCTTTCATCCCCAGACATCCTCACGAAAATTGCAAGCTAACGAGAGAATATCTCATCTATTCATACACTGCACATCACGGCCCACTGTTGTGTTGCAGATGCAAGTCTGCCAGAACTATGGTATTTACCATAGGAAATCCTGATAAGCTCAACATCAAAACAGGCTTATATTAACAGGTGGCTAAACATGAATTACGATTCATGTTTAACTTGAACAGAGTTCTCCGGAGCTGCTGGTGTGAGGAAAACAAGAGGGATTTGTGTGTTAACATTTATGGCTTTATTTCAGGAACAAGACCCAAGAAACTCTGAGAGGAAACCAAACCCGAGGAAGTGATGCTCAAAACCGAAGAATAAAAAGGCGAAAAACGCATAAAAAATACAGCACTCGCGACTTGAAGACTATGTGTCGCGACGTGAAGAAAAACAAGACAGAAGACCAAAATTCTACAGCACTCGCGCCGCGACGGAGGCTATGGTCGCGACGCGAAGATATAGGACGCGACAATACCAACTTCTTGGTCGCGAGACTACCAACAAACGCACTAGCCAGACCAGTGGCCGACAAAAGCAACACTAGGCCACACCCTCGCGACGCGACGGTCCCTTTGGTCGCGACGCGAGCACTGAACACAGCAACTATAAATAGAAGCCTTCCAAGCACGGATTTAGACACCAATTTACGTCAATTCACTCCAATTCTCAGAAGATTACTCCAATTAGTTGTAATAGTTCAAAATATATATTAGTTAGTTGTCTAGAACCGATAGATCATCTATCTCGGTTGTAATTCTAATAGTAATTCAAGATAATCTGAAGGATAAACGCTCCAAGTTACATGCCGAGGAACACCAAGACCATCTGCACGATCATCACTCGAATGGAAGGCTAATCTCTTCAGATTACTTCCGGTAATGTTATCTTACCTTTAATTTAACATGTTTTTACTTTGATTCCGAATGAATGTTTTACTGTTGTAATTATTAAACTCTCCTATCTTTGAATACAACTAGTAAATCATTTGTGTCTACTTCTACTTGCTATCATATTCTCAAGACATAGTATTACCAACATATTATTCGTGCCTATTTCATCTAAACAACGAACTAAGACGGATAATCGGTTAATATACTTTGTGCTCAAGTAATATGTTAATAAGTTATAACGTTACTATCATCTAGATAAAACATAATATTGTCAAACCATTGTTTGTACCTAATCTACTCAATTGTTAGACAAAGACAAATAAATTGACTCAACATATTATGTATTTACCCATGTAATAGTAATTGTTAGTAAACTGTAATTATGTCAAAGTAATTATATCGGAATCATTATAGTAAAACATGCGAAACTAATTATTGATAACTAAACCGGAAGTAATTCTTCTCTATTCACAAGTTAAAATCTCAATAATTTTTACCATCACCGTCAATATTTACTTTACAACTCATTAAAAGTTAACCACTAAATCCTTGGACTCGACCCCGCTTGCCCTATCTACGTAGTAAAAGTGGGTTATAAATTGTTTTTGACGCGTGTGACGATAGCGTTGTCATAAGGGCTCGTAAAAAAAATTTATAAATCGAATAAATAGACTTGGACTTTAGTCCAAGTGGGGGAGGAATACAAAATTAAGGGAACAACATGAATATTATATTGAATCGATGAAATTATTAAAACTATAGTAACACGTCGATATATTTAATTCATTACTACAACTTTATATTAATACATTAAGAAAAGTTTACAGAACTACTAACCTAAACCGGAGAATCAGAAAGAAGCGAGAAAAGGTCTTCTACACTCCAATCTTTGTCATCATTAGGTTGACTTGTACCTTCTTGAGGATTTGGAATGGGTATGCTTTCAGTTATTGGAGGAGGAGCTCCAAGGGTATGGGGTCTCGATAGGGTTGGAACTCGTAACCCCGTGATTAGGGGCTAAATATTGACCCATTTGGGGCGTGTGTAAGTAGGGTAATGATGAGGAAGGGTTCCAATTCGGAACCAGTTGGGGGTAGTTATAAGAAGGAGGAAACCAGGCTAGGTCACCTACAAAGCCTCTAAAATTCTCCTCACTTGTAGGCTCGAGTAAACCAGGGTTAATACTACTCATACCAGAATTAGATAGTAGAGATTGCTGCTACGTATGAGTTCTTGATGAAGTTTCCCCCTTTTCCTGAATTTTTCTTTTCCTAAATACAACCTTATGAGCAGCTTGTATTAGTTTCTTTGTACCGTCTACTAGACCCGATTGTGACCCTTCAATTATCGCTTCTTTTTCTTTCTTTAGGTTGGGTATTAAATCTCTAGACAATTCTGATGCATCGCAAAAATCGTTTCCAAATTCATGTGGCACAAATAAATCTAATAATTACAATTTTATCATATAAAGGAATTAAAAACAAAAATGTAATTCATTACCTCAGCACGATCAATAAGAGTTTGCAGACTCTTAAGTTGTCGTTGGGGCCAACGATTGATACCTAAATCTCTACAGCGTTTTTTTAACTGTGTCGATCCAATGTTGAGTTCCTTCGCAGCTTTCTCAATTGGTTCGTTGAAGTGTTCAGCTATTATTTCCCTACTTAATAAGTGCCTGAAACCTCTTCCACTGCCACCTGCTATGTTTTCTGAACTAGATGGTTCGAATCCAATTGTATTGTTATCATTCTGGATCATTTGAACATGATCCTGATTTTCTGACCCAAAGATGGACATTGATTCATTAAAGCCAGTGGTTTCAATCGGTAGTAATTGTTGGTTTTCAACCAAAAACCCAGGATTCTGAAATCCTTCTAGATTCCTTTGAATCAACTGAAGGTGATCTTGATATTGAAAACCAACCCCAAACTCGGGATTCAATTCAATATTGATGTTATTAATCGTCTGTAATTGATTGTCATTTTGAATGTCGGCTATGAATCCTTGATTCATGGGGATGATCCCACTACTCGTTAAGGGTACGTCGATGAATGGATTGTAGTCAGATTGACCATCCACAAATGGGTCTACAAATAACAATTGTCAGATGATAAAACAAAATTAAATACTCATAGAAGCAATCATTTAAAAGAATTTAACCTGGTAGAAGGTATGGAGTCTGATCAAGTGCAAAGTCTAATGATGCATGCACCGGATCTTCTGAGTTAATGTTTAACTCGGGAAAAATTTCCGGCTCACCGTGGAGTTGCTCTATTGGTAGTATATCTGGAAGACTGTATCATAATTCAAAATCAAACAAAACATTAAAAAGATAATCGAAGTATGGATGATAGATGTCTAGAATGTTAGAGTCACCGAACTCTATTAAGAATGCTTAGTTTGAAGTACCCTCTCCTTGTGGAAAACCAGGTCCAGGGTTCGGCAGATCGCCCATTAAAGATCTGTTTTCCATGACTCAGCTTTAAATATGAGTTCGTTTACGAACAAACTAGGGATAAGAGAGGATGAGACTGAAAATGAATGTGGAAATGAATGATACTACATACTTGTATGTATAGTATCTTGCAGCTGGAACCGAAAGGACACACGAAACTGAAAGGACACCTCACGTTTTAATTACCGAAATTCAAGCTAACTACAGTAGATGCGACTTTTCACTACCCCAAATGACATTTTTTTTTTCAAAATTCCATGCTTGACTCCCGTGAGAACGAGATAATAAAGAGACTTTTGAAATAAAACAAAATTTTATGTCTCCATATAATGGAAATAGTTTAAAGAGTGTTCAGTACTCCAAAAAAAAAAAAAATACTGACGAAAGATGATGTAAATTTTATATTTCGGTGAAACACAAAAATTTGGAGATTCTACAAAAATATATTTATTTAGCCAAAAAGTATTTAAAAGAAATGTTGAATTGAGGCAAATGTGTGTTGAAATATGACGAATTCATATAAATACGAAATAGTGTTAAAAATTAGGTGTTGCAAGTTAACTAGGTTAACTATGTATATATGTAGATTAGAAAGTACTAAATGTGTACCGTAGATAGTAGCCGGTCAAGTCGATGTGTGAGACTGTGAGAAACAGTTATAGTTTTTTTTTTTTTTTTTTTTTTTTTTTTTTTTTTTTTTTTTTTTTTACATTTAGAGTAACTAGAAGAAAAGAAGTATGGAGTGAATGAGAATAATAGGACCTTAACCATTATTACAGAGATATGTGAAAGTTGAAGGGAAACATAATGAAACCTTGTAAAGGTTCGACAATAAGATGAGGAAGATTTTTGAAGAACATAAGGACTCGATGGGAAATACATAAAGGCGTTCGAGAATGCGGATTTCGGGACGAAATCCAAATAAGTGGGGGAGACTTGTAAGACCCGTATCCTGATTATAACATATACTTAAAATAAGAGTGTTAGGAATTATATGATTTTTAGTAGTTATAAAGCTAAGAAAAAAAACTTTAGTTACAATTTCATATGAAAATCAGCATTTTGTGTCGTTTTTAGAAAAATCATAATTAATTCTAGGAAAATCGTTTGGACCTCAAACCAGTGCACAAAGTTTACAAATTGAGTCTAGTACAATTACCAAAAATAATAGTAAGCTTGAAAATGACATTATCTATGGTAAAAAATGCAATCTTTACTGATTAGTTCGGAATTGACAGATTAGATAGTCTGTTTTCAAAAATTCATAATAAATCATAGAAAAATCGTATAAATACGTAAAATACATCCCTGGAAAGGTATTGAGATAAATCTCTGGAATATTAAATAAAAACGTGAATTTCATGGGTTTAAAGTCGGCTAAACCAGTCTTGAACAGACTGATTCTAGAAGGTATTGATTAATTTCAACAAAGTTATATTGGGAAATCTCCAATAAAGTCCCAATATTTTGGCTCGGTTTATGAAAAAGTCCCAAATTAATTTTTATTTACAAAAAAGGACAGAAAACCGGCTAATGTATTCAAATTAGCCCATTTTAACCTTTTCAGCAGGTTACATTGCCACGTGGAAAATCTACATGTTTTATCTTCAATAGTTTATGGAAAAGTCCCAACATGTTTTATCGCCAATAAAGTCCTAATATTTTGATCCAGTTTATGGAAATGTCCAAAAAATTTAGCTTAGTTTACTTGGAAAAGATTACGTATTTTTACATATATTTACGTTTTTAATAACATATTTATTAAATGTATTTTTACGTATTTATAAAAAAAATACTTTAAAATAACGTATTTAATAACATAAAAAAAACTTAAAAATGCGTCTTTAATAACGTAGAAATAATTAAAAAAATACGTCAAAAATACGAAAAAAGTAAAAACGCATGTATAAATACCTTTTATTAACCGTATAAATACGTAAAAAACACGTTTTATTCATGTATATATTCCAAATGACGGGTATGGATTTCGATAAGTTTGCTTACAATGATTAGACAGACTGAAAAATGACTGAACAAAATTGAATTGCACGGAAATAGATGATTAAAATTTCTTGTTTAATTTAGGTTTTAATAGTAATGATTTCGTGGTTTCAAAAACGATATCCAATAATAGTTGCTATAAATTTCGTTTGGATTGCATATTGTTAGGTAATTATGAAGTTATTATATGGCTTATTTGTATGTATTTTTACGTATTTTAAATAAATACACATATAAATATGTAAACATATGTTTTCAAACGCATAAATACGTTATTAAAGATGTAAATACATGTAAAAATACGTAATTTTTTTCAAGTAAACCGAGTGAAATGTCCGGATTTTTCTGTAAATTGGGCCAAAATATTAGGACCTTATTGAAAATAAAACATGTTGGGACTTTTCCATAAATTGAGCCAAAATATTAGGATTTTATTGAATATAAAACATGTAGTTACCTGCTGAAAAGGTTAAAAAGGGCTAATTTGAAAACATTAGCCAGTTTTCTGTCCTTTTTTGTAAATAAAAATTAATTTGGGACTTTTTCATAAATTAGCCTAAAATATTGGGACTTTTTTGGAGATTTCCCAAGTTATATTATTAAAATCTTTTGTCAAAAGTGTCATGCCATTTTTTATTCAAGAATTTAAGTATAAATACCCCTCAAAACATCTCATAAACCACACAACTAAATCTCAATCCAATATATAGAGGTTTCTAAGCACTAGAGTGTAAGCAAGTGAGCGGAAGGAAGCTCAAAAGCCTAACGAAGGAGTTATAGATCTCGACTACGGGTCATAAGGTAACTACAAACCTTTATATAGCTTAATTAGGTATTGTAAAATAATTTTTGTATTAAGAAGTAGAATATGTAATAAGTATAACATATTCATTTCCAACAATAGTAAATAAAAACCTTAAAAACGTCGTTATTATAACAATTCGTAATTCTGAAAATAATACCGATTGATTTACTTACGAGGACGGTGCCTAGGCCGATTACTTGGGATCTGGTTGTTGGATTTTCCGAAAGGCTAAAATGCTGAAAGGATCCTGCCACCCCATCTAATCTTCTACCTGGCCGTTCTTTACTTGATAAATCATGGAGTATCATGTTGGAATTATTGAAGGGTTTTATGATGCGACTATAATATAGTTAAGGGTTAAGAAATGATAGATTTCTTATTATGTTAACAGTTAAAGTTGAAAGGAAATACAAAGGCGAGAAAGATAAACGATATAGTCAACTACAATCAGGTGAGTCTTCTCACTATACTATAGGTGATATTGCATGCGTAGGAAGGAAGATATGTTAGACTAAGGTGATCTTACATGTTATGGTAATTGTATGAATTATTGCTATGATAATGATTATTTGTGGATGGAACGGGATAGCCCGCAAGCCAATAGGCGGAACGAGAATAGCCTGGGAGTCATTAGATGGAACGGGAGAAGCCTGCGAGCGATAAGACAGAACGGGAACTGCCCGTGAGTCTTCAGCGGAACAGGGATAGCCCGTGAGTCTCACAGACATATGAATGGTTATCATGTGTTTTATGTTATGTGATGGATCATATGGTATTTTGAGGAACTCACTAAGCTCCGTGCTTACCCTTTTCCCTATATAAACTACTGTTTCAGGTACATCAGGTACAATGGATGGCAAGGCGTGACGTGTATACACTATGCTGCTTCATTGGAGGACTGTTTTTTTGAATTAATATTCCGCTATATTGTGATTTCGTTAACTTCTGTTAATCCTGGGGTGTTTCCATTAAACTTATAGGTTTTGGAATTTTATGAAAATTAATTAAGTGGCTTTTCTTATATTGAAGTTTTCGTTTAAAAATTTTTAAATTTACTCAAAAATTTTGGGATGTTACAGAATGACTTATCTGCTCATTTAGAATATTGTTGTTTTATGTAAAATATTTTCATTCTTTCCAGAATTGTTAGAATTTTTGTAGATTCTTATTGTTGTGATGTAAATTTTCCAGTAATTTTTTCATAATTGAAACAAGTCATTACATTCTTGTTGTTTTGATGTACAAAATTTAGTTCATTCTTTTAAGAATGAAATTTTTTTTCAGTTTTTTCATTCTTACGAGAATGAAATCTGATGACCAGGATTTGGTTACAAGGTAACATAATAATTGTCATTCTTATTATAACCTAGCTTATATATGTGGCTGTCATGTACTTAAGCTTATATATAGAACCCACTAAACTACATAGTTTTGACTAAATATATTCAATCTAATAATGATTTGTTATTCTATTCAATTCAACATGTTTACGTGCTATTTTAGTGATGTTTCTTCTTACCGCCAACTTTTATGTCTAATACTTTTAATCACTATATTGTATGACTCATATTATACTTTTTCATCCTTTTATAATCAATCACGTGGATTACGTATATTAAAAGAAAATCAAATGCATGTTTTTCATAAGAAAACTAATAAATTTTGATGGTTCTACACCTAAGCTTAGGTGTATAATAACCACATATTCACTTTTCCATATATATATATATATATATATATATATATATATATATATATATATATATATATATATATATATATATATATATATATATATATATATATATAAAGTCAGGATCAAATGTAAATACATAAATATTGTGTAACCTTGTAACTAAATGTGGAAAACATTTTAAATATGGACGATCGTACAATAGTAATTAACATATAAATTAATTAATTTTAAATAAATAAGATCCTATAAATCTCATAACCAACTCATATAATTTAAAATCTAATTCTTTCCTGCAATCGCACAATATAAATTTTAAAGATCTCCATACCATTTGATGCATCTTGCGTCTCTCCCATATTCTTAGCCTAACCCCTATTTCCTTAATTGGAACCGTCGATTATGGAATTCAATTGATTGAAATTCCGAATTCCCCTCCCTACAATTTTTCTCCTCTCTATCAACCTTGATTGCTGGAAATTGTCTTACTCTATAATGCCAATTCATCGATATCAAGAAAGCCATTCTGGATATGGACAGATATGTCACTGTAAGTCTGTAATGGTAAACCACCCATCTTCTCAGATCCATGCTTTCATTTTTTACTCTCTCTCTACCACTCTAAGGGTTTTATTTGATCGATTTCAAAGAGGGTCTACACAGGGTGAAAAGCAGCAAGCAGCAAGCAGCAAGCAGCAAGCAGCAAGCAGCAAGCAGCAAGCAGCAAGCAGCAGGTTTGGTTTCTTTATCTTGGCTTCCGAAATCTTTTTTCTCAGACATCATTTATGTTACAAAGATCATCCTATTTTATTTTGTGGACGATGGTTCAATTTGTTTTAAATGTATATAAAACACTAAAACAATATCATGTTTGTCAATTTCTTCTCACAATTTCACCGCAAGCTGATGATTAAAGAATCCCCTAATTGATCTTGAATTTGATTTCCATGTTTAATATTTTTGCGATTTCCCTATTTGGGTTTTAACATTTCCCATATTTTCTTTATTAACAACCGTGATAACATCACCTTCTTTAGGGGCATTAGAACTCAACTTATTCGGTTCTTGGTTGTTTGTGGTAATACCTACTCTATATGTAATTTGTTTATTGCTCATTCATTTGTTGGTACCGAAGAACCACTTTATTTGAATCAAGACATGTATAATCTATATATATCTTATAATAGAGGCATATTTCAAAGCACCACATTCATTTGAAACTCCCATGTCTTTTCATATTTCCAATGACTTTTCAAATATCTTTTTATAATGCTTACTAATTTGAATATTTTTTTCTTTGTCCCACATTGCTCAACACATATATATCTCATTTCCTCTTTTGCTTATATAATATCATTCATTTGCATCCATGATCCATCAATCTTGATCATAATATGACTTATCACATTCAACTATTATTTGTTAGTGGTCATTTTATCAATATTTGTCAAAGTTTTAAATGATTCTACTATTTGGTTTTGAATTTCAAAACTATTAGATCTCAAAAACGAAGACAGATATTACTAAAAACTTTTAAAATTTTATTACATAACACGTTTAAAGTATGTTCTAGTAAATATGTGACAAATGTGCTTGCTTTTTTAGATTCACCGCGATGTATATACATAAAAAAATTACAGTAGCGAACGTTTCAGCATTTATCAAACAACTTAAACTGAACCATTATATGTGTATGTGTATATTATAAAAAAAAAGTAATGAAAACTATGTTTCAAGATAAACTATTTATCTTTTACCACATTAATTTGATGTTTTTTTAATTGTGTCACATTGCTTCACACATCGGTTCTCTTATCATTATATCTTGATCATAACATGGTTTTCAAAGTATACTGTTGATTATTGATTACCGGTCAATTTATCGTAAAAACCTATTTTTGGCTCAAAGTTTCAAAGAACTCTGCTATTTAGTTTTAGCTTTCAAAAGTAATGAAACTAAAAATATGAATATTAAAATGAGTTAAAACTATTAAAACCCGATTGGGTTGCAAGTTCATGGTATGTCGTGTATCATATTTCAATTTGATGATGACAACTTTGCAAGCAATTTTTCGATTTATTAAGGTATATATAAAAAAATTGAATCGTAAATGTTCGAACATTTTCAAAGTTCAAACATATATATCTATGAATATTTATCTAAATCTTATAATAAAATTATTTTATTAAACATGATTTAATATGCATTCTTATCATGTACCACATTAGTTTGAATATTTTTAGAAAAAATAAAATAAAAAGGGCGCTGGTACGCACCCATCCAAATTTTATGAAATCGAACCCAAAATTGGAACCAATAGTCTATGAAATATTGCACCCAATGCTTAAGGTGGTTACAATAAAATACACAGAAGAACAAAGATATGAGAGAAATAGTTTTAGACTCTTTACTTATAGAGCTTGCTTTCCCTTAAAATTTGTTTCTTAAGCAATGTGGGATGAGATCTGTATTAATTTATTTACTTATAGATGTTTGATCTCCATTCAATTGTGTTTCTTAAGCGATGTGGGATGAGAAAATGATATAAAATAACACACTATGAAGGATAGTTTGATCCCATATCGTCATGATAAACCAACTTAAGAAACTTTTTATTATATGAATAAAAGTCTTCCTCAGAGTTGAAACAATTACATAAACCATTAGTCATTTTGTATTGTCAAAAATGTTTCCAAATATTAAACTTCAATGGAATATATAACTTAAAGTTCTATTATTTTTATTTTAATGAAGTTGAGCTATACATATATTATGGATGATGATGTTTTATCCCTTACGCTAATAACTTTGAGATTTGTGTATTAAATTAAAATTGATTGAAAATAAGCGGGAAACACTTACATATATTATTTGATTATACATATTAAATTGAATTGAAAAGAAATAATACACATGATCGTGGGTGAATGAGATTGGTAGCAGACAGGCAGGAAACAAAAGCCAATAAGCTTTGTGTTTTCATCGCATATCCGTAGGTTCATGGAAAACGAGTCATATATTGCATTATAAATGATGGTTTAGTTGATACAAAAGAAAAAGGCCGCTTAAGGATTTACTAAATCGGGTTTTGACCTTTGTTAAAAACCTACGCGTTTTTAGGCTAATTTTTTTACGGTTAAACTGTCGGTTGAAACGGGCTTCCATATGAACCGTCCGGTTTTTGCTGGTTCATACAAACGGTTTCTGAGCAATAAAAACGATATAACCCGACCGCTTTCCAGTTTAAGTGGTTCAACTGGCCGGTCAGATCCAATTTTAAAACAATGAACAAGACCAATAGGTAGATTTAATTAAAACTCATCATTTGTTATTTTAGGTTTGTATTACTTTAAATAATTTGTATTATTACCATATGTAAAGTATATTTTTTTAATCATTTGTAATTTTTAGCGTCGTTTTTTTGTTGAAAGTTTTATTAGATTTCATAATATTGAACATGAACTGGTTCTGATAAATTATATAGAATAAAATTTTAATCTCTTTAAGGTTTCATTATTTAAAGTATTTTTTAATTTAAGCAAAAAATTTATTATTAAGAGGTAACATATTGATATTTCATTTATAACCAACAAGCCTACTTAAAAAATAAATATAATAAAAAACCTAAAAATATGTATTTTGTAGAATTTCTCATTAACGATTATTAAACATTTAGTGTGTGTGTGTGTGTGTATATATATATATATATATATATATATATATATATATATATATATATATATATATATATATATATATATATATATATATATATATATATATATATATATATATATATATATATATATATATATATATATATATATATATATATATATATATATATATATATATATATATATATATATATATATATATATATATATATATATATATATATATGGTCCAGTTCCGGTGAGTACTCTTTTTTCGGTGAGGACTCGCGAGGACAACTTAAAAAAATTGAAAAAAAATATAAAAAAATACAAATCATAAAATCGATAATAGTACTATCTCATTATCAAAAAAAAATTTGCATCATTGCAAAACGTAATGATCCAATTTTTCTGTTTTTATTTTGGATCATTATTTCATTATAAAAAAAATAATGATCTAAAAGTTTTTTTTGAATCTTTTTTTCTCCGATGTAGTACTATGAACCATTTTATTATTTATATTTTTATTTTATTTTTTTTTCAATTTTTTAAGGTGTCCTCACAAGTCCTCACTTTAAGAAGAGTCCTCACCCGATCCTGATTATATATATATATATATATATATATATATATATATATATATATATATATATATATATATATATATATATATATATATATATATATATATATATAAGAAACTTCAAATAGAATATATTTATAAGACAAAAAAATATATAAAAAACCAAATATGCATACTTTTAGTTTAAATTAAATAATTTAAATTGAAACTTGACCGAATAATTAGTTTTTATATACCCTAAAAGTAAAAAATAAACTGAAATTAAATAGAAATTATATCAATGCATAATCTGTAGGTGGATGCTATTAAAATCATGTGGATATGAACTAATGAGGATACATATATCTATCATCAAATAATTGAAAATAATGAGGATACATATATCTATCATCATACATGTTACAAATTTTTTATCTTTCAATAATTTGATACATATATCTATCATCAAATAATTGAAAATAATGAGGATATGTTTATAATCTTTTTAAAAATAGTATAAGAATAATATGTATTTGTCTATACTATAAATACATAATTTTCTTCCTGCGCAACGTGCGGGCATTCGACTAGTTGATTAAGATAATCTTTGATTCATTTTTCTGATATGCTCAGCCGTTCTTTTGTTTTTTATATACTTCAAGCAAACGAGTAGTTGATTCGGCTTCTTTTGTGGAAAATATAAAGTTGTACTAATAATGACAATGTTATGATAAGTTTGTTTTTTAATTGGTGTTTAATTATATAGAATTCCATTTTGTTATATAATTGTATTGTTTTTTTTTTTTTTTTGTAATACCTACACAATGGAATCTGAATGAGGAAAATTGAAGTCAACATTTGATATAGAATGTGATATTTCTTCACATTGTAAACTTTGTTGACTCAAATTTATTGTGCAGGAATACAAAGCTTTGGAAGGATATACAAGTACACATCAAATTTATTGCCCCCTCTCTCTTTCTGGTTTGCACCATGGTTACCATCTAATTAGCACTAATGGTTTAATGACTATTAAATGAGAGGTTTTCAATTTTTTTATATTTATTTTAATTAGTTAATTACTAAAATAAGATAACATATTAAACATAACCTATAAAATTAGGAATTGTAAAATAAATTATTTAGAAACCAAAACCAAAAAAGTTAGAAATTCACTTCAATTAGCGATAAGGTAAACTTTAGTTGTTACTTAGGTTTCATGCATTAGCAATGTTTTAAATTTTTAAAAAACTTTCATCATTTAATATGTGTTGAGATCTAGACACTTTTGTATTTATCTCGTTAGGATGTTTATCTATATTTAAATTCAAATTAGGGATTCTCTTAGTCATAGTTTATCTTTGGCGTTATCTAGTTTAATGGAAAAAGAAATCAAGAACCGGAAAGAAGACTCGACAAACTTGATGAACCGGAAAATATGCAATGCGATGGTGCGTGATTGGCTGGTAAGTTCAATGGAAAAAGAAATCAAGAACAACGTTAAATATGCAATCACCACACGAGACATGTGGTTGGATCTGAAAGAAAGTTTTGGAAAAGAGAATGCACCTCGAGCTTACGAGTTAAGACGCACCATTACAACCATAAATCAAGAAAATATGATTGTTTTGGCTTATTACACCAAACTTAGAGGTGTGTGGGATGAAATTCAGTCGATAAATCCAATACCAACGTGCAACTGTACCGGCTGTAAGTGCGAGATCACCAAAGAAATTATTAGAATGCGAGAAAAGGAACGCTTATACGATTTTATGATGGGTCTCAATGAGGAGTATGGGGCAATTAAAATACAAATCCTCTTCCTACCCTTGAGTAGCATACCATCTCGTTAGTCAAGATGAACAACAGAAGCTAGTTGGTGTTACTTGATATAATGCCACCGAGTCGGCAGCATTCTAGGCAGCAGGAAGAACCATGACTCGACAACAAACTGGGAAATCCCAATCGATAAACCGAAAGGATGAACGAAACATCAAAAGGGAAGATCGGTGGTGCTCTCATTGCCAGAAATCAGATCTTGAACAAGACAACAATTATGGAATACCCAAATTGCCCCTAAGTTATTTTCCTTAGAATTTTTTTTTATCATTTTCCTTGATTTTTCTATAACTACACTAGCATAACTTCTACATATCAAACCCAAGTTTTACAAACTTTAGATCTTTAAAAAGGTGGGAAGTAGCTTTACAACTTCCCCTCACCAACTTTAGTCCATCCTGATTTTTAGATATAGACCTACAAACATAGGTACTTGCCCAATTTTGTCACCTTTTGGCCAATTTGAAACTTTCATAACATCTTAGTTATAACTCCAAATGACCCAAATATTTTCCTATGTTCTTGTTGCATCAAAATATTACAAAAGAAATGACTTTTTTCCACTTCTTTTTAGATTTTTAGATATTAATTTTTAACGATTGTCGAATATTTTCTTCACTTTTGTTCCCAAATTTCCATTTTTATCCTGATGTCTTTAAAAAAATTTGTAAATGAAATAACACTTCATTATGAAATAATATAAGGTTTTAACATATGCGTTTCCATATTTTTCTCTTCTTTAACCATTTTTCTCTTGTATCACATAGATAATACATTCAAGCTTTAAACTCTTAAATGTCAATATACTTATATTTATTTATCATCTTATATTAGTTGTTATAGTTATCTACCCCTTAAAAGGATTATGTCCTTGGAATCACTATGATGAGAATGGGGCTAACTTATAACCACACAATTTCCGCATGAATTACAACTCCCCTAGTAAGTATTATATACAAGGCTGTTGCATGTTTTCATTAGTTTTCCATTATCTATTTTCATTTCTCATGTTTCCTTCACTTAGCCCAAAATCACTAAGATGTATTCCACTAGCAATCTCAACAATTTCCTTATTTACATGTCATAATAAGTTTGATTTTTCAAAAGTCAACACATGTCCTAATCACTTTCTTTTAGTTATTTGACACGACAGGATATTTACTTTTTAGCATATTTGTTTTCTAATAGAGAAGTGTACTAACCTTCATATAGTAGAGTTTGACCGTTCCCTCAAAGTAGTATTTTACTTTGCCATCCATAATCAACTTCCAATCCCTGGACTTATATCCATGAGTCTTTCTTTCCTTTGTATTTTTTATCTTGATTTGCCTTGACTATTAAATAATCATTCCATAATAGCAGTTTACTATGATACAATCATTAACTATATATATATATTCACCATTAGCTATGCAATCTTTGTACCTTGGTAAGTTCCAATATTCCTTAACCATTCTATTTAGTCAAAATGCTTCCACCAATACAACATTGATACTACTATAGATGTTTAAGGATTTATCTATTTCTTTTCATTACATATGTATTAACAACTTCAATCACTACCCATGACTTTCGCAATAGTCTATCTCAGCATTAGGGTTCTAACTCTTTATGAAATTCATTACTGCTGACTACATTTCAAGTAAATTATAACATCCTTAAACAACTTCTGAGCTTATGTTGCATTCAATTTATCAAGTCTTTAGACATGAACTTGTACTATTCTACCAATATGACCATTCATATAACTAAACATCAATGGTTTTCCCATCCACCCCTTAAAATAAAATAAAGGGCATTTTCTTTAAAGGTCCAATCATCTATATGATTTATGCATAGTAAGGATTTATTCCCATCCGTCTATTTTCACTTTACACAATCTCATAATAACCCTAGACACAACTAGAATATTGATTCCCATTCATTCTTAACTATTCCATTCATGATGAAACGAGACTACAATGCAGTTTGTCATTAAGTATAGACCATTTAACTTAAATGGTACATTATAATAGTGATAATTCTCACATTTAGTACATTATAATAGTGATAATTATCTCATGGTGAGAAATTGTTGATTTTATCACAATTTATAAGGGAATTTTTCTAAGTATCACATTCATGTATTAACTTTAGCTTAACCATTATAACAATCCTACTAACCGAAAGATAGACATAATGTCCCATAATAAGCTCTACATGTTATGAATTAACAACTTCAATCTTGTACAATAATTATTATACCTTAATAACATGTCCTCTACTTTCCAACAATGACCATTGATTGTTAATATGAATATGTAGAAAATTAAGGCTCCTAATATCTTAATTATCTCGAAGTTCTTTGTGAAAAGAATCTCATACCTTTATTACTTTGATTTTTGCTATCTTCAAGATTCCATTTCAAATTCTCAACCAAGATCTCTCAACTTTATAAATTTCTTTATTTCGTGTTCTTATAGCATTTCAGTTTGATCACCATGAATTCATACACCTATAATCACGTTTTAATAAGGCATAATATTTGGGATTTTACAACTTTTTTGTCATTTTTTCCATTTTCATTTCTTTCCTATTTGGACAATTCACTTGTTATGTTATTTGTCAAACCACTACACTTATGACTAAACTATTTGCCTAAATCATTTGATGCTTTTACTTATTATATAATCTTTTGGATTTGGATGTCAAACCTTCCCATTTCTCAATTGTATTATTTCTCATTCTTATATTTTATTTTCGTGTTTGGTTCCTTGACTAATACTTGTTTAGGTATTCTACTTTCATTTTCCAAACATCGTACTTGATCATAACCTTTAATAATCATACTTAAATTCCTTGGTTGCCTTTGATGGACACACGATGTTACCTCCCTCGAATTTTATTCTTTACTTACTCCATATAACCATTGGGGTTCTCTTGCCTGAAAATTGCACCAACAGCCTCTGCTGTTGTCGTTCTTGCTATCTGCATCAACCTTTCTTTCTCTTTCGTCTTGCAGCTCTCTATCTCGTCTACCCCTCTCAGAAGAAGAAAATATGTATACACTCATCTGATCAGGCCTTTAGTTGAAACAGATACTGAAGAGAACATGGAATACCCAAATTAACCGTAAGTTTTTTGGCTTTGAAATTTTTTTAGCATTTTCTCTGATTTTTCTTAAGTTATACACTAGCATAACTTCTACATATCAAACCCGATTTTACAAACTTTATATCTTTAGAAAGGTGGGAAGGAGGTTTACAGCTCACCCTCACTAAGTTAAGTCTGAATCCATCTAGACTTTTAGATACAGACCCTCAAACATAGGCACTTGGCCATTATTGTCAATCTTTGTTATAATTCCAAATGACCTGAATCTTTTCCTTATTCTTGGTACATCAAATATTACAAAAGTTTGCTTGATTACGTTTTTTCAATTCTTTTTAAATTTTGAGATATTTATTTTTAAAGATTGTCAAATATTTTCTTCACTTTGTTCCCAAATTTCCATTTTTGCCCTCATCTATTTAAAACAAATCTCTAAATGAAATAACAATTCATTATGAATTAATATAATGTTTTAACATATAAATTTCCATATTTTACCTGTGTCCATTTTGCCTTTGCATCACATAAGTACTATATGCAAACTTTAAACTCTTAACTATCAATATACTTGTATTTATTTATCATCTCATTGTAGTTGTTACAACATAAACCATTAGACGCGCCACGAAGGACCAAACCCTAACATTACTTGAAACTTGATTTCTTAAAACTTTAAATTCATACTTGGGAAACGGGCTCTACATTCCAAGTGGAGGAATCTCGAAAATGAGTTAGTTTACCATCATTGACTCGGCCTTGTGCATGCCAAGTTAAGTCATTTGTAATATTCGGTCACAAAAACATTATTCTAAATCGAGAGATGAGAGGAAAATACCATAAACCTTTCGAAGGTACGATTTTGATGTTTCTCTTCCAAAAAGACGCATGACAAGTTGGACACCGAGACACATCCTTCTGCTCTTTTTAGAATAGAGCACAATTGTTTTTACACACATGAATTTTCTCATATTCTAGACTTAATCCTTTTAATAATTTCTTCAACTCATATATGAGTTAGGGATTGTATTGTTTAATGGTAAGATATATTTTCAGACACACAACAACATTAAAACTAGCATCCGACCAACTCAAATCGACCCTTCAAATGCTTGAATTTCAAAAATCTATTAAGGGCATTATACTTTGACCATTCGTAAAGCGTCCTTTCACATTCTTCAAGAAGTGTTTTTAGTGAATTAAGTTCTTTTTCTGCATATGTGAAGGCATCATGTAGCATATCATTTGTAAACTAAAAGTCGGGAAAAATAGATTCGTTAGGACATCTTTCCTTATTTTGGAAAGAATCAATTTGGGTTGTTTTTCTCCATGGAAAGACTAGACCTTATAACTCTCATCAAAGTTGTTGGAAAACAAATGATAACGTACAGTCCGAATTGAGTGACACCAATTGGTATAATTTATGGTGGAATAACATCTAATGTTCCAATATTATTTTTTGAAAAATCTAGAAAGGCCTCCACTCCTTCTCCATATGCATTTGTTAATTTATTAGAGAAATTCATGATCTATCTATTACATATTTGTTTCCTACCTCCAGAACTATAATTCATTAAAAGTATAATAATAAAAATCAGCTATCTAAAATTATTATAAAACTGTTTTGCCTTGAGATTAAAATGACAATCCCAAACTCATGCACGTCTTGGACAGTAATAAACATGTATTCTTGAATATTAGTGCATTGAAATGCCAAGCAACTTAGATCCTATTTGTTGAAGTACCTTGGGTAATCAAAGATAGTTTTCAATCATTACTATATCAACGAATTATTGAAACTTTACGTAAATGCTACATGTTAGTAGCCATGTATTAACATTCGAAAAGGAAAAAAATATAATATAGTACAGAAATCTGATAAAGTACAGAAAACTAGTACATACAACTCCTAGAAAAGAAAAGAGGAGAGAAGCTAGAAGAGAGGAAAATGCAATATAAACCTAAACAAAGAAATATAAAATTAAATAACACAACGAGCCCTGATATTATACACATATAGAGATAAATGTAACAATGATAAAATTGTTTAGGATTAGATATGATAATTGCATTACATTCACTTAAAGGACAATATTACAAATAAGTTTACACTTTCAAGTACTAATTCGATGTTCATATAATCCACCCAACAACTTTTTGATGGTATGTAGCATTTCTATACTTATTTATCGTAGTCCATACGCAAAGCCACAAAAGGACTTAATCTATGCTATAATCATGTTAGATTCATCTTCTTAACCATCATGAATCTGTGCATCCTGGTGCAGTCTCTTAGCCGTCATCTTCACAACCCAGAATAATTCACTTGTCTAATGCTAGACAGTATGGTATCAGAAATATTTTCTAGAGCTCAAGCCGCTGTAAGCCTCCACGGTATTGAACTATGTAACAGTCGCTTTTCATTTTTCAAATTTTAGCGCGTTTTCCGTAAATATTTGTAATAATAATAATAATAATAATAATAATAATAATAACAATAATAATAATGATATATAAATAACAAAATATAATAGATTAATTAATAAATAAATGATAATTTGAAATGATTTAATAACTTAAATAGAAGTATATTTAAGTTGAAGGACTTAAAAGGTTAAGTTTGAAAACTTAAAATGTTAAATTCTTGAGTCTTGGGTCTAAGTGGGTCATTATGGGAATCTAGAGGGGTCATAGTGTCAATGTGTTTATAATTTACAGATTACTCGGTTTTAAATGGGGGAGTGTGCGACTGAGCCTCCCCCGTGTTCTTGCACGTCCCTTAAACCTCAAACAAACCCTACATACCCATATGTTGTTTCTGTCTCAAGCTAGAACTGAGAGATAGAGTATATGTGAGAGAGGGGGAGGCGAGAAAGAGGGAGGGAGTGACAACGAGTGAACTGCTAGAGAAAGAAAAGGTGGCAAGGTGTATTAGTCTAGCTCATTCATTGTATAGTCTTTATTTATTTATTGTATACTTGAGGGGTGTATATGTAATTTTATTCCTTATATATATGAGATAACTCCCATGCCTCTTGGTGTGGAAACTTCATTATTTCATGGTATCAAGCCATTAATCCCCTCCCTTCCTCTCCCTCTCCATAACCGATTCCTCCCACTTGATCTCCTCTTCTTGGTTCTCTAGTCTCCATCGCCACCTCCTCCATGGCCGGCTCCTCCAATGATGCTACCCTTCCCATGAACACCCTCCTCCATCTCATCACCATCCGCCTTTCCTCCGCCAATTATCTTTTGTGGGTGAACCAAATGATTCCCCTCCTTACCTATCAACATCTCCTTGCTCACGTTGATGGCTCCTCTACAGCCCCTCTTTCCCACCATTCGGTTGAGGACAAGGAAGTTGAGAACCCCGCTTTTGCGGAATGGCATGCAGCGGATCAACGGGCCGTTATCCTTCTCCAAGCCTCCCTCACGGAGGAAGCTTTTTCTGAGGTCGTAGGACTCTCTTCCGCTCGTGCTATATGGACCGCCATTGAATCCGCCTATGGGAACTCTTCCATGGAACGGGTGCAAAATCTTCGTGATCAGCTTCGGCTTTTTTCTAAAGGCACCTCCACCGTCTCCGAATATGGACGGAAATTTAAGGCGATTTGTGATCAACTTGCGGCTATCGGCCAAGCCGTTGATGAATCTGATAAAACTCATTGGTTTTTATGTGGTCTTGGTGGTGCTTTTGAGGCTTTTTCCATTGGCGTTCGGACCTCTCGCATCCCTCACACCTTTCGGGACCTCCTTGCTCAAGCCGAAGGTCATGAGCTCTTCATGAAATCCATCCACGCCCACTCCGCTCCTGCCGTCGCTTTTGCCGCTGCCACATCGCCTATCGGGGCTGCTGCCTCGGTTCCCGCTGGTCGGGGTCGTGGTGGTGCCTCCGGTGGTCGTGGTGGTCGTGGTCGCGGCCGTCGGCAGCCCCACTGTCAACTATGCCGACAAAACGGTCACTTTGCAAATGTTTGTCCCGATCTTTCGACTTTTGCTTCTAAACCCGCCCCTGGTGAAGCCGATTTAGCCAAAGCTTTTTTTGCCAATTGTCGTGTGACCCCTCCCGGCCCGGATTGGTATGTTGATTCCGGTGCCTCGGACCACATGGTTTCTTCTTCGGGCTCGGTCGCTAAACCCGAACCTTTTGGTGGTGATGGCTCGGTTCATTTTGGTAATGGTAATAGTCTTCCCATTACCGCTATTGGGACTTCCTCTCTTCCTAATGGTATCCGCTTGCGGGATGTTTTGGTGGTCCCTCGGCTTACTAAAAATTTATTATCTATTAGCAAGTTAACATATGACAATAACGTGGATGTGCTTTTCTCAAAATATTTGTTTTATATTCAAGATCGGGCAACGAAACAAATTCTGGCTCAAGGAACGTGTGATCGGGGGCTTTATGTTCTTCCGAATAAACCGGTGGCTTGTGCATTTTATGCTAAGAAGCGACCTAAGGCGTCTTTTGAATTATGGCACTCACGTTTAGGCCATGTGTCTTTTGATGTTATTTCTTTATTAAATAAACTTGGTCATGTGTTGGTTTCTTCTATTTTACCCAAACCGGTTACTTGTTCTCCTTGCCAACTTGCTAAGTCTCATCGGTTGCCTTTTGACAATAATAATCACCGTGCCACCCATGTGTTAGATTTGATCCATTGCGACCTTTGGGGTCCTTCCCCGGTCGAGTCGGTTGCGTCATACCGCTATTATGTTACTTTTATGGACGATTTTTCCCGCTTTACATGGCTTTACCCGCTCAAATCTAAATCGGATTTTTTTTGGCGTTTTCGAGATATTTATCGCTTTTGTAGAGACTCAATTCTCTACCAAAATTAAAGTTTTTCAAAGTGACGGGGGAACGGAATTTTTAAATAATAAAGTAAAAACTCTATTACATAAACATGGTATATTTCATCGCATCTCATGCCCGTATACCCCCCAACAAAATGGGCGGGTTGAGCGCAAACATCGCCACATTGTGGAGACGGGTCTCGCCATGATGTTTCACGCTCACATTCCGGTTTCTTATTGGACTCATGCTTTTAGTTCCGCCGTGCATGTTATTAATCGTCTCCCCACGAAGGTGTTGTCCATGAAATCTCCATTTGAGGTCTTGTTCGGACGGGTGCCCTCTTATGAGAATTTTCGCATTTTTGGGTGTCGGGTCTATCCTTATTTACGTGACTATGCGGATCATAAACTCTCTCCACGGAGCATACCTTGTGTTTTTGTGGGTTATCACGCTCAATATAAAGGCTACTTGTGCCTCGACCTGGTTTCGACTCGCGTTTTTGTTACCCGTCATGCCCGGTTTGATGAAGACTGTCTCTCGTTTCGTAACACCCATCCTCATGCTCCTATTGGGTCCTTACCGTTGCACACCTTTCTTGTTGATTCGCTCCCTGCCGTTCCGGCTACTGCTGCCACTGACCCGGCCTCTCCACGTGTTCCATCTGTGGCCGCCGCCCCCGCTCCTTCCACGGTGTGCACTGAGCCGGACCTGCCAGCTCCTTCGGTAGCCCCTCCTGCTTCCGAATCCACTGCTGCTGCCTCGCCAGGTCCCGCGTCGGCGACTGCTTCCGACACCGAGTCCGAACCGACCACGCCTCCTGCTTCTGCCAACTCTGCACCCGGCTCCGTGTCTGATTCCGAGCCCGATCTGCCTCCGGTCTCCCATCCGCCACTGCCCCAGCCTTCCCATCCGATGACCACGCGCGCCAAAGCCAGGATTTTTAAGCCACGATATCGTACCGATTTGGCACATTTCACATCTCATGGCTTGTTTTCGCAGGTTTTTTCTGCTGATATTCCCTCATCCTGTGGCTCTACTTTGCGTGATCCTAAATGGCGTGACGCGATGTGTTCCGAGATGGCGGCTCTTCATCATAATCACACGTGGACCCTTGTTCCTCGTCCTACCCATGCTAATATTGTGGGTTGCAGGTGGTTGTTTCACACCAAATATCGGGCCGATGGGACTGTTGAGCGTCACAAGGCTCGTCTCGTTGCTCAAGGGTTCAGTCAAGTTCCGGGCCTTGATTTTTCTCACACCTTCAGTCCTGTTGTCAAGGCGGCTACCGTTCGTATTTTTCTCACTCTTGCGATCGTTAACGGGTGGCATTTGCGTCAACTTGACGTGAATAACGCCTTTCTTCACGGTCATTTAGGTGACACAGTCTTTATGAATCAACCCCCGGTTTTACGGATGCCCATCATCCTGATTATGTTTGCAAACTCAATAAAGCTATTTATGGTCTTAAGGAGGCTCCCCGTGCATGGTTTCATCGGCTCAGTTCCTTTTTAGTGCGGCATGGGTTTTCTGCAGTCGTGCGGATCCCTCTCTTTTTGTGTTTCGCCGGGATTCGTGCATTATGTATTTGTTAGTGTATGTTGATGATTTGATTCTCACTGGCTCGGATGATGCTGTTGTATCCTCTTTCATTGCTCGGCTGCATGCTGAATTTCGCATTAAGGATCTCGGGCGATTGAACTATTTTCTCGGGCTTAAGGCTACTCATCATCCCACAGGCCTGTTTCTCAGTCAGGCCAAGTACGCTCACGACATCGTCTTGCGTGCCGGTCTACTCGATGCCAAGCCCATGCCTACTCCCCTTGCCACCAACGCCTCCCTTGTTAGTAGTGGTCCTCTTTTTGAGGATCCGACTCGCTATCGGTCCTTGTTTGGTACACTTCAATATTTGACGATTACGCGCCCGGATATTTCTTACGCTGTTAATCAAGTTAGTCAGTTTCTTGCCGCACCGAAGGTTGCTCACTTTCAGGCTTTTAAACGCCTTTTCCGCTATATCAAGGGCACCCTCTCGTTTGGTCTCATTTTCTCCCGGCCCCCGACCGTCAAGCTTGTTGGCTACTCTGACGCCGATTGGGCCCGCTGTCTTGAAACTCGCGGGTCCACCTATGGGTACTCGATATTCCTGGGGGTAATCTTGTATCCTGGAGTGCGAAGAAGCAACCTACTATCTCTCGCTCCAGCTGTGAATCCGAATATCGAGTCATGGCTAACACGGCTACAGAAATGATCTGGATTACTCATTTGTTACAGGAACTGCATGCCTTGCCCGCCGATCGTCCCACGCTTCTCTGTGACAATCAAAGTGCGTTATTCCTTACCTAGAACCCGGTCGCTCATAAGCGTGCTAAGCATATTGATCTTGACTATCATTTTGTTCGAGAGCTCGTTGCCTCCGGCAAACTGGTTACTATGTTTGTTCCTACCAAGCTTCAAGTCGCTGACATCTTTACTAATAGTCTTCCTCGTCCTCAATTCGAGCAGTTCCGTCGCATGCTTCGTCTTGGACCACCGCCTCTCGCTTGAGGGGGGATATTAGTCTAGCTCATTCATTGTATAGTCTTTATTTATTTATTGTATACTTGAGGGGTGTATATGTAATTTTATTCCTTATATATATGAGATAACTCCCATGCCTCTTGGTGTGGAAACTTCATTATTTCAAGGTGTACTATCAGTTTGGTAAGTTCCCATAATTTCTTTTTAAACACTCATTTGTTCACACTAAAAATGCATCAACGCAAGCAAGAAATATAAATAAACAAGTCCAAATAAAGTTTTCATGCAAAGATATCTTTATAAGGCATATTACGAACGAATAATTAAAACCATATTTTACATGACAAACATTTTTGAGCAAGCAACCACAACACATGAAAAACTCACCTCGATAATGTAGCCCTTAGAACAAGCTCGTCTCTACTGACTGAACGCCTAGAAGTTCCAACAAGTATATCTAAGGCAAGTATCCTAAGACTTGGAAATTCGTGCCCAAGAGTGTTCATAGTCTTTGGTTGAGTTCCTCTATTTTTACTCGACCGACTGAAGTTATAATTCACTAGCAATATCATCTTATATATAATTTAATTTATATGGGCATATTAGGCATATTAGGTATCCTTTAAATTCTTAAAACCAATGATAACAAAATGAATATAAATCACAAATTATGTGATTTAATGGATGGCGATAATTTTAGAGTTTATAATAAAATCTCCAAACATTATAATTGATTACATTAACTAGTAGCAGCGTAAAAGAAACTAATCGTTTAAGTAAAAAATAATAATAATTAAAGACTATTATAGATGACTGTAATAGTTTTAAATAATATATTCAAATACTCATCTCCACCTTATATCACGATTGTAACCTATAAATCAAATTTCAAACACGTAGTTTTGTGGAACTTTCAAACCAAAATTTTTGATTTTGAATTCAATTAAATGAATCTAACTTATTAGCCAAAGTAGAACTCCAGAACTCAACCAGATAGTAGACAATGAAACACGACCACATTCAACAATAACTTAAGCTTAAATCAGACGAGCTTACCGTAATTTTAGAAGAACACATCACAGACTTTGTTGCTCGATTTCACCCTCGATTCCTCACCGTTTCTCGCAATTTCAGTGTGCATTTCACTCCATTTTTTGAGCTCTTTATAATGCCCAAGATTACATGCGTTAGAGCCTTTAGTTAGCCCGAATTGTTGTATGAATTAAAGGTGACAGTTTTCATTATTTAAATCTCCTAAATTTCCTCATAATTAAAACTAATTACTCATAATAATATCCTTTATTACTAACATAATAATATAATCAGATTATACACATAATTTTTTTGAATTTCAGTTATCACAAACGGGGGAGAGATCCGTGATCCCACATCGACCGGGTAGGAGAACGAAGCATTTCCTTATAAGGGTATGTATAGCTTATCTATCACAACACATTTTAAAGTAGTGAGGGCAGCAGATCACATAAGAACTCTGTAGTTAAGCGTGTCTGGGTGGGAGAAATTTTAGGATGGGTGACCCACTAGGAAGTTTTCACGCTCGGTGGCCCAAAGCGGACAATATTGTGGTACGTGCAAATGGGGGATGTTACAGATGGTATCAAAGACATGTTGTTTAAGCAGACTATGTGTTCTTCATAGACGCCCAAGCTCAGACTAAGGGGCGAAGTAATTCATAGGCTAATCTAGACTACATCTCGCTTGTAGCGACTATGAATGGTGGGAAGGCAATAATGATAAGTGAGGTTCCAGCTGAGGGTACTAGCGGACTAGTTCCTCATGAGAAGTCAGATGCCAAGATACACGCTTATAATTCTGAAAACGAACTTGAGCCTTTGACCCCACCCAGCCTCTCCGAGCAAGATGAAGAAGAGGACCTTGAGGAGCCACCATGGTCCATTCCCAGCCATGTTCCAGTTATCCCTAAGTCGGAAGATTTTAACGAGTACCGCGTAGAACATGAACATGAAGGGGACCACTTGGATTGGGAATATGCAACGTTTTATATGCCCTACGAGGAGTACACTCCGACGAGTCCGGGGCACTACTGGAAACAACTCTACGAAGAGGACATGCCCCGGACGACAAGTGAATCCACAGATTAAAAAATAAGATAGAAGATATTGATGAAGATAGAACGAGGCTCGCGCAGGAGAATTGGAGGTGGATCAAGGCTGATGAGCCACACTGATGTAAGATTTAGAAATTGGAGAGAGAGATACAAGATTTAAAAAGACCCACCATCTACAACTTGTGGGAGGATTATAAATTCATTAACATGTAAAAGGTGTTGGTTATTCAAAGCGGCCCTCGGACAGGAAAGCAAAGAAGATAAGGAAATACTTGAAGGAGGGGAAACGAATTCTGAAGTACGACGATAGCGTATTCAAGAAATAGAACTAGGGAACTGTGTGAATTTAGAGTTTGTTTATTTAAGTTTTTGTGAACAATGCAAGTTTTTGCTAATTATTATCTTAAATGAGTTGGAATAAAAAAATCTCATGAATGTTATCCTTATTATGTTAAAACCTTGATATGTAGCCAATATGTCTTCACGAAAATCTGGGAGGTTCACTAGAGTCACCCTAAAGGAAACACACATTCCTATTGGAGCGAGTGTCATGCCGCCAGAAGGGGTACCAGAGGCTCTTTAAAATTTTATCACAACCATGGACATAGCCAAGGAAGAGGAGGATGTAAGGGTAGGGGAAGAGGCCGAGGAATTAGCACATCACCAATGCCTACAACCTTAGCCCATGGGAGCTCCAACTCCAAACCCGGTCATGGTAGAGGTCGGGGGCGAGGCCGTGCAACAAATGTGATAACCAGGGAGGAACTAGCTAATGAGATTGCTCAGGCTATACAAGTTAACTTACTAAACGTAATTGCTCAAGCTCCTGATGCAATGTTGAATGCGAACAATGATAATAATGAGGGTGATGATGAGTACGAGTACGAACATGGTATGCCAGTTTCAAACCATGAACCTAGTGTTGCACAACTGTCAAAATCAAATGTTCACCATAAATGACGGAGTTTCAGTTACAAGACTTTTATGACTTGCAAACCATCGGCGTTTGAGGCGGAAATTGACCCTATCATAGCATCAAGGTGGGTCATGGAAATCAAAGGAACATTTGACACCAGTAAATGTGCAGATGAGGATCGTGTGGTATATGCTGCAACAATGCTTAAATGGGAGGCACTATACTGGTGGGAATGGTGGGAATTGGAGAAAGTAAGAAGGGGTGATTATCAAGCAAAGAGAATCATATGGGATGAGTTCAAGGATATTTTTAGATGGTGGGTTTTTTTAAATCTTGTATCTCTCTCCAGTTTCTGAATCTTACGTCGGTGTTGCTCATCAGCCTTGATCCACCTCCGCTTCTCCTACCCGAGTCTCATTCTATCTTCATCAATATCTTCTATCTCCCTTTCTAGTCTATGGATTTCACTTGTCGCCGACGCATGTCCTCTTTGTATTGTTGTTTCCAGTAGCGCCCCGAACTCGTCGGAGTCTACTCCTCGTAGGGCATATAGAACGTTTCATATTCCCAATCCAAGTGGTCCCCTTTATGTTCATGCTCTATGCGGTCCTCGTCAGAATCTTCCGACCTAGGGATAACCATAACATGGTTAGGAATGGACCATGGTGGCTCCTCAAGGTCCTCTTCTTCATATTGCTCGAAGAGGCTGAGTGGGGTCAAAGGATCAAGTTCGCCTTCAGAATTATATGCATGTATCTTGGCATCTGACTTCTCATGAGGAAGTAGTCCGCTAGTACCCTTAGCTGGAACCTCGCTTATCATTATTGCATTCCCACCATCCATAGTACCTACAGCGGGATGTAGTCTATATTAGCCTATGAATTACTTCGCCGCCTACTATGAGGTTAGGCGTCTATGAAAAACACCTAGTCGGCTTAAAAAACTGTCTCTGATACCATCTGTAACATCCCCCACTTGCACATACCACAATATTGTCCGCTTTGGGCCACCCAGTGTATAAACTTCCCACTAGGTCACCCATCCTAAAATTTCACCCACCCGGGAACGCTTAACTGCAGAGTTCTTATGATATCTGTTCCCCTCACGACTTTAAAACGTGTTGGGATTGATAGGTATCCACCCCCTTTTGTGATAACTCAAATTCGAAAAATTATGTGTATAATCTGATTATATTATTATGTCAATGATTAAAGATATCATTATGAGTAATTAGGTTTAACTATGAGGAAATTAGGAGATTTAAATAATAAAAATTGTCACCTTTAATTTTATACATCAATTCGGGTTAACTAAAGGGCTATAACGCATGTAATCTTGGGCATTATAAAGGGATCCAAAAATGGAGTGAAATGCACACTAAAATTACGAGAAACGATGAGGAATCGAGGGCGAAATCGAGCAAGGAAGTCCGTGATGTGTTCTTGTAAAATTAAGGTAAGCTCATCTGATTTAAACTTAAATTATTGTTGAATGTGGTAGTGTTTCAGTGTCTGGTATCTATCTGGTTGAGTTCTGGAGTTCTACTTTGTCGAATATGAATTAAAAATCAAAAGTTTTGATTAAATTTTTATAGTCATTTTATAAACCAAATTTAGCTTTGAACTTCCTGTAATGGTGGCTATATTATAACATAAACATATACATAAACAAAACATCTTATGCCTTTCAACAAAACATAAATTCATATAACATAAAAACAATAAAAGAAAATATACTTAAACGTCATATAATGACATTACTTCCTAATAAATTCATCCAAAATTCAAACTTGAGATGCCATTATTAATCGAATCTACTCCATCTGTTGATGGACATCCTTACAAACTTCAACGTCTTTGTTGATTGATTCAAGATGGTCTGTGTAGTAGTTGTTTGGAAAGTAGGGTTTTATAAGTTTTTCATTCTGCAAAAGACAATATTTATACCTGTCTCGTGCTTCAATGTGGCATCTGAAGGACATCATCTGAAGCTTGGCATCGAAAACCATATTGGTTTTGATATACGAGTACTTTCTTGCATAAACTAGAACGTCTCTGTCAACGTCACGATTATCATGGTTCATGTATCTAAATAGTTTTCAGAGAACGTAGTTTTTGACAGAGAAGCTTTCTAGATTGATGAGTTATATGATAAGAGTAACATTCAATTTACACCAACATCCATTTATATTACAATAAAGGAATGTAGAAAGTCGGGTTATAAATAATAATATAATACAAAACAATAAATTAATGTATGACATCTCTTTATTGAATCATTTACTGCTAAAGCAAACCGTATAAGGCAATTAAAACCATTCTAATAATTTCGATAAAAGTATTACGGCTGGGAATGCCATCAGGTGCATTTGAAATAAATGTTGGTAAGTAAACCGAATCGTCATCATATCTAATGCCATAATTATACGTGTTAAATCATCAACAAATCTACAAAATATTATGATTAACCTTAACAAGATACGACAGCTATTTATTTGGTAAACCATACCAGTTCTATATATACCATTGCACGCAAACGGTTTCAATATTTTATGCTTGCTTAACCAATCTGTTTATAACGAAACCCCAATATTTTATAATGAATACTCAAACAAACTAGTATATACCCAACAACTATTGTTGTAAAACGTATTAAAGTGATTCATAACAAGAAATTTAGGAAAACAGAAGTTAAAATTGTTTATCAAACCGAACTGATTATGTTGAAGAAAAGTTATTGTTGAACTACTTATATATATATATATATATATATATATATATATATATATATATATATATATATATATATATATATATATATATATATATATATATATATATATATATATATATATATATATATATATATATATATATATATATATATATATATATATATATATATATATATATATATATATATATATATTCTCTGAATCACCATTTGTTTCACCATCTCTTCCACTTTCTTCTTCTTCTCATCCTTGTTTAGTTTTCCAAAATCAGCCATTGCAGAATAGACTTCACTTTTTTTTCATTCATTTCGGACACAAGCAATTTTGTCATGAATTTGTATCTTAAACGGTTTAGAAATGTTGATTGCTGTTTTCCTTCTTCTTCTAAGCCATAACAATAACCTTTTTCTGTCTCCCCCATATATGTTTCCATGAATCTCATTACCATCACCCCCGAATGCCTATTGTATTCCTCTGTTTGACACTTTAGTGAGTACAATTTCGGTTTTTTCTTCCTCGATGCAGGTTTTTTGGCAGGACATGTTCTTGCCAGGTAATTGCAGAAAAAAGAATGCCGCAAAATGTTAAATTGAATATGACATCGTTAATTTATCATAGTAAATAAGCATAAACTTTACTTTTAATGAATCAAGTCTTACCAATACAAATGGCATAGTTTCATATGCCTATTCAATGTTACCAGATGGTTTCTTGGTGTCAATTATCAGAAATGAACACCTTTTTAGGTTGAAGCGTATAATATACCTTCTTATGCCATCGTATATTGGAAAGAAAACCTATTTTACAAAGTGAAATTACATTTATCATTTGAAAAATTTAATGGTATATATAAAATGTGAATTTAATAATCTAAGGCAATCAATCATACCAGATCAATATTAGTTAAAGTGCTCCTTCTGTTAGTCCAGCCAAATATGATTTCGTATTCTCTATGAAATCATCAAGGTTGAATGTTCTTTTTGACTGATCAACTAGAACCGGATCTTCCTGCATGTTATCAACATTTACAATACAAAATCAAATAATTTTTTGTAATTCCTAATGTTATTTAATATCTTAACACTTTTACCGGCATGTTTGTTGGGAAGAAGATTCTTGAAGGCGATGACTTTGCTTTTTCTTTTACCCAGATTTGTTCAATAATACACTCCAGGTAGATACAACATTTGGATGTACATCTATGCCCGCTGCTAGTGTCCTTGCACACCCAATGTTCAGAATTTTGTATAATTCTTCATCTTCCCATATTATTGATCTGCAATGTAAATTAAAAAATTTAATGTAATTATAATTTGAATGAATAGCTGCTTATTTTAAAAGTGACACATTGTAATATATTACTCTTGGTTTAACGTGGAACCCAATATTGTTTGGGTCAACATTTGGTCTTCACTTGAGACCTTCTCATTTATGTCACACTTCCTTTCTACATACGGTGAACAAAACTGTTTTCCAAACTTCAGCGTCCTTTTTGGAAGAGATTCATTAGGAATGGTGACCAGTTGTTTACTTTGGTTTGCTTGATTTAATTCTTCACATCTTTGTACATTCCCATCTCCAAAGTCTATTGCTATAGGTTTAGGAAATTTAAAACTTCCACTTGAATCACCCGCTTCGTCATTAATCCATTTTCTTTGTTTCTGTAAGGTTGTTTCCACTTGAACAGATTCTGCTATAAAATCAGGTGACCATGTCAAATCTATATTGTCACCTAGGATATTTTTTCCCTTTCCTTTGCTTTTATTCGGTCTTTTGTAGCATTATGGTGGAACATGTTTCTTAGCAGTCTCATCCTTCAACACCCCAATCTCGAAAGATTCTTTTAATCTTGTAAATTTTGTGGTAGAGAATAGGGCTTCAGCTGTTGACAACCAATGCATCAACTTGTCGTTTCTTGGATACCTTATCAATCCTTCTACAATGGTATCCTTCATTTCCTTCTTATGCTCTTCCACAACTTTCATGTCATAGCTTGGAACCCTATCAAACTCCTATACATACAAACATAATTCCAGGAGGTATTACTATGTATAACAAATATTTAATCATTATTGATAATAAACAATATGTAGAATTTGATTAGATTCTAACTAAATTATGTCAAGTACCTCAATGCGTTGAAGTCCATATTGTATTGAATATGGATCTAAACTCTCATTCCTCAAAGGTAGTTTCCCAAAACCCCCCATTCTTTATTTCATATTCTTCTAAGACTCTCAAATGTTTTGAATCAATTTCTCCAAGGAATGATCATCTTCTACTAAGTTTAACATCCTCACAGATGCTTCTATCTGCATACACCATCTGCTAAGAAAAACATGTACTCAGATTAGGTTTTATGATGCTAAAGTTGCAATAATCAAAATTTTAACATACCAACAGAAGTGCAATAGGACCCGTATACTAACAATTCTTATCTAAAGGCCTCCACTTTAGCCTTCTTTCTTGTAGACTCTCTAAAATGAATCCACACCGGTGTATGGTTCTCCATTCCTTCACTCCTATTAGTTTCTAATGAATGCTATGTTTGAAGAACCACTCATGGCTTGTTCTGCAAAGGTGTTTATGAACAAAGCTAAGAAATTCAACATGAAGAAACAGTCTGCCATGTTAGTTTTCCTGATCTTTTTTTAGGTATGTCCCTAAGTTGAACTTCTCACTTATGTATTGATTTTTCCAAGCAACATAAACATCGTTGTTGATTGGACAATCTTCTACATTTCTTAGTTGTATACCTCCCATGGGTAGCCCGGTAGCCCTAACATGGTATACACTGTACTTCTATTGATTTCAATGGTTTCATTCTCTAGTTATATCTTACAACCTTCTGGTTCGAACTTTGATACTAGATAGTATCCTAGTTGGGAAGGTAATGTTGTTAGTTCTAAATCCAAAACAAGCTGACAAAGCCACATTCGCTTATCATTATTTTTTTGATTAGAAGATAATGATTTCATTGCATGGAACAATAAGTTTGGTGACATTCGTGTACTAATCCCAAAATGTTCGGCTGTTGTTTCTCCACCATAAGTATATTTGATTATGGTTTTTATCCTTTTTTATCATTTTTTTATTGAATGAGATTGCTTTGGTCTTTTTTTTGGTCAGTTCACCACAGACATAAGCTTGTTTTCTCTTTTTTTTCTTTCGCTTAATTAAAATTCAAACCTTCTAGACTTTCTTTAATCTTCACGGAAGAACCTGCATCAATAATCGAACACATAACATATATGTCATCAAAATGTAAGTACAATGTCATATAACATATTATATTATTATCATCAATATTCAATGGATATAAAGAATCAAGAATATGAAGTATTCTCACTTACATATAGAATCTTTATCCGTGTGTTATTGTTTTACTTACATATGCTAATATGTATAGTTAAAATTAATATGATGAAACATCCAAGTTATTCTATATAGAAAATGTGTGTATATGTTCAAATTGTATTCGAACATGAACTGGTTTACACTATAACATGCACAATACAATACAGATGAGTTAATGATTTATTCAGATCAATATCATATGTTCATATGTTATCAACGAAGAATACGAACAACATAAATATAACTTCTTGGTTTTGATTATTGAAGTACATCCACATATCAAGATTATGATATGAACAATAATTCAAATTAAATAGTGTTTTGATATGAACATCAATTCAAGCATGAATAGGTGTTGTATTTCGATATGAACATCAACTTGCTGTAGTATTTCCATATGAATATCAATTCAAGCAAGAATAACTCTTTTCTATATGTATAACATAATCAATAAATAGGAATAACATCAATTCAAGCATGAATAGCTGTTGTATTTCAATATGAACATCTATTGGTTGTAGTGTTCCGATATGAATATCAATTCAAGCAAGAATAGATGTTTACTATATGTATAACTGAATCAATAAATATAACTAACCGCTTGAAGTCGGTGGGTTAACAAAATCATCGTCATCATCATCAAGAATTATTGGAGAAGAATGATTGTTCTTGAACATTGTTCTAAACACATCCATTTATTTCTTGCACTTCTTCTTGGTAAACTCATTTACGTTCTTGGTCTTGAATGTATATGTTGAAGATGATTTTCAAATTTTCACTAATTTTCGACTTGTCAGATTCCTGGTTAATGCATTTTCCTTTAATTCAATTTCAGAATTTTGAGAATGATTAGAAAAGATAGTATTTAGTTAGCACATAATATGGGGAATAAACCGCTAATGATACAGTTTCCATAATTATCGCATAAGTCAAATGTCACTCTTGCCCTTACCCGTGTTTATAATTCAGTTTCTTAATTATTAATTATTTAAAAATCCGGATTTCCTTCATTAATCTCGTTCATTGATATATGATATCTAACGGATAGATATAGTTCACAAGTTCACACAAATTAATTAGTTCATATATATATATATATATATATATATATATATATATATATATATATATATATATATATATATATATGTATTATATATATGTATATATATATATATATATATATATATATATATATATATATATATATATATATATATATATATATATATATATATAATACATTTGGTAAGTATTGTGTGAATGTAGGTCCAATTTTTAGCCATCAGATCAAAAGAATGAAAGGCTGTGATTTGAGGGCATCCATTATTATCATGGGATGACATATAATATATAATTTGACTTAATTAATTATAAGGGCAAATATGACATTGTAATAAGAGAGAGAAATTAAAATATTACCTACATATTAGGTAACTAAGTCAAATTAATTAATATAAATTAATATAAATTAAATCAATTCACATATTTTATCTAATAATTTCAAACTAAATCAGATTTTTATAGAATTCAAATTTCATTCGACACGTTCAAAACATTTTTTCCAGTTCGTTATCATATATTCATTTCATTCTTAAAGAATACAATTACATTCAAAGAGATTTTTTTCCATATTTTGGTTAATAGTGTTTCATTTGAATTCTCGGAGAATTTGTACAATACTGAAATTGAGTATATTCTCAAAGAATTTGAAGGAATGCAACAATACACGTTTACACCATGGTATACAATATTGAGTACATTTACACATGCAGTATGAAGTGTGCATCCTCTAAGAATAAGGTTAGTGTGCATTCTCTAAGAATAATGTTGTGCTGGTTAGTATGCATTCTCTAAGAATAAGGTTGTGATGGATTGTAGAGCACTGTTATCTTACATTCTCAAAGAATATTAAACAAATAATTGTTCTTTAAAAATGAAAAGATTAATATGAAAGTAAAAAGACACTAGAAATTGAAACAAACAAACCAATAACCATCAAAATCTCAAAACACCTTCTCCATCCTTCGTTTCTATAAATTGAAACCTTAAACACCTTCTCCATCCTTCTGTAACTGAATCACCCAATCGAACCATTCTGAAACATTCGCCATAGGAATAAAAATCAGGTACATCGGCTTCACCATGTCTCCTTAGTCATTTAAGTTTCAAAACAGAACAATCATCCTTCTTTGCCCATCGTTCAATCCATAGTGTTACCTTCTGCAGTAATCTTTTCGCATTCTCCATCAAAATCAAGTCGTCGATGAATTTCACCACAGACATCGATAACATCACCTCACCTAAAGAAAAACCGAAATTACTCAATCGTTACCGGTAGGGTTTGTAGAGGGCACCACCATCGACGGCCGGAGCAGACCCATAATCGATCTTCTGTTCCTCCGATCGTTTCCCGATGCAGACTATACCATCGTCGATGACGGCTTCCACCGATGCGACAGAAAACCCATCGTCTATCATGTCACTATCGACTCCCGTTATTTCCTTTCCCTGATCCGCAGAAGAGCTAAGAACAAGAGAGATGACTATCAGGAGAGACATCGAGATATGGTCTACCGGAAGAAAATGGGGATGAGGGATTCGGGGATAAAGGTTGGACGTGAATTTGATTAATAGTCAAAGTTTTCCATAATTATAGCTTTGAGTCATAATTAGTTACCAAAATTTTAGGTATTTAAAATTAAACAATAATTAATTTAATTAATAAAAGTACAAAATTACCCCCTATGAATTGATTGGAGCAGAATTGGTCATACATTCACACAATAATTAAAGATTATATTTGATCCTATATATATATATATATATATATATATATATATATATATATATATATATATATATATATATATATATATATATATATATATATATATATATATATATATATATATATATATAGTGTGTGTGTGTGTGTGGGGGGATCAGGTGATGACTCAAAGAATGGTGAGCACTGCGAGACGATATTCCACCACCCACTTCGTCAAGGGCACAAACGTCAAACCAAATAGTCTATATTTTCGTTTTTTTAAATAATTTTTATTTTATTTTATTTTTTAAAATTTTTAATTCTTTTTAAATACGTATATACTCGGTTTTCACTTATTTTATTCTTTTTGTTATTTTTTTAAATTTTTTTTCGTTTTTTTTAGTTTTTTTAGGTTTTTTAGTTTTAATTTTTTTTCCTTTTCGTATTTTTATTTTTTAAGGTTTTTACAATATGTTTGAAGTTACTAGTGCTATTTTGTTTATGTTTTATTTTTTGAATTTTTTTACTTTTTATGGTTTTGAACTAAATATATGTTCGAGTTTTTAATGTTTAATAATTATAGAAGATTTGAATCATAAAAAAATTAAGCATCATAATATTTTGAGTCATAGTAGTTTTGGAACAATCATGTTTGGATCAAAACATTTTGAATCATAGTATTTTTGGTTATATCATTTTTTAATCACATGATTTTCGATCAATAATATATTAATTAAATAAAAATTTTGTTAATAACAAATTTTTGATCATAAGGACTTTCTGACAAATAGAGCCAAAATATAAGGACTTTCTGACAAATTTCCCATAGAAGTATCCTTTAAATTGTTATAATTTTTTGAAAATATTTTTTTGGGTTATTTTATAAATATAACAAGTTAAGAAAATATTTTTATCAAATTTTCATTATTGTGCTCATTTTGTAGAGAATTATATTTTAAGAAATTTGGTTTTTTCAGAATATTTTTTTGTAAAGAAAAAAAAGGTATATACTCGAAAAACAAATCGGGTGAAGAAAAAATAAAAGCTCAACCATTGAGAGAGAGAGAGAGAGAGAGAGAGAGAGAGATTTTGACGATAAATAAAATTATATCTCATTCACTTATTTTTTTTCAATTCTAAGGCTATAAATTGTACTCGCAGTCCTCACCAATTTTTGAGTCCTCACCCGATACTATATATATATATATATATATATATATATATATATATATATATATATATATATATATATATATATATATATATATATATATATATATATATATATATATATATAATATATATATATATATATATATATATATATATATATATATATATATATAGGTAAGATAAAATGAGGAGGATAAAAAGGTTGAGAAAATGAGAAAGAATCTGGTCCCTTTAAATTCTCAGATCAATGGTTGATATGATTGTGCTATTTGTGCAAATATATAAAACTAAAGGTCTTCAAAAGCAAATAACAAAGTGCTGATAAGGTTATATCAGGTATTTTATATATCTATTATTTTAATGATCCCTTATATTACGTTTTTTAAATAAGGAAGTTATTCATATCTGTGTGTTATTCATCTCTCTCTCTCTCTCTCTCTCTCTCTCTCTCTCTCTCTCTCTCGTAATCTCTCATTCTCGAAAAACCCTAGCCGGCGGCAGAAATGAAGCCGTTCTGATCCTTGTCAAAAACTCTGAACGCCTCCTTCAGTTCGTCATTGGAATCCGAGTTCTTCATCTTCCTCGCCATCAGATTTACAAACTCCGGGAAATCAATTGTTCCGTTGCCGTCAGCATCGACTTCGTTTATCATGTCCTGGAAATCATCAATTGTTCCGTTGCCTGTCAGCATCAACTCCGGGAAATCATCATGGTTCCAAGCTCCTTTGTGGTGATGCAACCTATATACTGTTCAAAGTATTTTGTTTAATGGTTCAATTGCAGACGAGAATCATAGAATAAACGCAACCAATCTTCATAAGAGTAAGACAACACATAAATAGAATTTCTTGTTCGTTATTGCCGCATTAATAAATGATATTATACAATTATCAAATCAGTTGTGAACTATCTAGAAGCCAAAACAAATTTCTCAATCAAATCCTGGTATGCGTTGCTAAACTATCTCCAGGATAGAATTAAATTTCAATAAAATCTTTTGATAATCGCCATTAACCTTTTCTGTTCCGCCTTTTTATTTTATTTTTTACCGTCAATACATCGATGATCCAAATCACAACAACATATTAAGGATTACCTTCAAACTGTTAACGAAATTCAAGAAGCAAACCACGATTTAAATCCGATAAAACAAATTTGCTCCAAAACGAAGAAAAATCCATAATACATATTTCTTAGTTAAATTTCTATCTACAACATGTTGAAAATGGAAAACAAACAGCTTGTTGAAATTGGAACCTAATATGTATGTTTATTTTATTAAGGGCAAGAGTATTATTCATTGATGATGAGCTATGTTAATCATTGAAGATTAATACTATCTATATATGTTTGTTTTATTAAGTGTTTAAGTATTAATCATTGATGATGAGTGGTGTTAATCATTGATGATTAACCGGGTAACATCCACTTTCTATTATCATTTGTAATAATCAGTGCATATGAAAATACATAACATTATAATTTATGAGTTGTTTTTATTTTTAATGTCCTTGAACTTGATTTTGAAGGTGTGAATCCAATAATAATAATGATCACGAGTGCCCCTCTTTCTTTTGGGTGTGATGGCAGCAACAACAAAAATCAAAGCAAGAATAATCATCGGGACTGCAAAATAATGATTACTAATGAATCAAATTTTTTATATTTGTTTTATTCATTTGTGATTACAGCTAAACTAGTTTTTTCATTGTCTTTTATTCATTAATGATTACAAATGTATCGTTTATTTTATATATTTGTGTTATGATTACAATTGTATTATATTTTTATATTTTTATTGTACTTTATATTCATTTTAATAATTTTCTTTACTTGTAATCATTCGTGATTAACACATTCATATCAAATATAATTTTTAAAAATTATTAAAAAATTCATTTTTATATATATTTTATTCATTGATAATTACGATAGAATTTTGTATAATCTCTATAAAAATACTGAAAAAAAAAATTAAATCAATAAAATAATAAAACAAATATTTTTCTATTCATGAATGAATTAAACCGTGAAAAAAAAAGAAAAAATTATTAAATATTCGAATTTTGGAAAAAAGAATAATAAAAATAATTTTTTCTTCAATTAATACAATAACAAAAAATCAATTAATTCATTTATTTTAGGTAACTATCAATCAAAATCCTAAATTTTAGGAAGTTAGATTAATTTTTATTTTTTTTTAATTTAATTAAAATATATAATTACTAGTATACCCTTATGATTTCATTGGTCTAGAATCATTCTCACTTTTTCAACCTTTTTATTATCCTCATTTTATCCTCTCCCCATATATATATATATATATATATATATATATATATATATATATATATATATATATATATATATATATATATATATATATATATATATTAAACGTAAGAAATCATCTTACTAAACTGTTGAAAATTTCTATAATAGTCTTTTAAGTAAGTTTTTTACTTAAACGATTAATTTCTTTTACGCTGCTCTTAGTTAATGCAATCAATCGGAAGGTATTGAGATTTTATTGTAAACTCTAAAATTAACGTCATGCATTAAATCACATAATTGGCGATTTATATTCATTTTGTTATCATTGGTTTAAGAATTTAAAGGATACATAATATGTCCATATAAATTAAATAATATATAAGATGATATTGCGAGTGAATTATAACTCTGTCGAGTAAAAATAAGGGAACTCAACCAAAGGCTATGAACACTCTAGGGTACGAATTTCCAAGTCTTAGGATACTTGCCTTAGATATACTCGTTGGAACTTGTAGGCATTCAGTTAGTAGAGACAAACTTGTTCTAAGGGCTGATACACAGGTGAGTTTTTCATGTGCTGTGGTTGCTTGTACAAAAATGTTTGTCATGTAAAATGTGGTTACAATGTGGCTTTATTTATTCGTTTGTAGTATGCCTTATAAAGATATATTTGCATGAAAACTTTATTTGGACTTGTTTATTTATATTTCTTCCTTGGGTTGATGCATTTTTAGTGGGAACAAATGAGTTTTTAATATTCGTGAGCATGATGTATACGATGTGAACGGCAGGGATAGGAATTGAGAAGTTATACTCACTTCTTTGGATATTGAAAATGCTTGAACATAAGGGTGTGTTGTGTCAAGTGGGAAGAGAAACAGACATTTGGTTCCTTCCCTGGATAATTAAACGTTCCCCTAAATTGTGTTATTGGGATCTATCCACTTTAATATGATTTTGTAGTTAAAACTATTTGTTTTTTAAATGATAAACATCTATGTGTAACACGAACTCACTAGTTCATAGGCTTACCCAGTTAAAATTTTTAATGTGAGTAACCTAGGAAACAAATTAGCGAGTGACAGTGGAAAAGGGAAGGAGAAAGCTTAGATGGGATGAAGACCTAGAAGTTTCTCGAAGACGTAACACCGAATGCTCGTCAATAAAGAAATTTATGTTATTTTATTGATTCCGCTATTGTTAAGATGATGTTAGGAGTTTTTATTTGTTACTAGTATTACTTTTGGACTGGGTTGTTTATCTTTTTTTATTATTTAAAATTGGGGTGTTACAAATTGTATCAAAGCTAGGTGCACGAGGTCGGTGAGTTCGACGGGGATGTCGAACCCTGTAGTGGGGGAGAAAAAGGGAGAGATCCCTGATCCCACATCGACCGGGTAGGAGAACAAATCATTTCCTTATAAGGGGTGTGGATACCTATCTATCACAACGCGTTTTAAGCCGTGAGGGCAACAGATCCCGTAAGAACTCTATAGTTAAGCGTGCCCAGGTCGGAGAAATTTCAAGATGGTTGACCCCCTATGAAGTTTTCACGTTGGATGGCCTAAAGCGAATAATATTGTGGTACGTGCAAGTTGGGGATGTTACACCGGCAGCCTTAGCCGCCAGTTGACCACCACTATCCGCCATGTCACCACTACCTTATGGTCGCTGTAAGGTACCTCGTTGACCATATTTTCATTGAATAATTAAGTGCTTTATGGGTTAAGTGGCTAGCTTAAAACCATAAGACGATGTTATGATTGTATGTAAATAAATTCTAGTTGTCATCTTATTAGTAATCTTGATTTCCATCATTTAAGAAGTTTTTATTGTACGTTTGGGTACCCTTTCTAAGGAGTCATATGCTACTGAATTTGATGGTTAAGTGCTTAATTATTAAGTATTTAATGGGTAGGGTAAAAAAGAAATTTAAGAATAAGTTAATGTTATGATTTTTGTAATCTGCGCATGTCTTGTAAAAATCATTAAAAATGAAAAAAAAGATCATTTGGGGGCAAGCTCAGGCCTGTAATTTGATAAGAGGGTCTAGTTTCTTCCATCCAAATGGCCATAGCCTAATTTCAACCCCAAGTTGGGTGAAATTTACAATGCTTACATATTGGTCCGGAAAACTAACATATTAAGATGCTTTAGTTTGTGAAATGCATAAATAATTCTAGAAAATTCCAAATGACATGAGGTAATGGCTTGTTGCTTGGTTTTGATGTCTAGTTTCTTCCATCTAAAACCTTAACTTGATGTCAAACCTTAAGTGTAGTTAAAGTTGCAATCTTTTGAGATATGACTAGAAAGTGACCAATTTCATTAGTCAACTTGTAAAATTTGTAATAAATCAACCAAAAATCCTATGGATATGTGTCTTATACCCTTGAAATGCTAATAGAGTTTATTTAACCAATATGTATTAACATTATAAAAAGAATGTTTATAAGGGGTGTAGACGATTCCATGAACATACTGCTATACCAAAAGTAAAACTAAGAACAAATACTATATAAGTATTATTAAATAATGATTCAAAGTGTAATCTAGGTAATGATTGTTGGTAATGTATGTAGGTTGATTAGAAGTAGAGTTAATCCTAGCTCACATCATTTGTACTTTTTAGAGTTTTGCTATTAGGAGAATTACACTAACTTATATATTATGTTGACTATGCATGTTAAGTGTAATTTGTTTAGTGTGTTTTTATGTTATCGGATGATGTGGCCAAGACAACACCTTCGGCGGAATTGGTCATAACCAAGGTTGTAAAAATTGGTTGACGGTAGCTTGGTGGTCGAATGGGGTTAAATGATTAATCGAATTAATCGGGGATTAGTCGGGGATTATCGGTGACCCTAAAATATAAAAGACTTTATTTAAAAATAAATAAATATAACAAAATAGCAAAGTATGCACCATTTTATTCTTAGATACGCATCAAATATTATATATCTGTGTATTTTCAATCTTTGATTTTGATTTTCTTTAGATTTCTTGACTTATTAGGACGATGTTTGACCAAAATAAAAAATAAAAAAAATATTAAAAAAATAAAAAATGACCATCGAGGCCGATATTTGACCAAACCGCCAAGTCTGACCGATTAGGCCTAATCGTAATCGGTTGGAGGCAAGCCCTTTGGGGGAATTTGTCAAAAGTAATAGGGTCAAGACAAGCCCTTCGGGGAATTAACCCGATCATGAAGTTGGTACCAATATATAGTTATGTGTTATATGTTATAGACTATGTGTCAAGTGTTATGTGTTTACATATTATTGATAAGTGTTTCAGCCATGTATGAAATTGATATAATGTATAACTAATGTGTAGGTTCACTAAACTTTGTGCTTAATTGTTTATTAAACTTTAGAGGGCTATCCGGGGTTATTGATGAAAGGAACTGGGGTGACAGTATGCAACTAGCATTCTCATCATTTGGATTCCCATCATGACATTATGTTTCGTGACCTGGGTTATGACTTCCATATTTCTTTTTAAATATACTTTGATTGGGTTGGAAGTTTAATAAAATATAACATTGATGGGTTATTTATGATAAAAGAATTTTTTTTTTAGGACATTACAAACTGGTCTTTACCTAAAAAATTAACAAATTACCAATAGCCTTTAACATCAAAAGTGCAAGACAAATCATGTCAAACTAAACATCTGAGGAATGCATCATGCATGTTACAAATATAGTGCCATGTGATATGTCCAAGTCAGCAACAATTCTGACCATGTCACTACCCAATAGGTAAAACGCTAAAATTACCTAATTTCACAAAATTAAAATAAAATTGAAAGTCACGCTAATAAAATCCATCATAACAACTAGGGGTGCAAATGAGCCGAGCCGGCTCGTGAGCTACCCGGGACCGGCTCGATAAAAGCTCGGCTCGAGACCGATTTTAAACGAGCCCGAGCCGAGCCCGAGCTTAAATATAAGGCTCGTTTATTAAACGAGCCCGAGCCGAGCCTGTGTCACCAAGCTCGATTAGGCTCGCGAGCCCTAAACGAGCCTATATATATATATATATATATATATATATATATATATATATATATATATATATATATATATATATATATATATATATATATATATATATATATATATATATAAATTAAAATGTATTTAATCATTAGAGTAAACGAGCTTCTTAACGAGCTCGAGCCGAGCTTAAGCTCGTTTAGGCTTGTAAAGAATTAAACGAGCCGAGCCCGAGCCGAGCCGAGCCTGTATATTTCTTAACGAGCCCGAGCCGAGTTTGAGTTTATAAAGCTCGTAACGAGCCGAGCCCGAGCCGAGCCCTGTATATTTCTTAACGAGCCCGAGCCGAGCTTGGCCAGGCTCGGGCTCGGCTCGGCTCGTTTGCACCCCTAATAACAACCCCCCTCCCCCCCCCCCCCCCCCCCCACAATAAAATAGAGTTTGCAAACCTAAAAACTTTAACGATTTTTCCTAGATATAATTTTTTTTATAAAACACCATTAATCAACTATTAGCTTATTTTGCTACTCACAAGATCCACACAAACACAAAACAATCAATTTTTTTAGTGCAGTTATATGCTTATGAGTAAAACCAGTTCTGGTTTTTGACTAATCAATTAACTCATTTGTGTCTAGATGGAGAATCCAGTCCGTATCAGTTTCCTTTAAATATATATAGAAAATGTCAAGCACTTCAAAGAAACATTTCTATGCATAGATTACAATATTTTAAAAAATAATGAAAAAAAGACCATACATTTGCCATGGAAATCGCCGTTTTCATTTAAACTCATGGAAAGGGATTTTAGAACTTTAGATACACTTGAAATTTGGATTCTGGAACTTTGAATACATCTGGACAGGGAAATGAGCTCAAAGTCTAATTAAACTCATGGGAATGGATAACAATCTTTGAAGTTTAATGACTGGGAAAGGAGTACAAAGTCTAATTAGGGACACATACCTTAAATAAGGGGAAAGTAATAAGACGACGTTACATTGTTTCAGACAATATACAACTAAGATAGTGTAGTGTCTGTTTTTTTTAGGTTGATTTTATGACACTAAAAGATGACATACAAATATGTATACAATGAATTTTGCTAGAAGATTACTCGACTTTACGACGGATATTTATGTCTATCGTAAATATTTAAATTTTTATAAAAGATAACATAATTTTTAGAGTAGGCAAGAACCATATACTTTGTATTGTTAAAGTCGATGCTTCAAATCTAAGGAGTTAATTATTTTTTTTAAATCAATGACACCCGCCGAAAGTTATCAACGGACACAACATATACGCGTTAAGAGTGGCTTTTTTTGGAACCGGCAACCGATTAATATAAAACACAAAACAGAGTACAAAGTACATGCCAAAAAGCGATCAGCGAGATGCCGAATCAGCAAAATAAAGGAAAATAAAGGAAACTACAGACAATTAAGAGGAGCTAAATTCCACCGGATCCAATCTAAATTACTTTTGTTGCACCGATACTTAATCCATGAGAACACCGTCGTTTTAACTTGATCAACCACCCATTGTGACGAGGCTAGTTTTTGTTCAAAAACACGTTCATTCCTAGCCTTCCACAAGCACCACAATGTCCCATAAACAATAGTCGTAAGCACTCTCCTTTTTTTTCTTACATTCCCTCCTTTCGTTTACTTTGGATAATAGCTCCACCACCGTGTTCGAACCTTCAAGCTTCACTCCACCAGGTTGCGATATTGTCCCAAATATTGTTTGCAAAGTTACATCTATCCTGATCCTCCAGTTCCAGATTACACTTTCCACACATGGAATTGGGGATATTAATGCCCCTGTGATTCAACGCCACCGGTGTAGGGATCCCATTCAAAACCGTCCTCCATACAAAGCACAATATTTTAAAAGGAACCGACGGTATCCATCGCATAACTTCACCATTCGGCACAACAGGAGTATTAAGTTCAAAACAATTTCTTAATGATCTCACCTGGTATCGCCCATCAGGAGATAGCTCGCATTTCTACAGATTAGACACATCATCATGCTTAAAAAGTGAATGGAAGTTAAGGTTGTAGCCTTGTAAAACCTTAGCCATGCTGGCTATATTGTTCCATACCCCCGGGATCTTTTTGTCCGAAATTTTATCAGGAGGTTTATTTGCTAGATCATGGATTCCAAGGATCAAGCGACACCAAAGAGCATCCACATCAGTGCGTAACCTCCACCACCATTTTATTAATAAGCCGGCATTGAGAGATTTCAGTGAACCCACCCCTAATCATCCTTTTTCTTTATCCGCCACTATTTTATCCCATGAGATCCAACATATTTTCTTTTTCTCCTCACACCCACCCCATAGAAATCTTCTTCTAATCTTCTCAAGTTCTTCAAGAATTCCATTCGGAGCCTTAAAAAGAGAAAGATAGTAATTTGGAAGATTCCCAAGAATCGCTTTGATTAGTGTAACTCGTTCCCCGAATGACAACGTTTTCGCCTTCCAAGTGGACAACTTGGAGTTGAAACGATCGATGATAGGCTTCCAATTTTTCTTCAAATTCATATTTGCCCCCACCGGGACCCCTAGGTATTTGAATGGAAAGGCTCCCGCCTCACATCCAAGAATAGTTGCACTTCTAAAGACTTCATTTTGAGACGCATTTAAACCGAACACTTTGGACTTATAGAAGTTGACTTTTAACCTGGATACAACATAAAAACATCTTAAGATTCTTGCGAGGTTTAATAGATTTTGTCTAGTCCATTCCCCTACAAATATCGCGTCATCCGCATAGAAGAGATGCGATATGGATGGACCATTGTTCGGTATTTGTATCCCATGGTAGAGCCCTTTCTCCTTTGCGGTTTATAGTGCCACATTAAGACCTTCCAAAGCAATAATAAATAAAAAAGGGGATAAGGGATCACCTTGCCGTACCCCACGTGTGATATCAAATTCTTTGGTTGGAGCTCCGTTAACTAGAACCGACGCCTTTGATGAACTTAGACAACCCTCTATCCATTTGCACCACTTTCCTCCAAACCCCATTTGTTTAAGCACCGATATGAGATAGACCCAATTAATTGAATCAAATGCTTTATCGAAGTCTACTTTAAACATCACCATCTTCTTTTTGCTCTTTTTAGCCCATGCACAAAGTTCGTTTATGATTAGAGGTCCATCTAGAATATTCCTTCCTTCCACGTACGTCGTTTGAACCTCACCAATGACATCACCAATTACCCTTTTGAGCCTTGTTGCGAGAATTTTTGCAATGATTTTATACATACACCCAATGAGACTAATAGGTCAGTAATCACTCAAGTGACACGAATCTTTGATCTTTGGAACCAAAGTTATAAAAGAGGAATTGCAACCACGTGCAAGACATCCAAATTCCTCAAAGTACCGAACAAAGCAAAGGATATCATTCTTTAAAGTGTCCCAAAACTGCTTAATAAATTTGAATGTAAAGCCATCCGGGCCCGGGGTACGATCGCTCCCACAATCCCACACTGCATCTTTAACTTCATCCAATGTGATAGTGGCTTCTAAATCCGATGCTTGTTGGGCAGAAATAAAACGGAATCGATTGTTACAAAACTTTGGACGATCACTACAAGGTTCATGAAACTTTTCTTTAAAAAAGTGAAAAATGGCGTCTTTAATAGCCTCCGGCTCCTCCGACCACCTCCCATCTATATTCAAGCCATTTATCCGGTGTCTGCGATTCTTGTTATTAATGATACCGTGAAAGAAAATAGAATTCTCGTCTCCGTCGACAACCCATTTGATCTTTGCTTTCTGCTTTAGGTCTTGCACCTTAATTCTTTCCAATTCTGCAATACGATGTAACGCATTGGCACGAGCATTACATTGGGCTTCCGACAGGGGGCATGTTTCAAAAAGTTTGTCTATCTCCTCAACAACACGCTTACACCAAAGGGAATCTTCCTATTCTGTTTGTTTATTACTATGACACCACCCTTTAATGCAGTTCTTCAAATGTTTGAACTTAGCAGCCAGCATGGCATCGGCAGTACCATACCCCTTGAATCCATTCCAGGAAGCCAAAACTAAATTGGAAAAACCAGGTTTCACCAGCCATGAGTTAAACAGTTTGAACGGGGGGGGGGGGGGGGGAAAGTCGATAATTTTAGAAATTAGAGTGACCGGGAAGTGGTCGGATAATTCGCGAGGGAGTGCAGTAACTCTAGCCGAGGGAAAGCAAGAGAGGAATTTTGAACACGCAAGGAAACGGTCTAATTTACTGAGCTTTGCCCCGTCCTTGCAGAAATATGTGAACCGGTGTCCGCCCATATTGAAGTCATGAAGGCCAGCCTCGTGAATGAAATGATAAAAGGATGCTGCACTTCTAGAACAAAAGACTGAATTAAGCCTCTCCTCTGGTTTTCGAACAACATTAAAATCACCAACCAACACCCAGATCCCCTGCAAGGTTTTCTTTATTTCCAACAATTCTGCCCATAATAGAGATTTTTCTGACTGTTCTTGCGGCCCAGAGATGTTAGCGAAGATAATCTTTTCTGTCACTCCCATCCACCTACCAATGACTATAAGAAAATGCCTGGATTTTAGGACCTCCGATTTTTTAAATAGTAGACTATTCCAGATGCATATCATCCCTCCGGATCGTCCATGTGAGTTAACCCCCTCATAATCGAATTCATCTGAATCCCAGCAACCTCGCACATTTATCTTCTCGAAATCCATCATCCACGTTTCTTATATTCCAATGAAATTAATTTTATGAGTTAGTTTCAATTTTCTGACCCAACTCACCTTGGCATCCTCCCCCATCCCTCTAATGTTTAATGAGATGCAATTCATTGATTGTTAGTTTGTCTTTCATTTTCTCCAACTGTTTGAACAATCAACACATTCCCTTGTTCAATTTGGAACCCTAATTCGTTGCCAATCGCAATTGTTTCTCCCACTTCATCGACGGTTTGGGATAGAGAAGGATCATTATTTTCATCGACTTGTTGCACCGGTGCATCTCCTTGATCCGATGCTTGGGGATCGACATTAAGATTGATGATACCTGGTTCGTTTGACTGCCTGTGGTTGGAGAGAGGGGAACAACTATGACCATCGGAATCAGCACGTCTACGTTTGGATCTCTGTCTTCTGTCCAAGCTTCCACCAGATCCGTTTTTATCTAACTTGGAAGGAAATGGCCCAAAACAGCCAAGTGGGACCAGTTTTTCTAATAGCCCATTAGTACCACCCGCAGTCCGGTCTTCTTTATCCGGCCCATTAACTTCACCCTCACCCGAAATTGACTTTTTGCCTCTTACAGGACACGCGACCGTCGGACTTCCATCTTCGTCGTTTTCGATTGATTGTGCTATCGCCGGAGTGTTGGCCGTTGAATTCTCCTGCGGATTATCCTCCCTTCCTTTATCCTCAGATTTCTTCTCACAATTCTCCGCCCTTCCCTCTTCAGGACGATACTCACCTTCTTCTGGTTCGTCCTCCTCCATGTTAACCCAGGTATCAGAGACACCAATTGATTCATCGTCCTCCTCGTCCACTTCTTCATCAGATTCAGTCTTTTCGAAAGGGCACGACTTGAACGGTGACCAATCATCCGTGTATTCGACTATTCCAGTTCGCAAGATCTTCCCCCCGACTCGACTTCTATTTCTTCATTAATCCATGTTCTACGAGAAGTGATAATCCCCACCTTCCCTATTGACCAATCATCTCGGTGGTGAATAAAATCGAATGAGTTTATTACTTTTCCAGATCTTCCAACTATACGGGAGAAGTTCTCCTCGTCCCAAAGTTCGAGTGGAAGACCCGTAACTTTGAGCCATGCAGTATGTTCGTATTTTTGATTCGGCTGTTATTGATCCCCCGTCATCAACCATTTGAACCAATCTTTCCACTTTGACTCGTTTTCCAAAAACCTCGTTGCACCGTCTGTAGTGTTAAAGACAAGGGCTAGTCTTAACCCTCCCAAGTATTTGGTCCTCATCCCCACATCTAAGTACTCATGAAATGTGCTAAGATGGTTTAGACTGAAAGCTTCACATATTAGCACCGGTCCGTTTAGCTATTTTTTCAGGGATGTTTCTAAAATCAGCCTGATTGGAGGAGTAGTGCAGGGAGGAGGAGGAATATTGGCTGCTTGCTTACCAGACACGACATCTGCGAACGATCTCCTGTTTCTTTGATTGACTCCTGCCTCCAGATTACTACGCAACGGAATTTGGTACCTCCCTTCGTGTCCCGAGTACACACGTGAATTTTGTAAACCCGTCTTCCTGGCATATCTTGCAGCATTTATCGTGAGAGCTTTTCCATGAATGGCCACGTTCCTTAGTCGGTTCTCCATTTCCTTGACGTTGTTCACCCCCTTGAATCTCACGAACGCAAAATGATTCCCCCCAGAGTCTTTCTTTCCGGCCAGATACACGTCAGTAACCTTTCCATACTTTGCGAATTCCATTGTTATCACTTCCTTTCCAGTCCCCGGAGGTATTTTTGAAACAAAGAATGTTGTGATCGGCGTTGAGTTGTTATGACGGCGTACCTCCGTCCATCCACCTTCTTTGTTCACTCGACTATTCATCTCCCCTCTGACCAATTAGTCTTGTATATATACTTGATTCGATACAATGAAACTAAGACCTGCTCGGCAAAGACACCGTCTTGATTGTTAGGATCGAGACACTTAGCATACGAACACTGAACTCACACACTCAGCTCACATATTAAGAACACAAGAATTTAACGTGGTTCGGTCCAAAACTGACCTATGTCCACGGTGGGTAACTAGGAGTTTTATTTCTTGGTGCTACTCTGCACTCTCAGTGTTACATGGTGTTGTGTGGTGCAAGTGAATTGTGTTGTCCAGTCTCATATTTATAGGCTTGGAATGTGAAAGAAAATTCAATATGAACAAGGAGACTTTGGCCTTCAACAAAAGAGGCTGCCTAACATTGAAAAAAAAGTCTTCACCAAACCAAAACTTCAAACTTCACCTAACAATCTCCCACTTGAAGACTTTGAACAACGTAGTCTTTATCTACCGTCCAACTCTTGCAACAATTCTTCAATCTCTCACTTGAAGCCACGGAACAATCTTCACCTGTGCTTCAACTTTGCATTCCAAAAAAACACTTTTGAGCTTAGCTCCTTCTTAGTTACCCCGACCTTCTCATCAGTTAACCTGAGAGGCCCGTTAAAACTCCCATGAGTTTTAACATGTTCGTCATGACTTAAACTTCCCTTGACCTATTCTCTGTCCCTATCGGCTCCCACTGAAAACGAACTACCGAATCCTGGAACAATCTGAGAACAAACAACAACACTCTCCATATTCAGCAAGTTATCAAAGACGGAGAGACTTTTGCAGCTGAAAACTGGTTCTAAATCCACTGTCGTCCTGGACCTATGATTAAAACACGACCTATGCTCCCACTGTTGCAAAACCCTGCAACTGAAACAATACTCTGTGCTCTTATTGCCACAATATCCTTCGACTGATTTTTCTGAACCTTTCCATGCTCGTTCAACCTGAATCTTCCTTGTAGCTCTAGGCTTCCTACTTGCAAAAGGTCACCCTCTTCTGCCCATGAGATTCTATGAACCGGACTTTGTTTCTCTTCTGAACTGGGACGGTCACTCCCTCAGACGGTAATCCGACCATATACAGCGAACATTCATCGTTCACAAGTCTTACATTTCCAAAGTCTCCAACTTTCAGATTCTGCAGTGCTTCACTGTTGTGGGTAGCGTGAAATGAAGCACCAGAATTCTTGACCCAAGAGTCTTCACTGCCTTCCACTGAGTCCCAATGCATCAAACCCTGACACATTCTCAGAAGCAGAATTTCCTCTATTTGGACATCGACTCTAAAGAATGTCCACACCTCAACGTCATGAATAACACCGAACTTTCTAATCCCGTGATTACACCTAAGTCTGCTGACTTTCTAATCACTGCTGGATCTACTGAAAAACGGATTTTCTCTTAATTACTTGATCTGTTCATCCCATGATCTGTTCTTGAACCCCTGAAACTCTGATCATCGCTGGATTTGTCTGAACTTCTGATCTTCTGTAATTTTCTAATTTTCTCCGTTTACCAATACCACATCTTGAACTTTCTGACACATAAAGCCTCAATCTGCGTCTTCCACCAACTTTTCAATCTTCACTAAACGAAGCCTTGTCTGAACTTAATGACTGTTCTTCTGAACTCTGTTAAATAATCAACCTATTTAAACTACAGCGGAATACCGAACTGAGAATCAGAAACTGAAAATTTAAACTAAATCGATAAAACCCGACAAACGCTGTTGGCACTGGTTTTCGATTTCTTTAAATTTCTTCTGAGTTCAATTGTTCTTCACCGATTAAATAGAATTTTGATACAACTGTTCTTGGCTCGTTATTTGCAAAATATAATCCCCACCCAAATTATTTTCGGGCTAAACTGCCCAAAACAAATGTTGGAGTGACTGTTTTGCGACTTTGACAAAGTTGAGGGACCAAACTGCAATTTTCCTAAAGTTCAGGGACTAAACCGCAATTTTTCCGAAGTTCAGGGACCAAACTGCAATTTTCTGAAAGTTCAGGGACTAAATTGTACTTTTCCTGAAGTTCAGGGACCAAACTACAATTTTCTGGAACTTTAGGGACTGTTTGCAATTTCTGAAAATCTGCTACAGGAACTGCTACAGTGTCGTCTTCTCCGGCGCTACAGTGTCGTCTTCTCCGGCGAAACTCTGGTGCTACAGTGTCGTCTTCTCTGGCGAACTGGTTTCTTCGGTCACTATTCCGGCGAACGTTTGACAGGCAATTTGGAGGTCTTCCGGCGGTCAAAAAATCCAAAAAAATATATTTTTGGAATCTGCGGAACGAGACCTTTCCAACGGCGTAAACCAAAATCGTTTTTGAGACAAAAAATTTTCGACCCAAAAACAGAAAATCACCCTCTGGAGCTATACCAAGGCTCTGATACCACTTGTTAGGATCAAGACACTTAGCATACGAACACTGAACTCACACACTCAGCTCACAAATTAAGAACACAAGAATTTAACGTGGTTCGGTCCAAAACTGACCTACGTCCACGGTGGGTAACTAGGAGTTTTATTTCTTGGTGCTACTCTGCACTCTCAGTGTTACATGGTGTTGTGTGGTGCAAGTGAATTGTGTTGTGCAGTCTCATATTTATAGGCTTGGAATGTGAAAGAAAATTCAATATGAACAAGGAGACTTTGGCCTTCAACAAAAGAGGCTGCCTAACATTGAAAAAAAAGTCTTCACCAAACCAAAACTTCAAACTTCACCTAACATTGATGTGTACAAATTAAGTAAAATAATACTATAAAAAATTACGAAACAAAATAATTGTCATAAAAACTTTTCTAATGTTTGCGACTTATTATATAAATAATTTTCTGAATACAACTGAAATAACATTTACTGGCACATATAATTTAGTTTTTTGCAATAAAGTATATATCTAACTCGCTTGAGCCCGTGCTACGCACGGGTCGGGTCAGCTCGTTGGGTGGTCCAGCTTGGTAAGTGGGTCAGGGTGGGCCGGCTCATGTTGCGTTTTATTGTGCTCTCATTCCAAGCAATTAAGCCTACAAATCACATAGAAATAAACGAAAGTCAGTTGCTATAATAAAGAAACAAAACAAAGTACGTTGCTAATTCTTAAAATAATCCAAGTTCATTGTCAATTTCTTCTATCAAATGGTGAGGAGGAGCATCTGGTTTTTTAGGTCCATTAGCATATGATGTGCGTGCAAATCCAAGCAACAGTCTCTTAATCCATGGATTATGTAACTCCTCAACTTTTCTGTAAGCAAAATGTCTATCTGGACAGTCCGCATCAATCTACCAATCGCATAACAAACAAACAATGTCAACGACTCAAATAATACTTTTTTCAAATAATACTTTTAAGCAGTTGATATATAATACTGATATATAATACTTACAGGAGGTGCCCTTATTTGTGGGATGAAAGAGAAAGCCGAATGAAGAAGTCGAACATTAGATGCAACTCTATCTTCATGTGAGAGGACCAATGCCTTAAAAGGATCGTCCGTGGATCCCGTTGCAAGTCTCCGTTTCAAAATATTTGTTTCTGATTTTGATGGTATTAGTAGCACTTTTGTTACTGCTCTTACTTTTTCCTTCTCTATATTATTGTACTCGATATCATCAGCCCCACTTTCTATTATCTCATCCAATAAGTGCCAATCCCATTTTGTGATGGAAAACAATAGTTTCTCCATTAAAGATGCATTGGCTATGAAAACTGTTTCAGCTGGTGACAGATCCATTAATCAAGTAGCTCCGAATGATCCGTTTAAAGGGGTATTTTCGTCTTGATTGAATATGGATTAGTGAATGTGTACTGGAGAGAATATGTTAAAATATTTCTCAAAAAATTCTCTCTTGATGCCGAGTTTTCTTCCTGATAAAAAGACGTCTGATTTTCGCATCACTTGTTGGTATATTAATTTTGGAACCTGCAAACAATATTGGCGAGTAACACTCTATTAGGAGTCCCATTAAAAATTATATGCATGTATTAAATATTATAATCATTAATAAAAAAATAAAAGAAATTTACAAATTTAGTCCCTGTGGTGTACTTTTTTTTTCAGTTTCGGTCATTTTAACCTTAGACAACATAGGGACCAAAATCGTTAGGAAACTTCAAAATATGAACCAAATTTGAAAGAGAAGTTTTCGGTACCAAAATTGAAAAAATCACCTATACCCAGGGACCAAAAATGTAATTTATTGCAAAACAAATCAAGTAATTACCTTGTATGTAATATGATTCTTACTCCCAGCATAGTATATGTCCTCATGTTCCCCAAATGGAGGTGGAAGAAGTTGATTTGGGATATCTCCAAAATAGAGATATGAACTTCCTTCATTTCTATCAAATAATTGTGAATGGTTGCACACATGTCATCACAAACACGATGACTCAAAAACAGAAATAGAAAATGATACTCTAGGAATATAAAACATGTTTTGGTAAGAAGAAAAATTACCTTTCGTAATTGAATAAAAATGTTCATCAAGTTCATGAAATTTTTCTCATTAAGTTGTCCACGGTTACTATCAAACAACTCAGCAAGAGATATCTTGTTCTTTATAGCTTGGTAAAAAGCCTGTTGCCGTGAACTTAATTTGCAATGGACTGTAACTTCAGTCTTCCGAGTCAACTCAGAAACCGCATCCTTTTTAACACGCTGCAACATGAACGGCTTCAAAATCGCATGCTGGTGAAAAAAATTACAAAAAAAAAAATTAAGCCCAAACAAACATTCAGAATTTAAAAGTATGACCAACACATAATTACTGATCACTTAACAATCTGGTAACTTGGTGTTCATTTAAAGCCCCATCAGTTGAAAGCCTGTTTTTTAGCAATAACGGAATATGATCAGTACATGAGAGTTGGTTAGTTGGTACTTTTTATCTAAGAGGTCATCAATTAAACCAGAAAGATTAAAAATACATATAAAACTTTGACCAAAATTTTACCTTCCACATATTCACGAGGAAGTTGAACACCGCCATCTTGACCACACACAGAGTAACCACTTAACCATAAATTTCCTCTTCAAAGACGATGCCTTTTTTCCTCCCCGGATATGTCATCTGAAGTGCAATTATACCAACAATCACCATAAATTGGTGGATCACTGTGAGGATTACAAGAGGGTGTATCCAAATTAGAAGTTGCAGGTGGTTCACCTAACTGAAACAAAAAAGAAAAACAAATAATCAAGAAAACTATATAAAAAAGTGAACAAATTTAGACTTTAAAGAAACCGTTTTGATTAAACTCACTCTTACTATGTCACCAACTTTCCTACAGTCTCTCTAGCAGGTGAGTGGCCCACAACATGATAGTTTAAATAAATTCGGATTGGTTGCTTAGCGTTCTTGGGAAAACTTGAAATTTCTTGAATTTCCAATAATGCCCTTCCACTGTGGTGAAGAGGTTCTGAGGTATCGGGGGATTCATAAACCTACGGGGTTACTGAATAAACTTTGTTTCCAGGTTTCTTTGTCTTTGTTCAATTATTTCATCATGAATACAAGAATGTGATGCAACATTTTGGGTACCCTTTTCTGGCCCGCTCCACTGTAATTGTTTATCGTTGAATTTTGCTTGAATGATGTCCAAAAATACTATGACTAAGAGAATCTGAAACGTACAACAAAATCGATCAATTATTGTAAGCTCAAAGAAACATAAAAAGCATATGAAGTACAAAATTGGATATCCTAAAACTGTAAATTTTGTATTTTTTGCTTAGATACACGCGCAGATCTCTAAAACGTACAAACATGATAACTCATCATGAATTTACTTGAAGCCTCTCAAATTTAAACTCTGATATCCAAAAAGGGGCCAGATTTGGCAAACCCTAATATTCGTTTGTGAAGGGGTAGTCGTACTACCATAAAGAAGATTAAATTGAAAGAGTAAAGAGTAGAATATAGACAAAAGATTAACTAAAGACGATGAAAGGTTTGACTTTTTGACAAAAATTGCTGAGGAAAGAAGGTTATGAACAGTTGCAAAGGGAAAAAAACACTCGGAGAAGAAGCAAAAATCGAACAGCAGACGGATATTCAACACAGTAGAGTAGGAAGCAATACAACCAGGAGGAAAGAAAGAGAAAACGTTCGAGGACATCATCGAGGCGTTCGCAACACCGCGGACCGACGTTGGCAATCTCGATTGTTTCATCAGCGTGTCGGAAGTCGAACCTAACCTTTGATGGTGGCGATGCTTCAGTAATCGTTGAGTTTTGGGCATCGATGGAGTTCGAGAGTAAGTGAAGACGGTGAGTCGGTAGAGCGGTGGTTAGAAATTCGAGACAGTTTGAATGCAATCAATGAAAGAACAAAAAAAGGAACAGATCCGAAAAAACGACCCGAACCCCAGGAAGAGTCCGCGTGTAACAACAGCACAAAAAAAAATCCATGTCACAAATTCGCATGTCACGTTAAAAAAAATAACGGTTTTTAAATAATAGAATAATATTTAACAGTATCCATTCAAACATAAATCATAGACTAAATCAACAGAAACATTTAAAAATCTATAGACGAGACCCTATAGTATCCACCGGTGTCAAGCGAATCATCTCAAACCAGTACCAAACCCGACCGATTTCTTGAACTTCAATGGCGTCGTCAATCTCATACCCTTCCCCTATCCTCCTGTCAACTTCTTTATCGACACTCCCAAAACCCGGTCGCCCCAAATGCCGACAAAGGCTTTTGGTTTTTGCAGCAAAGGGGGATGTAGGGCACCACATGGTAGACGAAAACATGATTGTGTTAAGAAAACGGATTCATGAGATGAAGATCGTGGAGGCGAAATATGAGGCACCCTCTGAGTGGATGGATTGGGAGAAGAGGAACTACGTGAGCTACAACGCATACATAAGCGAAGTGATGAGGGTGTTGCAGTCGATGTTGATGAATACTAGGCCTAGCTTGGCCATCGGTATGATGGTTCTAATTGCATTGAGTGTGCCGGTGTCAAGTTATGTGGTCATTTCTAATGCTATGGGGATTGTCGATGAAGTTTTAGTTGGCTTCCTTTGATCAATAATTTTGTAGTTAGTTTAATGATATATATTACGATATATGCTAATCAAGAAGATCGGTATTCATATATATCGTTTTTTTATGCACACCGGTATAGAAGTATAGTAGATATGGGATATATTTTAAGGTTATAATCATTTGTATTTTTGTATAAATTCTAACCGACTTGTATATTAATTTATTATTTGTTTTTAAATGGAATATTAGTTTTTTTTTTTTTTTTTTTTTTTTGGTTATAAGAAACAAAAAGAAAAACAATGTTATCAATGGGACTCAGACCTTAGTGATAATTTAATTAAACGTAAAGAAAACACAAGAATATACATGATAGCATTAACTACAACATTAAAATTTAAAGAATAAGCAAGAAATGATGTTATGTGATTTTGTGTAGTATTTCAAGCTTCTGGTATAAGTGCAAGCCCCATGGCTAGCCTGAAACTCGATTCCTGCAAAAGGACACAAAACATAATTCCAAAGTTAAAAGTGTCATTTAGAATACTTGGTCTGAATTTAATAAAAACGAAGATGTCGAGATTAAAATGAAAGTAGAGTAGGGAGCTCCCTTCAGTCCAAGACGTGACACCAAAGACTAAGCTTCCAACTCCTGCGTCATTGAATCAAGAACACATTGATCGTAGCAATTTCAGTATGTTGTTGAACCAATGATTCAGCAGTTGAGCAATTAGTCATCAAAACTGTCTCGGACTGGACTGAAAGAGCTCCGTTCTCTAGTTAACATCTCTTAAATCAATAATGATCTTAACAACATAACTCATCCCCCAACAGCATCACATGCCCAGATGTGAGGGTTTATTACCCCCCATCTTTCTTTCTCTTCATTTTGAGATCTTATGCATACAGGCATGAAGATTGGGACTAACGAAAGAAGAAAGAAGAACATGCAGATATATAGAAAGAAAGATGTTGATATCAACGTGTTTAAAATAAGAATTGTGGGCAATGGAGTGGTAGACCGAATATGTAGTAGTGATAGTTACTGAACCAATTGTCTTTTACATCCGGTCAAAGTAACCATGAAGATTACATGTATGGTTATTATAATGGGTATAAGGCCATATGTGTGGAGAGATAGTCTCTTAGGTTGTCACACCTTTTATAGAATTAAAGGGGGCTATTTCTGTTTTGGTCACATGATCAGGTTTTCCAAAACTAGCAAAGCTTGTAGTCTTTATAGGCGGTTTGGTGGGGTTCAAGTGCATGAGATAGCGAAGTGAAATTAAAATGAGAACGAAAATTCTATGAAAAACTTGATTTTAATCAATTGTTTGAAAATAAATCGCTGTGACATATTTCAAGCTATTTACTTTTACAATGCAAGAGTAATAATTTTAAAAAAGGAAACATAACCTGAATTCGAGAATTTTACCCGCGTGTTGCGCAAGAAAAAAAATCATTAGTTAGAATATAAACAAATACATGTTATTCTTATACTAAATTAAAAAAGAAATTATATAGAAAAGTATATTTACTATTTTTAACTTTTAACTATATGATAATACATACATACATGTGTCATAAATTTGGATGGATAATGACTCATAAGAGTAATCATTTTTTGTGTTTATTTATATTTGGGTAACTTTTTTTTTTACACATATGACCAACGAACTTGTTTGAAGTGTTCACATATTATCATTGTTTTTAAATTATAACCATTGTGTGGCATTTATCTTTTTATTGTTTCCTAGATTACAATGTATAAAAGTAAAAAAAAAAAAAAAAAAAAAAAAAAATAGTCTTGGATTTCAGACTCCAAATATTGAGAAGACATCTCTCAGAGAGTCCTCAAAACTCCCACATGTATGATGTTAAACTTTTTGTATTGTTTTTTATGCATATTTCACGAGTTAAAGTTTATGATGTTAAATTGGATTGTTTTTATTGTCATGAGTATTTGTAGACAATAAATTGTAGACTATGTACCCTTACTACTATAAATATTGTGGCACGTGGTACCGTTCATATTGCAATGGGCAAACAAACCATTCATGGAGTTCCACTGCAAGAAGATTTCTATAGAGCTTCCATTGATGAAGTGATAAAGGAAACAACTTTTTTGCTAATTGAAACCCCTGAATACAAAACTGTTGGGGATGCAGTTAATACTTTTGTGCATTTGCCAAAATACCTTGTCTTATTGGACTCACCGATTTGTTCCTTAATTAATCATCATATTACTTAATTGTTGATATTTTATATATACATGAAACTTATAAATTTTTGGTAAATGTAGGTACTTGATTCCGTACCCCCTCAACTTAAAGATACACAAACCTGTAAAAAACCAAGGAAAGTTTATACAACTGCAGATGCCATTCTGAAGAAGAAGGCCACAAGGAGCAACATGAAAAAGACAATTTAACCCTTTCACAATATTGCCCATTGATCATATGAACTGTAAATTTCATGTATCTAAATTCAATCAATATTGTAAATTTATATATTATGTATATTAATAGTAAAACAATTCTCTTTTATCATGTTTTCTTTTATATTTATTCGTAAAATTAATTAAAAATATGGCTAAATATGTGGCTAAATATGTGTCTAAATAATAGAAAATATCATGGTACTAATAAAAACAGTGCCTATACACAAACACTAGTGAAGGTTTATAAAATTTTCTGTGTCCGTTAATACAAATTCATGTGACAATTGGACTATTGATAGTCACGTTGAAAGATATTGTGTGTAGATAGCACATACGGCTATGCTTTCATTGATTCACCATTTGAAGATTATAAGTAATAACCACGTTTACAATTTTGTGTGTGTCTAAAGGATAACACATGTTATGGTTAACATAAATTCATGTGGCTATAAGGACTTTGTTGTCATGTCTTAATTTAACATACGTGACTAAAGGGTAAATACAATTACACATTCTACATAATTTTGTGTCAAAAAGACAAGCAACGTCATGCTAATAAACGTTCGTATGACTAAGTATAACCAAGCGTGACATTAACAATATTTTCATTTTACCATTGGACGACCAATAGTTACTATCCAAAAACTTTTATGTGTCTACAAAGAGGTTATGGCCATGGTTGAAAGAACTTCATGTGACAATTAGGTGTATTATAGTCACTAGCAATGTTTAAATGTGTGTTTGGAAACACTTTATGGCCACACTTATTTGACAAACTGATTTATTACAACAACACTTTTGGCCACGCATTCGTTAATTTCATGTGACTAACGTGTTAAATAATGTGTCTAAACCAAAGCAACGACTAGGGTTATATGAATTTCATGTGTCCAATCATGAACGATCATCAGTATCGAAAATTACATGTGTGTCTATAAATTGTTTATGGCCACAGTAATTGAAGAAAATACTTGATACCGTATCGCGTTCGGTTCGGTTCGGGGCAGGGAGACCCATAACCGACCCGAAAAGTTTCGGGTCGGGTTCTGGGAGATGCCCAATCGGGTTTCCGGTTTTCGAGTAAGGTTTTTGGCCATTGAATATAAATATTATATATATATATATATATATATATATATATATATATATATATATATATATATATATATATATATATATATATATATATATATATATATATATATATATATATATATATATATATATATATATATATTCTTATCGGGTCGGGTCGGGGCAAGGAGACCCAAACCCGACCCTATACCCTAAATTTTCGCGTTTCGGGTTGCCCCGTCGGATTCGGGTTTTTTTGACATCCCTATTGATACGACAATGCTTTTCGCCTCGGTTTGGATAATTGTACGTGACTATAGGCTCAATAATTCATTTTAGTGTGACTAAACAATAGTAAACGCCTCTTATTAAATTGATTCACATCGCCATTCGATTCAAAATAGCTACCATCAAAAACCAGTTGTGTGTCTACAAACATTTTTTAGTCACACATTTAATCGAAATGCTTCATTAAGTTAACAGATATTCATGTGAAATAATCACGCTTTTTAGTTACGGTCACGGTTTTTCGGTTGATACAGGCACACAAAACTAATGTAGCCATATGGTATCTAAAGTGGCGCGACCTTTGGTCACACTTCGGATGAAAAATGTCGTATGACTAAAGACATATAGTCACGGTTTTTTTGTGTGACTATATCCGTTTTGTGTACTAGTGATCTTTTTCATATGAAATCCATTTTCCACGAGCTTTATATGTACGGAAATGTGAGAATAATCTACAATTTAGCTCTACTTAAGTTACTTTGAATCTTTCCACATTTACTGCAATTTGCTCACGAACTTGGCCACAACTTGATTTTTGACATTTTTGGTCCAAATTCATAACTTCATAACTTCTTCATCTTACTTTCAAATGCTTCCAATCTTTTTCATGTGTTATCCTTTTCTCAAATATTACATTTTCTATTCTGGTAATATTTTTCCAATTCCTTTCCTATCTTAAGATAATCATGAAGGGATTCTATGCAAGCAATGAACACAAAAATTCCTATGGTTCACATGCAACCCTAAGATGATCTATGTTTTCTTTTATGAAGATAATAAACTAAAACCTAAAAGAAACAATTAATTTCTATAGATCAAAACTGAGAAAACCAACATTTTGATCTTATGATCCTTGAAGCTAGCAGCACAAGTGTCCTGCCTTAAATGGTGTCACACCCAAGCAATGGAGAAGACAGTCCAGCAGAGTTTCTTTGGTTCAAATTGGCGCAGAAAGGGAGGAGTCAGGTGCCTCCTTTTATAGCCTCCAAGGGTTACAGCTGAAACCCTAAGGAGCCTCCTTAGTGGGCAAACCTGTTGACCACTTGGACCAGACCTCATAAACCCTGATTAGGGTTTCGCCACCTATGGAGAATCCTCCATAGTTGGCGCCACTTTTGGTCCCTATCCACTGGCCAGTCAGTATTCAACTATTGAATAATTGCATAACCAGTCCGTGCACATTTAATTAATTTATTTAATCACTGAATTAAATCCAATTTAATTCTAGATTAAATCTTAATTAATTATTATAGTTTCTAATTAATATATTAACACTTAAATATATTAATAAACCATTTAATTAATTCTAGACAAAACTTCATAAATGGTCCCTGTGGTTTCAGAAAAAATCAACTTTAGTCCCTAACTTTCAAAAACCTCAAGGATAGTCCATGTGGTTTGAAAACTTTTCATAAATAGTCCCTCCGTCAACTTTTGGCCGTTAAATAGATAACGGATGAGGGCAAAATGGTCTTTTCCATAGCAGGGACCATTTATGAAGATTATTCTTTTAGTTTTTTTTCTTTTTTATCTTTAATACATTTCTTTAAATATTTTGTCTATTTTATATTAAAACAACAAAACCCAACCCACCCCTCACCCCTTCCCACCCTCGTTCTGGTTCTCTCTCTCACGAATTGATGTCCATCGACTGCAAGAAACGATGCAGTCCTACTTCTTCTCCACGATTACTGTCCTTCTTCTCCTACCGCTAACATCTTGTATACGAACCCAGATCGAAGGCACAACTAAAAGCCCTAACCCCCCTCTAATACCGTCTCTTCAAATAACTCTACAAACCGAGATCTCCTACTGCTAACCTCTTGTCTACTTCATCTCCTACTGCTAACCTCTTGAAGAACATCATCAACGACAACTGATCAAGATCGCCATGATTTGGTCCCCTGTCTACGTCGATTCCATCAGAATCATGTCAATCAGATTCATGCTTCCAGATCCCAACGACGCCGTCATCTGGAGAGGCCCTCGCAAGAACGAAATCATCAAACAATTCCTCAAAGACGTCTATTGGGGATAACTCGATTTCTTAGTAGTCGACGCCCCACCAGGTACCTCCGATGAACACATCTCAATTATCCAATTCCTCAAAGAAACAGGAATCGATGGCGGCATTATCGTCACCACTCCACAACAAGTTTCTCAATCGTCCAAGGGCTCGTAGTTTAGATTACAGGCGGATTTTGACTTCAATCGAGGCGATTTGAATTTTACAATTTTATTCAGATATTGTTGCAATCGTATCGATTATGCTATATACCAGTGAAGATTGGAACAATTGAATTAGTTCCTTTTTTTCGATGAAAGGGAAAATATGGTAGAATTTACATGGTCCAATTGGGGGTTTTCCTTTCGGTAAACTCATTCATCTCTTTTTCTGTCTACATATTCAAGATAATCAGCTTCAATGGCTCTTGATTTATGCAATATCTGTCCAGCATGAAAACCAAAGGAGGATTACAGGTTGGAAGGGTTTGGCAGAGGAGAACTAAAGGGAGGGGTTGGGAATTCATGGAAGTGGATGAGGTTTAAGCTGGCAGCAAGAGAAAGTGTGTGTGTGTTTTGGATATGAAATTCAGGGTGGCAGTAGGTAGTGGTGGTGGTGGTGGTGGATGATGGTGGCAATCAGTGGCGGATGGGTGTCGGGGTGGGTTTTTTTATTTCAATAAAAAATTCTTAGATAATGTATTAAAATGAAAAAAAGAAAAAGAAAATAAAAGAGTAATCTTCATAAATGGTCCCTGTTATGGAAATGACCGTTTTGCCCTTGTCCGTTATGTATTTAACAGCCAAAAATTGACGGAGGGACCATTTATAAAAAGTTTTCAAACCATAGGGACCATCCTTGAGGTTTTTGAAAGTTAGGGACTAAACTTGATTTTCTTGGAAACCACAGGGACCATTTATGAAGTTTTGTCTTAATTCTATTGATTTATTAAACAATTAATAAATCAACATTTTACTCTACTGAACTCTATCCTAACCTCCAGTTATGAGGGCAACCCAAATGGACTTTGCTTCAATTAACAAGATAAATATAAATATAAAGTCATGGCTTAGACACCTAATCCAACAGTCTCCCACTTGGATAAGTCTATAACTTTAATTTATCTTCTGATTAATTAACAACCTGCAGCTTCCAAGAAAATGCTGCCGAACTCTGACCCAGTCAGTTCTGTCCATAGATAAGTGATCATATGATCCTTCGTCCAACAATATATTTTCAGACACGAGACATGGATTGAGATCAATCTCTGTCCGATACTCTGTTTCCCGATTTCCGATTCTGCTTATAACTTTCAGACTTCTAATTGAACACATCAATTTAGTCTAGGCTGGCCAGCACTTTAGTCAACTTCAAAATCATCGAGCGGCCTACAGATATCTGTTTCCCATCAGGGTCAAGGAACGAATAAGCTTTGACTCATATGCTTGTGTCTTTTACTTATCAAAATCATACACAACAATGCGTTTTATAACATCGAGTTACCAATGCGTTTACGTATTATCAATGCACAACCGACTAGTAAATTTCAACTCATTTGTCTCTTCTTCAAGATCATACGATATTATCGTCTCAACATTGCTCGTGATGTAATCCATGAAGCAATCTATTGAGCATGGGTTTATCCAATACTCAAATCTCTATTTCTAAGTACTCATGAACGTTGTAGCAGTCTTACTGCAATATCTAACTCCTTAGACAATCTACAAACCAATTCACGACAGTCTTCGTTCATACTTACTCCCGAAAAGTATGAGCGACTGTGGACTTTTGAATAATCAAATTATTTGGGAAGTGAAACATGCAAAATTGAAACATAAAATCTAACTGATGGCTACTATTGCCTAATTACCAAGTCTCCACGAGGTAATCACCAAGTCGGATTTTACATAAAACTATTATCGGTTTCTAGATTCCTTTTAAACCTTTTAATTCATGTTATGTATCTATGTCTATATGACCTTTCACTCTTTCTATGTATCCAAATGTCATACATTGATACACTTTATCCAATCGAACATTCTTCCGATGATATTTCAATTTTGGTCATACTGTCACTCTCACTAACAACTCCATTCTATGTACTATGACTTTCCATGGTTCTCGGGATCTTTAGTCCACATGACTGCACCCTAAGACAATTTCGAGGTGTTACGATGTACCGGTGACCCACACGCACTCCATCGGAATGCCAACGAAACTATTTAACCATTAAGTCCTTTTACTGTTTGAAACTCTTTTCAAATTACTATTAACATTCACCCCAATCATTTTCCAATGATTTCTCACGTATGTACAAAAATCCATTAAGTATTCCCATCCAGGTCATATCCTGAATCTAACTCACTATGCTCTAAGCATTAAGTCATCAAGACATGTTCATGACACTTCTGATCGATCCAAGAAACTTGTTGGATTCGATCTAGTCCTATTCCAAACTCTTTTAGTTGCAATCCTTGTGTCACGACTTTCAATAACCATTTCCTTTCGGAGACTCTTTTCCATGCATCTTGAATCTTATCAAGATCATGCTTACTATGGCCAGTTCTATACTGATGACAACATCTATCTGATAGATGTCTATGGATTATGTGAGTATGCTGCACCTTCTTTATATGTCAAATCATTACACTTTGCAATGACAGGAAACTCTTTTCCTGAGCTATGCATCTTGAGTCTCATCAATATCATTTTGGCAGAGCTTCGATCTATCTCATAGATGTTTATAACCAGCTGAGTATGCCGTATCTTTATCAAATCTTTCATAGATCAAGTCTTTCATAGCGATCCGTCTCTAAACACCAAGTCATTACACTTTGTAATGAAAAGAGACGTTTCCTAGAAACAGTATGTAACACACATATGGAGATAGAGATAACAGCGACACTCCCACTGGCTTTGACACGGTTATGGACTATTCACAAAATCCAGAGCTTATGGCACATTTTGAGAATCCAAACCTTTCTGACATCTTAATGGAAATCTTTCAGCCCTTTCTCAAAATCCAATCCTTTGGCATATTTTGAGAATCTGAATATCCTTTCTTGCGAGATGCCCATGGGGTAATCCCGGGCCTATGTACCTTTGTACTAGCATACTCTTTGTGACTCCCTATTAGAGTGCCGGTGATCCACACGCGCTCCACTAACGACTTACATTATGCAGCATCCTTTCGGGTTTTATCTTCTATTGAGAGTGCTTCTCTTGGAGCAAATTACTTGACTCTAAGTATCGTCTCACTCAACCAGATGTTCTGAGGGTACGTTTCTGTCCATGTTGATTTTTTTTTATGATTCAATTACTCCCACTGGTTTTTAGACCGGTTGTAAAATCAATCAAAATGCCACATAGACTGTATCTCGTCCTAAGGTTCTCTTAATTGGCAGCAACCGGGCTCACCAATGCTTCCAAGTAGTCGGATTGTAAATTCGTACCAACTATAGTGTTTTACCACTATTCGGTATGTCACCCCGATCATAACTACTTATGACGGTGATTAATACTACTAGTCAAGATTATGTCAGTATTAAAACATAAATCTGATTTCTGCTCTAAGCCTAGTGATGACTAAAGGTTCTTTCACTTGGCTAATCCTGAGCTCATTCTGGACTATCCCAACTCCCACTGTTTCCTTAGAACTTGAGTTCTTTTTGAAAGAGCTCTTTCTTTTCCAGATACAGCGGGATAGCCAGTGAAACGACATTTCTGATTAGGTTCAGGCTAGTCATGAGGTTCAGATGAACACTACATGACCCTGGACTTTCAATGTACAAGTAGGACAATCCCAGCTTTACATTTCAGACAGTGTCTGTAAAACCTACTTAGTCTAAGATGCGGTTGGAATATGGTTTATATGGTCTGACTGGTTTAGTGTTTCAATTTATTGGAAACTAATTGGTAATGTATCTCATACATCGAGGATCGAACTGTTTCGACCAATGCTCCATCATCTTCTCTAAGACACATTATAACTATTAATGTTCTTGGAAGAGAATAACTGTGAAACATTTTCCCAGTTTATGTTGTCACTCAGGTTCTGTGGATCTTGTACCTCCTTTGAAGTCCTTGATCTGTTCAAGGTTTCAATCCAATCGCTTATTCTGATAAGTGAAGTCATATTCGTCATACCGAATGACAAATATTGTAAAGTACAAACAATTGTGTTCTATTTGAAGATTCGAGCAATACACAGTAACTGATGTGTCCGTTGCTCCTAATCTCAATGTCTTTTTCATCTCTATGTAAGCTTATGACTTTGTTAATTCTGTTCAAGACTTGCAATCTTCAGTTGACTCTAAGTCAACTGATTCCAAAATCCTATCCTTTGGATCTTTGGGTGATTCATTTCTTGCTACATGTGCTTTATAAAGAACTTAATCATCATCTGACTCTAAGTCAAATGATTCCAAAGTCCTGTTCAACTGGATCTTTGGTTGATTCATTTCTTGGCACATTAAGAACTCAATTCATCATGAGACTCTAAGTCAAATGATTCCAAAGTCCTGTCCAACTGGACCTTTGGTTGAAGTGATTCTTATAACATTAACAATCATAAGGGACACAATTTATAAATCCAAACACTTTGGATGTATCAATATTCAAGTTATTACTGATCATGCATTCAACACAATCATACAACATTTCAAGGATATTTCAAACAACATGTGTTAAAAAGAAAATTGACAATTTTATTAAAATAAAATCCTTAAACAATGTAGTATATGATAGATAATGTCATACGCATCTAATAAGCTAATATCATGATTTCAACATCTAACTAAACTCTAAAACTGCATGAGCTTCAGATCCAATTTGAATATGCTCCTATGCAACAACATCCCACATCCTATAGAGTCTATGCACACTCTATGCATACAGAGCAAATGTGAGAAACATATCCTGTATCAAGGAATTAAGGATCAGGGGTTCTGAGTTTTTAAGAAATTCATGAGTTGCCAAACTGTTCGGTTTCGGAGCATTTTCCAATCTTTCCGTGAATGTGTCCCACCCTGTGGATTCCCAGTTTGAAACATCGAGGAACCGGTCCAGACGATCTGGATCATTTCTTGATGTGTCCTATTACTGGACTCAATCCCGAAGCAGCTGAATCAATGGAACTATGCTTCTCTATGAACGACTCATACAGAGTCAACATTGAATGCATATCCACGATTATCTTATCTGGTTTCCATTTCTGTACATCAGAATGAACGGATCAGCGAGCTGAGCTAATGCTTTAACTCCCGATCAAAAAGGGGGACCAAATTTATACAGTTCACATATGTGTCTCTCAGTCTTGAGAACATGTGAACTGGTGCTACTTCCTGCACACTTCAAACTCTTTGAAGATCTTAGCTCGTCCTTTCTCAACCAGTTCATGGAACCTTTCCACAACTAGCTGTGTTAACTTATCTGACCCTAGGAATTCTAAATTCCTGCGGAACTCGGGGTCAATGATCAATAGTATTAGGCAACGAACTTTCCTTGACTTGACAATCAAGGAGTCATGCTCATCACAGGCTACTGTGTGATGTCATGTTTTGGGGAGCGGACACTCAGTCAGATATGGCTTGCCAGCAAAACAGAGAACTATTCTCCTTTTATGAAGCCATACCATATAGTTTAGGCCAGTCAGCCTTACCATATGTAGCAGGTGCATTCTGAAGCTCTCAGAAATGGGTGAAGGAAGAGAGGGAGGAGAATAGACACTTGATTCAGACATCTACAATAAACAGAATTTTATTAGTTTAATTAATCCTTTTAAATAATTATCCAATATATTATTTGTTAAGGCTAGGATCCAAAATGCCCCAACTATGGTGTGAAGAGGGATGTCGTAATCACAACATAGTGGTCATTAAGGTAGATAATACACTTATCAATTTCATCTTATGAAACTCCTAGATCTGTCGAGACACATTGAACTATTCAATGGCATGTTTAGTCTCGGATGTGCCCCACTGTTTGTGACTAGGATGTCGAGGATCACAAACCGAGTGTGAATAACCATGCAAATTCGCTCGGTACTCTCGAAGTCAATTTCCATCTCTAATTAACGTGCCGGTTAACCACACACGCTTCGTTAATAATGACAAAATCGAGAAACCCATTGCAAGTCTTTGTAAACCCCTATTGGTGTGCCGGTTAACCACACACGCTCCACCAATGTTTCACAAATTACAATGTGCAATTTCATTGATTAGCACCAATTCACATTTTTAAACCTAAAGTAACTAGATTGGGATTTGTTTAAAGTTCTAGTACTTTCAATTATAGCATTATACTTTTAAGAGGCTTTAGCGGTTCTATCAAACCCGTTCGGCTAACGACACTCGACTGACCAGGAGAGCGGTGGATGAGAGTGGACACCCATTAGACTGCCATTTTATAGGCAGTCGCCTTATACCCTCTTTATAGGACAGTTTTGTGAATGAGGCCTACTAGCGGTAAGACTAACCATTTAATCTTATATATAAGTATTAACTTTTAATCATAAATATATATAAGATGTCTTTTAATCTAATTAAAATATTTTAGAATTAATTATTTCTTAATTTTCGCAAATTTTAAACTATTTTTCGAAAATTTAAATTAATTCTTTAAACCGATTTAATTGATCTTTTAATTAACAATTAATTAAACTAATTAAATCTAGATAGATTTTATAAAATTAATCAAATTAATTTTTCTATCTTGGTCCCTATATGGTTCGAAAATTTACAAGCCAACACATAAGAGTTCTAGTTATTTTATTAATCCAATTAGTTACCAAAATAACAACCTACTTATAAAAGGCAAGTAAAATAAGCAAATAAGGGAGGGGACCAAATGGGTGGCGGCTAGGGTTAGGAAACCCTAGCCAAAAATCGATCCAAGGCCATCCTTGGTGATGTTCATCGCAAAAAAATCCCAAGGAATAAACAATCCATGCAATTTATATCATTCACAAGAAAACAAGCCTATGCTCTGATACCATTGAAGGGATTCTATGCAAGCAATGAACACAAAAATTCCTATGGTTCACATGCAACCCTAAGATGATCTATGTTTTCTTCTATGAATATAATAAACTAAAACCTAAAGGAAACAATTAATTTCTAAAGATCAAAACTGAGAAAACCAACCTTTTGATCTTATGATCCTTGAAGCTAGCAGCACAAGTGTCCTGCCTCAAATGGTGTCACACCCAAGCAATGGAGAAGACAGTACAGTAGAGTTTCTTTGGTTCAAATTGGCGTAGAAAAGGAGGAGCCAGGTGCCTCCTTTTATAGCCTCCAAGGGTTACAGCTGAAACCCTAAGGAGCCTCCTTAGTGGGTAAGCCTGTTGACCACTTGGACCAGACCTCATAAACCCTGATTATGGTTTCGCCACCTATGGAGAATCCTCTATAGTTGGCGCCACTTTTGGTCCCTGTCCACTAGCCAGTCAGTATTCAACTATTGAATAATTGCATAACCAGTCCCTGCACCTTTAATTAATTAATTTAATCACTGAATTAAATCCAATTAATTCTAGATTAAATCTTAATTAATTATTATAGTTTCTAATTAATATATTAACACTTAAATATATTAATAAACCATTTAATTAATTCTATTGATTTATTAAACAATTAATAAATCAACCTTTTACTCTACTGAACTCTATCCTAACGTCCAGCTATGAGGGCAACCCAAATGGACTTTGCTTCAATTAACAATATAAATATAAATATAAAGTCATGGCTTAGACACCTAATCCAACAGTCTCCCACTTGGATAAGTCTATGACTTTAATTTATCTTCTGATTAATTAACAACCTGCAGCTTCCAAGAAAATGCTGCCGAACTCTAACCCAGTCAGTTCTGTCCATAGATAAGTGATCATATGATCCTTCGTCCAACAAGATATTTTCAGACACGAGACATGTATTGAGATCAATCTCTGTCCGATACTCTATTTCCCGATTTCCGATTCTGCTTATGACTTTCGGACTTCTAATTGAATGCATCAATTTAGTCTAGGCTGGCCAGCACTTTAGTCAACTTCAAAATCATCGAGCGGCCTACAGATATCTGTTTCCCATCAGGGTCAAGGAACGAATAAGCTTTGACTCATATGCTTGTGTCTTTTACTTATCAAAATCGTACACAACAATGCGTTTTATAACATCGAGTTACCGATGCGTTTACGTATTATCAATGCACAACCGACTCGTAAATTTCAACTCATATGTCTCTGCTTCAAGATCATACGATATTATTGTTAGGAATCGGACAGGGTACACGCAGCGGAAACACTATCACACACACACAAACGAAACGAGAAAAATAAAGCAAGAAGAACACAAGGATTTTACGTGGTTCGGATTCGGTGTAAATCCTACATCCACGGGCTGCAACTAGATTTTCTTATTAACTCAATAAGATTACAATGTATAACTCTTTACAAGTTATTTTTGATGCACATTTCTCTGCTACAAAACACACATATATATAGTTGTATATGTTATTGCTTTCCGTTGATTTTCAAAGAGAAAAACAAATTGTTCACCAATTCTTGTGGACATCTTCTTTGACCACTTTTTTTTTCTCCACCAACCAACAATCTCCCACTTGGAGAAAATAACCCAACAATTTTCCAGTAATCTTAAAAACACCAAGTCTTCCAAGCCTCCAGTTCCCAAGAACAAGCTAAACTTAGTCACTTTCCTAGTTGCAGCCGCCCCTCATCATCAAGTACTAGAAGGGCCAGTTGAAGCTCCCATAAGCTCCAACTCAGTGGTAGCCATTCCCGCTACCGACTCAGCCGTGGTCAATACCGCCACCGACTCATCCCCTGTCTCAACCGGCTTAGACACTCCACCAGATCCAGAGATACACCGAGGACCACTAACACTCTCCAAACTTTGCAAACTTCCAACAGGAGAGAATTTTCCAGTCTTAGTCTTCAAAACCCAACGGCTCTTTGTAACTATACCCGGAACACACCCCGTGCTCCCACTGTCACAAAATCCCCTGAATGGTTTAGACTTTCCGACTCGTTCAGCTAACATCCCCTTGGCTCCAGAATTCATGTTTGCAAAATGAACTCTCTTAGCACTAGATCTAGCGAACCAGATTTTGTCATGCTTAACGGGGACGGTCATACTTCCCTCAGCAGGTACCTCAACCATATACAATGACCCACGCTTCATACCTTGAGCAATCACTGAATTACCATTGACCACCCTCCATTTACCACCACCAAACCTTACTTCCAGTCCTTGTTTATCCAGCTGACCAACAGAAATCAATTTCTTCTTCAGCTCCGGAATCACCCTGACATTCTTCAGGTTCCATGTAGTTCCCAATGAAGTAACCAGATCAATATCTCCTATGCCCGTTACTTGAAGCATCTCGTCATTTGCTAACCGTACCTTCCCAAAATCTCCTTCTTTTAGATTCACCATCGTTTCTCCGTTGTCCATGGCGTGAAACGAAGCCCCTGAATCCATGACCCAAGAGTCTACAGAACTTTCCATACTTAGTATCAGTGCATCATCCTCAGACACACCCTCAGCACCAGCAATGTTCAATTCTTTCTTTGGACATTGACTCTTAACATGTCCCACCTCTTGGCAGTTCCAGCACTTTACATTCTTCCAAGTTCTAGACGAACTTCTTCCCCGACTCCCACTGCTCCCATTATTCCTGCTATTCCCTCTACCTCTTCCGATATTTAATAACTCAGAAGAAGAAGATCCACCTTGATTCTTGCGTCTGACATCCTCGCCAAGAACCAAATCTCTAACCCCTTCAAAAGTCATACCACTGGTCCCCACTGAACTTGTAACAGCGGTTACTGTTCCAGACCAGCTATCAGGTAGTGAAGCTAGTAGCAGTGAAGCTTGAGTCTCGTTATCAAATTTAATTCCCACAGATGACAATCTGGACAGAATTGAATTTAGATTGTTAATGTGAACAGTAACTGAGCCTTCCTCATTTATCCTTGTAGTGAACAACTCCCTCATCAAGAACACCTTGTTAGCCGCCGACGGTTTCTCATACATGTTCGTCAGAGCATCCATCATACCACGCGCCGTGGTTTCCTTCATGATGTTGAAAGCGACGCTTCTTTCCAACGACAATGTAATAACCGCCTTAGCTTTCTTGTCCTTTGAGTTCCACGCATCTTTAGTAGCTTTTTCCATTTTCTCCGGTTTGTCTCCAAGTACCACGTCCAAATCTTTCTGACATAGCAATGCTTCTATTTGCATTTTCCACCAGCTAAAGTCAGAACCGTTGAACTTCTCGATTACAACCTTTTCTTCAGCCATTACGACAAACAAGAGACAAATATTTTATAGTACTTTTGTGTGACAGAACAGAACCCTTCAAAGTACCAAGATACCTTTTAATACGATTAATAGAAATTAGTTTCTGATGTGGAAGATCAGACAAAACTGCAACCACAGAGCATACTCTAATTTCTAAAACCGAGACCTCCTCCAAAACCCGAAGCTCTGATACCAGTTGTTGGGAATCGGACCAGGTACACGCAGCGGAAACACTATCACACACACACAAACGAAACGAGAAAAATAAAGCAAGAAGAACACAAGGATTTTACGTGGTTCGGATTCGGTGTAAATCCTACATCCACGGGCTGCAACTAGATTTTCTTATTAACTCAATAAGATTACAATGTATAACTCTTTACAAGTTATTTTTGATGCACATTTCTCTGCTACAAAACACACATATATATAGTTGTATATGTTATTGCTTTCCGTTGATTTTCAAAGAGAAAAACAAATTGTTCACCAATTCTTGTGGACATCTTCTTTGACCACTTTTTTTTTCTCCACCAACCAACAATTATCGTCTCAACATTGCTCGTGATGTAATCCATGAAGCAATCTATTGAGCGCGGGTTTATCTAATACTCATATCTCTATTTCTAAGTAATCATGAACGTTGTAGCAGTCTTACTGCAATGTCTAACTCCTTAGACAATCTACAAACCAATTCACGACAGTCTTCGTTCATACTTACTCCCGAAAAGTACGAGCGACTGTGGACTACACTACTACTTATTAAGATAACCATGGCCAATGAAGCTTTGGGGTTGTTTGGATAAGCTTATTTAGCTCATAAGCACTTTTGGGCAAAAGTGTTTATGAGCTTATGACTTTTCAAAAAGGAGTTTTTAAAAAAGCGTTTGGATAAGCTTATGTGGTGGTTGCATGATTTATTAGGGGCCTTATTTTATTATCAAAAAGTCATAAGCCTTTTAAAAAGTCAGGTTTGAGTAGCTTATTGAAAACAACTTATTAAAAGTTGCTGAAAAGCAAATTTAAAAAGTGCTTTTACGTACCCAAACACAAGTTTTGGCTTATTGGCTTTTTGAGAAGCTAATAAGCTAATAAGCCATTTTCAAACGCTCATCCAAACAGTCCCTTAAATACTTGGAATCACACACTAACTGCTTTTTAGAATAAAAACTATATTCATTTCAAATACATTCTTCGAATTTTCAACTAGGGTTTTGTTTCGCACTGTCGATTTCACTATTATACAACATAAATTGTAACGACGATACTTAAATAACAAAAGAACTTAGGCCCCGTTTGTTTGGATCTGAATCATTCAATTAAGAGCTGAAATCTGAATCGCTAAGATTCAGACTGTTTGGATAATCGTAATTTTCACTTCTGAATCAGAACTAAACATCTGCGCGAATAAGTTTTAAACATGTATATGAATAAGAAGTTGCCCTATATTGCCCTTAGCCCTGATTTCGCGCGTTTCTCCTCACAGCTCCCATAGTGAAGCTTCAACCTCCTCCCCCGGTTTTTCCTTCCTGCGCTGTCGGGGCACCTTCCGCCACCGACGACGTGTGCTGTCCCCTGCTGAAGCAGGTCGTCGCCGTCGATTGTCTCTCCGGATCAACCAGTTCGTCGCCATCAATAGGATCCCGAACCAGCCTGCCAACAGCGACTATGATTCATCCCTCAACCCATCCCGTCAACTGCAATTTGATTGGACCTGCAAATTGATCGAACATCACAACTGCAACACATCTCTTCTCCTCACAAAGTCGCAGACGCACAGAACTTCAAGCTTCCCCTCCCCCTTCTTCCTCGCCGCTGTTGCTGTGAATTGTGAAATTAATTGCTGGAAAACCTTTCGAATTAGGAAAATCTTATCCGATGCAGACCGTTATTCATACATGTCGGCAATGCCTTCATAGATCCAAAAGTAGTTTTCTCGTTGACGGTATTCTATGCAATGTTTTTCACCAATGTAAACTTTGAGAAGTGGGAAGTCCTTATTCTAGTTACCGGAAAGCTCAAGAAAAGGTTCCAATGTTCCCTTGGGGGATGTCGTTAAGTCGAGGCTTAATTAGTTCTTAGTGATGAATAAACTCAAGAAAAGACTCCCAATATTATGTAAATTGTTTGTTGGGGTGTAATCGTTAAAATTGAGTAAATAGATATTTTATAAAACATAAAATTGATAACAATGGCAAAATTGTCATTTTGATCATTCCTTAGAGCTATTCAGATATTTAACCAAACGACATGTTTTTATTCAGATACATATATATTCAGATCCTCTAAATGATTTAGACCTCTTAGTAATTCAGATCTAAATCATTCAAATATTGTCAAACGGTCCTTACTCATTAAACTGGAATCTTTCTACATGTGAATCTCATATTGCTAGGCTCTGAGATAGTCCGAAATATTATTCCAATTTGTGGCGAGTACACAATGCAGATTTTATTTGAATAGGGTCCCACATAATCGGGTGGGAACTTAAAGGATCGGGTCCGGAATGACCTATGTCGAATATGGTGGTGATATTTTTTTTAAATGCAAAATTTTGGGTTTTTTTTTTTCAATTCTCAAAAAACATTTGGTCAAATTTGTGAGTATCCCGAAATTTACGTTATAATTTTTACTTTTTTCCTAAAAAAAGTTGAGTTATTTATTACTAGATCTAGACATCACATGCACTCACACTTTGTTACATGTAGATATATTAATTCTCATACATATTGACATAAACTATAGTTTTGAAACTGAACTTTCTTTTTTCCCTATCCCCAATGGAACCAGAACTCTCCCTTTCATGTCATTAAACAAACACAACACTAACACAGAAAAGGCACATGTTTAGATCAACGTTAAACTGTCTCTCAGATATTATGCATACTTGGAGGTCGGATTTGAAGGACAAGGAGATCTATGAAGTAGATTTTAGAGCAGATATATGTGTGTATGTACGGGTAAAGATTCTAGGGTATTGTAAGAGGTCTTAAATCAAAATTCTTTTAGTGCGTGTGTACTAGAATGGTATGTTGTGGTAGTAACTACTACAGAACCAGCTGTTTTCCTGCATTCAGTCAAACTAGCTGTGAAGTGTCTATAGTACTCATGATGTATATGTGGCCATATGTATGAACGAGGAGGTCATTCATCAGGTCTGTCACATATTTTCTGGGAAATAAAAGGGAATCGCTATTTGGACTCACATGATAGAATTGTATTTCTAAAATTAGTTAAAAAAAAACTTCTCTTTATAGGTCTGTGTTGGTTTGACTAATAATCACATAAGTCTTAAATACTTATGCTTTCTCATTAAATCAATATTAATAAGTACATGTCATCTTCTGTTTTGTTCATTTACACAGATTCAATTAATCAATTAATTAATCTTAAGTTGGGATTCATGTATCTTAATTATCAGCTTATCTTACACGTAGAGGCCTAATGGTTCACGATCATGGTTGGTACTAGGGCTGTAAACGAACCGAACGAACACGAACGAGAGCTTGTTCATGTTCGTTCGTTTAAGTTAGCCGAACAAACAAACGAACACAAACGGATAAACGAACGAGTTTTCTTGTTCATGTTCGTTTGTTTAACAAATTATCTTGTTCATGTTCGTTTGTTTATGTTCGTTAATATACTAAACGAACAAAAGATAAATAAACACAATTAAACATATATAACATTAAAAAAACACATAATATTGTAATGTAATCAAATACAATTGAACATATATGAATATAAAAGAAACTTAAGTGAACAAACATAAACGAACGTAAACAAACAACATAAACGAACGTTCACGAACATAATTAAACAAACGAGACCATTGTTCATGTTCGTTCGTTTAACTAAACAAACGAGGATTTGTATTCATGTTCGTTCATTTATTAAATAAACGAACATAAACAAACTTCCCGCTGAACAATTCACGAATGGTTCGACGAACGTTCGGTTCGTTTACGGCCCTAGTTGGTACCGTGAAGATTGGGGATGGGTACAAGCAAGAAGGTGTATTTGGACATTATTTATGCTACTAAAATTCATAATTTCTTACTTATATATGAATTAGGATCACAGGTTTCGGCAACATGTAGAATGTGTTTTAGCGTAACTCTCTCTCTCTCTCTCTCTCTCTCTCTCTCTCTCTCTCTCTCTCTCTCTCTCTCCTCTCTCTCTCTCTCTCTCTCTCTCTCTCATGTTATAGGTAGAAGTGATAAATCTTCCGCTTCCGTCATGAGATAATTTTAACGTAAGTGGTTAATTTACGGGTGAACTTGATCGACTTATACCCATATAAGAAAAGTCAGTCATATCTATATGATGACGCTGCACTTGGTTAAAAAATGCTTCAATTTCGTCACAGAATTGTAAATGATGGCTTACGGAAAATGCACATGAATAAAAGGGTAAAAGTTTTTCAAACCATTCGCAGCATGTTACGTAACTAAAAGCTGTAACTTGGCATGAGTCACGAATAGTGATGTACTAGTCTCTCTTGCACCCCGCTGGTCATGGTTGTACCTAATGCGTAGTCACGGCCTAACTAGCTGGTTTCATTTCAACTATGTACTTCCCCTCTAACGCGTAACGTAAAACAAGTACATAAGGATTAACTGGGATATGTTAGGATGACCGTGCTTTTCTCAGAAACCCAGTTTGGAATTTACTTCTATATATCATTGTAGGACCAAGTAAACGGATCATGAGCCTTAAGGAAAAGGAATCTATGCTCTTCGATTATATGGAGAAGTGTATTGTCATTTCAATTGTATATTCGTTTTCTTTTTACCATTTATCAATACTACAATGCGTGATATAGGATGCGGTTGAGATGAGTAATATGATATAATTTTGTAACAGGATCATGTCACTACAAAAAACTTGAGTAAAATCGACAGACAACTCTAGCGATGACAATCGTTTCATCGGTGTAAATACTTTTGCCTTTGACATGTCATCATTATAATTAGGCTATTAGATACACCCACACCTTAACCATACCAAAAGTAGTACAACCTTACCGCCATAGTCCCCATATTACTACCATTTCACTTAGGCCATATTACTACTACAAATCAAATAATAGATTACGGTGGATAGAATACGTTTATAGAGATATCCGTATTATATAATCTTGGAATTTTGTATTGCGTAGTATAGAATTCGATTTATCAAACCCCAACCGTATTTTATTTGTTGTAGTATTTTTGTATTGCAGAAAAAGAGAATAAAATACGCTACAGTAGATACAACCGTATTCTATAAGTTGTGCTGTATAACAATATCTCCTTAATAATACCATTATTTTGGGTATCATACTCTTGTAATTACATGTTTCTTTGAATTTAGAATTTTATTTTTAATATTATTGTAGTGCAAACTTTGTAATAGTTATTTTTTATTATTTGAAAGGATTGGTTTTTATTATTCTTCACGACTAATATCTTTGTGTTTATTTTTCTAGTGTGATTGTTAGTTTTATGAATTCTCATGATTATAATTTTAGAGCTTTAAAACGGGTATATATGCATGCTTCAACCGGAAAACCACTGTAACGGGTTTTGAGAGCGGATTTTATTTGATTTTTTTTAAAATTAATAGATATAATACATTACGGTTTTGCAATCGTATTTTATTACCTAGATTAGCGTATTAAATCGTTTTAAGGATTACGGTCTACAATCGTGTTTTATTACTTAGATTAGCGTATATATCTTGTTATATATTACGGTTCAACAACCGTATTTTATACATAGTTTGTCATACTATGTCTTCTAATAGATTACGGTTTTACAACCGTATTCTATATGTAGGTTACCGTACTATATATTCTAATAGGTTACGATTTTACAACCGTATTCTATTACTCCTTCAAATAGAACACGACCTATTATAATACGGTTCACTGTCTGTATTTTAAGTGTCTTTTCAACCGTACTCTATTTGTAAATCTGTACTAGTGCATGTTGTATGGGAACAACACATCACACCAAAAAAGATGTCACCTCAACGCCATGTCAATCCCCCACCACATTTCATCCCACCCTAGGAAATGCTCACTATTCCATCATCCCAAACCAACCCTACTCTTTTTATATAAAATAGAGAAAGTTATAGGAATGGTCCCTGTGGTATACGGTAACTTGCATGCTTGGTCCCTAAAACCTTTTTTAACTAGGACGGTCCTTAATTTTTAGTTTTGTTGCGCGTTTGGTCCCTCCCAGACATAAAAAGTCTATTTTACCCTTAACAATTTCATTTTTATTATTAATTTATTTGTTTATTATTTTCAAATTAAAAAAATACAACTAACCCATCAGCCCTAAGCTTCCCGCGATCTTGATTCCCACTTTCATCTCACATTTTCTAAAGGAAATACCCACAACCTTCGTCTCCGGCTATCTCCTCCACGGCTTCTCCCCTCCCCTTATCTCTTATTTCTACCCTATAACACTCATCAGCTACTCTCTATTTCTCTCTTTCACAAGCCCTAAAGTAGCGATGAAATTACTTGGTCTGGATTCGCATTGAGTTAGGGTCTGAGAAATCTTTGAATCTGGAATTTCTATTCCTACCGGTGAGGAGTTGTGATGGAATCGGTGGTGGTGTTGTATGAGACCTGCGATGGGTTCGATGGTGGTGTTGTAGGTAGCTGTTTGTCGATGATGATATATCGGATGCGAGTGGGGAGGGGAAGGCTTGAACCTGTTACGACTTTCTTGATGGACTTGCACACTAATTACTTCAGTGTATCCTCACTTGCACACGAATCCATCATATCAAGTTTTATTTCAAGTTACACATGTTACGACCTTTTTGATGGACCAGACCACATGAACATCGATTTCTCTTCCATTCCCCCTAGATGGTAACGATGGTGGAGTTTCTAGTTTCAAATCCTTTAGCTTTTCTTGGTTTGCCTTTTTTTTTTCTTGATTGAACATAGTTTCTGGGTTTGATTTTCCATTATGGGTTTGATTTTCATTCTTGATGAACGCATCTTGGGTTGGCGCTGGGGTTGGTTGGTGACGCAAGTGGTGGTGTTAGTGAAGAGAGCGATTTTGGCATCGCATGGAAGTACGACTTGTTCGGGAAAGATATCATGAGTGGTACCTGATTGAAGATCACATGGTGATCGACTCCATCAGGAATCGACAAAGATCGTCCTCTGACTTTGTATTTGCCCAATTGCAACAACTAAAACAAACAGCCACATATATCTCCACATCTCGTCATTCTCAAGAATTGACAAATTAGGGTTGGGTTTTTCCGATTACGAAGATTAAACGGAGAAGGGAATGACGAAGATGGGGGTAAGGATAGTCCGGTGGTTCTTTATTCTCCCATTAGGTGAGAGAGAGAGAGAGAGAGAGAGAGAGAGAGAGAGAGAGAGAGAGAGAGAGAGAGAGAGGATTGGGATTGATTTGTGGGTGAGATTTTTTTAATTTAAAAATAATAAATAATATAAATAAGACTAAAAAATAAGTTATTAAGGGCAAATCAGTCTTTCTACATCTATTAGGGATCAAGCGCGCAACAAAATCAAACATCAGGGACGGTCCGAGTTAAAAAAAAGTTTGGGACCGAACGCACAAGTTACCTCAAACCAGAGGGACCATTCGTTTAACCTTCTCTATAAAATATTTATGTGTGTGTGAGAGATGTAAATAGATACCAGGTACAACCTTGTGTTACAGGAAAAATAACAAAATAGAAAAACAGATGAAGAAGAAGAATATGGGAAGAAGCTTCGGGTGTGTTTAGTGACAGACAACTGCTCTGTTTTCCGAAAAACTTTTCCAAGAAAAATGAGAATTCTGAAAACGCGTTTAGTTCGGCAAGTTTTTTAAAGTTTTCCAAGAAAATGAAAATTTTTCATTTTTCCAAAATTACAAAGAATTTGGAAAATTTTGGAAAACCCAAAATTATTGTTTTCTGTAGTTTTCTATTTCCCAAATATTTAAAAATATAAAAAAATACATACACACATACACTCATTCTCACATACACCCCACAATTACACCTACACCCACCCTACCCTCTACCCGCCACCCACCACCCGCACCCACCTACCACACCACCCTACCCCCACCACCCATCACTCACCCCACCCCACCCCACCCCAGGCCACCATCCACCCACCCCATACCCCACCCCCAACCACCCACCCATCCCAACAACCCCTACCCCATGCACCACCAAGCCCACCCCCTCCCTACCCACCCTCATGACATCATCGTAGTCGTTGATACGGTCAAAAATATAAGATTTGATACTTTACAAGCACACTAGCTAAGTGGAAGTAAGGGTCGATCCGTGGAGTCTGTGGTTGAATATATGTGTCAGAATTAACCAAAAACTATAGTGTCACTCTATAGCTGGTGGCGTTTCATACACTTCACAAAATCCACTCCAAACGAATACCAAAAACATAAACTAATGATTATTAAACTATAAAGCTAATCTCAATCCAAACCAATCTAAGATGTTCTGACCCCAAGGTATACTCAGAAAATCAGAATCATCAAATAATCCAAACAAACAATCAAACAGTGAAACGATTAATAAAGCATAAAACTGAAATTAACAATGAAAATAACTAAAACCGAATGCTTGCAGTAACTTAAACCAAATCAGAAGTCAAATGTTACTGACTTCAATCAGAATTCAATCCCGACACGATCCAGCGAGTTCTACAATCCAGAACCCTTGGAACCGCACGAATAACAAAACCGAAAACTAAAGAAAATAAACTAAAACTATGAAAATACCAATTCTTGATCTCTGAAATCCGAAAATACGAATAGAAGGGGCCTGAGTTCCACTCCAAGGTCGGGTCTTCGCTCTCGAAACACGAACTAGATGCCTCTATTTATATTTGTGAAATCTGACTGGTCGCGTCGTGTAAGGGTGAAAACTGCGGCGCGACCTTATCTCTAACCCCGATATTCACTTTTTGAATGTCAAACTTCTCATCCGTTCATTGACTTTCCGCGACGCGCGTGCCTTTCAGTCCATGGCGCACGTGTCTTTTTGCCTGAAAGTGGACTTCCTTCATAACTTGACCATTTGCTACGCATTTAACCCCTGTATTCAACATATTTCGCACACAAGCACTAGACACAAAAAGTGAGTATATAACAGTTTATGAGATATATTTCACTCAGAATAGGGCTCAACGACGATTAAAATACTTGATATTACTAGGCATCGTCAAACACCTCACACTTGTGCCTTGCTTGTCCCCAAGCAAGTGAGTTTTTAACGAATTCTAACTAAAACTCAAACATTTTTGAATGCTTTCATTTTCAAAGTCTATTGTTTCTGGAAGTTAGATGAAAAATGATTTTGATGAAAATTTGACTACAATACCCTTTGGGAATCACGCTTTTCTAAAGAACCCTTGATTACAAATTTTCGGTTCACAGAAGTAAACTTACTCATTTAGATTCTAAAGGCCGTTAAAGAACTATCCATGACTTTCGATGTTGTCCGTGTAACGAGCTTTCGAAAAATACTATCCCAGACGATCTTAGGTAGTAAGGTGCATCAATGCCATTTTAGGGCCACTCTTTTCGGACCTACCGGCTCGAACAACAAACGCCACTGATTGACAATTCCTTCCTGAATCTCAATCCTAAAGTTTTCTAAATATACAGTTTTCTAACTCTTAGAAATTCAACTTATTTGACTAAACCATAGCCTGGTAACAACTAAATAGTATCTCTTGAAAAATACTAATGCTATAACATTCAAAAGCTATTCGTTTTTAAGTTACAATTTCTTGAAATTTTTTGAAAATGACTTGTTTTTGCAAAAATTTCAAAAATACTCTTTCGACCGTCCACACCCCACACCTAAAACCATACAACGTCCCCGTTATACATAAAATTTTTCAAAACAAGGGAGAAAGAGTTACCCCCTTAGGAACGGTAGAACGTTTTTCTTGTCGGAACCAATATAACAGGATATCACAAATCGCACATCGTTGTTTGACTGTTCGGAGTTGTGGCGCAACAATGAACACGCCGGTAAATGACAAGTGTGGGGGTACGGTGACCCCACACTTGTGTGATACAACTCCTCGATGGATGACGTTGGTACTTGCATACAAAACACTCACAAACACATTAAACATAAAAGCAACAAAAATAATAGTATGTTATGTACAATGTTTTCAAAAAGATAACAAAAGAAAAATACAATCAGTCATCACCATCATGCTGCCTCCCAGATGGACCAGCCTCGTCATCACGGGCTCGAGCGGGGAAGGGTCGTGGATGCCATCCAGCCTGGATGAGGAGCTCTCATAATCCCTCTCCTATCCAAATCTGCTGCTCCTCCAGGAGTGTCATCCTCGCATCAAGGTCCTGCAAGGCAGCCTGCACGTCTACAAGCTGAGGTGCTGGGTGTGGCTGCGGCGGTGGCTGGACTGGTACCTCCAATTTCCTCCGCTGGACTGGTGCCTCCACAATAAACAATAGTTTTTTTAAAGTAACTACTACACAACGAACGACGTTTATGATTTTATAAAATTATGGCAAATTATATCAAAAATGATATGTCAAACTTGACCAAATGTCGAATTAATAAATTTAGCTTTTATAATTTTTACATTTTAGTAACAATAAAACAACAATTTTTTTAAAATAATTACGACACAACGAACGACGTTTAAAATTTATAAAAATTATGTCAACTTATATCAAAATGGTTGAACGAATGTATAAAAAATAAAAATATAAATAATAGTAGCAATGCAAAGTTTGGTCCAATATTGCAATTGTACGGTGCGTTATATGGATAACGAACATAATTATTTAGTCGAGCACTATACAATGTTTCCTATTCAGCGGAATGTTCTGAGCACGCACAAGCCTGTACAAACAGATATGGTGTACAATTGGGTCGATGGATCAAGAATGAGGATTCCCGACTAATAATAACGTGAATTTCGATTACCTACAAACGATATAAAACCGAAAAATTTTATAAATAATAAATGGCAAAATTACACTGTAGCCCCATGAGGTCTTCTTTGCTGGTCGATTTGATCCCTAAACTTTTTTTTTGGTGTTATAAGGGCTTGAATTATATTTTTGCTGGTCCATTCGGTCCCTCTTCTATAAAACCAAGGGGTAATCCGGTTGCAAACCTAGTCAGCTGATGATTAGGCTTACATGTCACTCGAAAAGGCTTACATGGCAATCGAAAAGGAATTGATAGAATTTAAAACCCATCGTCTGTTCATACCAAAGAAACTAAGCAAAAAACCCTCCTCCAAAGAAATTGAAAACCCAGTTCGTCTAAAAATCCACTGTAGCCCCAGTTCGGCCAAAAATTCTAACAGTCGATCTAAACCATGGGATCGAACGTTGTCGTCGAGTTACACTTCAAAGGAATCTTCAATCGGGAACCCTTTGGCTACATAAATGGCATGCAGCAGTACCTAGACGACGTTGATTTTTCGGGGATGGAGTTGAAGGAATGTATTGAGTTCCTTGAAAGGTTTGCTGGAAGGGAATGCAAGAACCTCTACTATTGTGTACCTGACCATGACGTACCTTATGGGTTGTGTTTGATTTCAGACGAGATGGAGTACGTGGAGTTCATAGAGGTTTTATACCACTGTGGAGTGCTACTGCCAATTTACATGGATCATGAAGGAGTTATGATACAAGACTGGATATATGAAGACGATGAAGTAGTTATAAGTCCAGATGAGGAAAATCCTGGTAGAGTTATGGGGTCACAAAAAAGAGTGGATGAAGAGCCGACATTTGAACCTGAGGATGCAGAAGAAAATGTGGGTGATGATGCAGAAGAAATTGTGGCTGATGAAGCAGAAGAAAAGGTGGGTGATGATGTAGAAGAAATGGATATGGATGTAAACACAGGATCCAAAGACTGTTCATCAAAATTCAATCCAGATGTTGAATGGAAGAAGCAAGTGCCTGTTTTCGGTATGAGGTTTGAGAATCCTAAACAACTCAAAAGTATGCTCTGTAATTATGTTGTTGCTAATGGTTATCAGTTATGCTACAAAAAAAATGATAGTAGAAGGTTGTTAGTAAAATGTTGTAATGGTGCTTGCACATTTTGGTTATGGGGTTCTTGGATGAGTGTGGAAATGTCATTTCAAATTAAGTCCCTTAAAGAAGAGCATAATTGTGCTAGGAATTATAGAATGGGTTCCCTTGTCACATATGCTTGGATTGGCAGTCATTACACTAATGAGATACTACACAAACAAAAAATGAGTGTTAGACTATTAAGGGAAGAGGTAAGAAAGGATTTTGGTATAGAGGTTAGTATGAGCCAGTGTTGTAGAGCAAAGAAATATGCATTAACTCTAATTGAAGGAACCATTGTTGAACACTATGCAAAGCTATGGTCATATGGTGAGGAGATTAAAATATCAAATCCTGGTTCAACTGTGAAACTTCAAGTTAATAGCATGCCAGATGGGAAGAATTACTTCAATAAATTTTATGTGTGTTTTGATGGTTTAAAAAAGGGATGGAGAAGTGGATGTAGAAGAATCATTAACTTGGATGGATGTTTTCTGAAGGGGTTATGTAGTGGGGAACTTTTAAGTGCTGTTGGGAGGGATGCAAACAATCAGATCTTCCCAATTGCATGGGTGTTGTGTGTGTTGAGAATAAACAAAACTAGAAATGGTTTTTGGAGAATCTTGCATATGATCTGCATTTGGAAACAGGTCTTAGTGTGTCACTTATGTCTGATCAGCATAAGGTATGGTGTACATCTGCTTGAACTTTTATATTTATAAAAAAGTTTTACATTTTGACAATTAATCAATTAATCAAATATTGCAGGGTCTGTTGGAGGCAGTGAAAGAAGTGTTACCTGATGCTGAGCATAGGCAATGTGCAAGGCACATATATGCCAACTTCAAAAAGAGATTTACAGGGGCTCAATTTGAAACCCTTTTTTGGAAAGCATGTAAGGCAACAACTGAACCCCACTTCAATGCAACAATGAAGGAAATCCAACAGTTGAGCAATGCAGCACATGAATTTCTGTTGGAGAAGAATCCTAAAACATGGTCAAGGGCTTTCTTCAGATTTGGGAGTATGTGTGATGCAGTGGAAAATGGATTCTCATAAACATTTAACAGTGTCATTACTGAGGCTAGGAAAAAACCTATCATCACCATGTTAGAAGAAATTAGGATGTATGTGATGGACAGGATGCATAGGATGCAACTCAAAGGCAGTAATTGGCCAAAGTATGAGATTTGTCCAGTCCTTCGACAGAAAATAAATAACTTAAAAGTGCAGCAAAGGTAAAATTTATTAATGTTTCTTAATGTGTACATTCAATTCACTAATGATCTAAATACCAGGTACTGGCAAGTGTTGCCCTGTGGTTTGACGTAATTTGAAACAAGGAATATGGGTGAGGCATATGTTGTGGACTTGGAGAAGAAGACTTGCACTTGCAGGCTATGGGAAATCAATGGTTATGCATGTGTGCATTCCTTGGCAACAATTGCATTTGTGAATGGGACAATCGAACAATTTGTGCATCCTTTATATCTTGCAACATTTTATAAGAACACTTACAAACATCCAATAAAAGGTATGAATAGATCAGACATGTGGCCACAAACTGAATTTATTCCACCTTTACCCCCCATAAGAAGAAGAATGCCTGGGAGGCCAACCATAAGGAGAAAGAAGGATGCATCTGACAGAAGCAAGAAGCACACTGTCTCAAAAGTGGGTAAAAGTTTAATGTGTGGCATTTGCAAAGAGCCTGGTCACAACAAGCTAACATGTAAGAAAAAAGCCACATCAGCAAAGTCCAGTACTTCTAAAAGTGGTAAGAGGAAAATGGCCACATCTAGCAACTGCACCAGTTCAGAAATTCAACAGCCTATGGGAGGGGAAGCTGGAGGGACTCAAGAGAGTGTGTGTAAGCAGAAGGCAGGGCCAAAAAGATTAGAAAGAATTCTTAAAAGGAAGCTTGGAAAAACAGTAGAGGTACCTGGGGGTGAAGGGATGAGTTCTGGCAAGCCGATGGAATTGGATTAGTTAACAATTATGTTTGGTTTAATAAAGTATTTCTGTGAGTTTTACATAACAATTTGTCACTGCTATGTTATGTTGGATGTTTAATTTCATGTTTGGTGGTTTGAAATTATGAACTGAATGAACTTTTGAATGATTGTTAAATGACATGTTTGTGTTTAATAGCATTGTACTTTACAAAAAAACCCAAAATTAGCAATGTACTTTCAAACAAAACACAACATTAGCATTGTACTTTCAAACAGGACCAAATTTAGCAATGTACTTTCAAAAAGGGACTAAAACTGAAAACAAAATTTATCCAGTCGCCCAAACAGCTCATTTGCATTTTTCAGACAAAAGGACCAATTTGTAATAAATATTCAAAGTACGTTGGTATGAAATTCATGTGCTGCATTTTTCAGACAAAAGGACCAACAGTTAACCAAACAGCTCTTGTGAATGGATCAGCATTGTACTTTAAAGGACCATCTGTGAATTGTATTGTTTGGATGGTTACTTCGATCAAGCCATCTAATTTTTCAGACAAAAGGACCCCATTAGAAGTATGACATTTTGGAAGTATGTTGCTATTAAAAGACACTTTTTCAAACTACGTTGCCATTAATGACAGATCTGCATCCCAAACACACTTGTTAGTGTACCATTACCATTTTGTTGGAAGTATGTTGCTATTAAAAGACACTTATTCAAACTACGTTGCCATTAATGACAGATCTGCATCCCAAACACACTTGTAAGTGTACCATTACCATTTTTTTCAAAGTTCTTTTATCAGTTTCGATGATATTTTGTTTACAGATCTGTGTTCCATCCATCCACACGTTACTAATTATATTGCCATTTCTGCAAAATACGAAGCAATAACAGATAAACTTTACTTAAACTTACTAATTTTATTGCGATTTATAGTTATCCCATACATTGGATCCATCCATACGTTAACCAAAGGCACCCAAAATGCCTTTAACAAAATGCTTGGAAACATCACAGGACTTCATATCCATCCCTAACTTAAACAAAATGCCTCGAAACATCACAGGTCTTTTTACACGATAAACCTACGTATACCCACCACAATACGTTAACCTTAAACCTAGGCTTCAACTACCCATACCCACCCCAATACCTTACTTACTGAAAGCGAATGCCATACCCATTGCAACAATCCCGACAACTCCCCCCCCAAATCATCGCTTTCATGGTCTTTTTCAGCTGCTGAACTTCCCGCCTCAGAAGTTCATTCTCCGCATCCATCTGTGACATCGTTGCGTAAACTTCCTCACGCATCAAGGCTATCTCCAGTTGTATAGTGACATTTAAACTTTCTTCGAGCGACATGTTGTTGGCTAACATGTCGTGAACGTTATACTCGTTCAACGACAACTTCATTGCCGAATCCATCACTTACCAGCTGCGAAATCACCGAACAAGGATATCGATCTGATCTTTTTTGCTATTTAGGGTATTCAAAGCTTGGGTTTTGCTCGATCTGAACCTTCGATTTTATACCGGCTTTACCCGGTTACCCTTCATCCCCACGCCCCACAGTAACAGGTTGCCTGTTAAAATGACGTGGGAGAGATGATGTCATTACAAGAACTGCCACGTACCCTATGCATATCCACCTGGAATCGGGGCAACCCATTATAATGGGTCAAGGACGTTTTTAGTCGGTTATCTAACAATTCAAGCCCTTATAACGCCAAAAAAAAAAAGTTTAGGGATCAAATCGACCAGCAAAGAAGACCTCATGGGGCTACAGTGTAATTAACCCATAATAAATTATACGTGCAACCACTTGGTTTATAAACGACTGAATAAATTCGAATGACAAAAAAGAAAACATTAGATTATCAATAAATACGAACGATTATAATTTATTAAAAGCTAATAATAATAATAATAATAATAATAATAATAATAATAATAATAATAAATGAAAAGACAAAAAAGATAAAATTAGGATAAAACAAATTTGTTAGTCAAATCAGGGGGTGTATAGATTAAAAAACTAATTTAATTAAAACGCTTTTTGATTTGATGGTTTTAGGAGAGGTACAAAATAAAAATAAGGGGCTTTTATAACACAACCCTAAAACATTTAGGTGTATTTTAAATAATTTTGATATATATATATATATATATATATATATATATATATATATATATATATATATATATATATATATATATATATATATATATATATATATATATATATATATATTAAAAGAAATCAATTAAAAAATGATTGTGGGTAATTTAGGTATAAAGAATATTTATGCTCCTAAAAATCAGTATATGTAATTTTAAATACCCTATTATCTCTTCAATTAACCCTAATTGTTTTCAACTTTCTTCTTCATCGCACAACACAAACGATCTGCTTCAACCCGAGTTGCTTCAATCGTAGACCTGCATAGTGGAATGCGAAGACCTTTAATCGGATACCTGCTTTAACCCGAGTTGCTCGCTTCAATTGTAACCTGCAATCAAAACGATGAGTAGAAAAATTGATAAATCGATAGCTGGAGTTTATCTTGTCAAATTATCTTGACAGGTTTGAACATTTCTGAACAATTTATCTTGAATGTTCATTACTGAACAGCTATGAATATTTCTTTATTATTGACTTAAATATGCTTTATTGTTTAGTTAAATTTGTTTCTGTGTTAGATTATATTATGTTTTAGTGTTATATTGTATTATTTTTTTGTTGTGTTAAATTTGTTTTAGCCTTACACTTTTGTTATTAACAGATTTGTCAACCATGAATAATACATGTACATGAGATCTAGCAAATATGTCGTCATCGTGAAGCAAAGATCCAGACCGAAAGAAAGCTGATGAAAGTGACCAAGTTCTAGGAATTTGAAGATAATGTTCATCAATGAACATATATGTATGTTCAGAAATGAACGTATACGTGTAATTTAGGAAACTTCTATAATTTTGGGATTTGATTTATATAAATTAGGAAAGTTTCAGATATATTTAGATAGATATTAATTAGGTTTTATGAATGTTCATTTCTGAACATGTGTATATGTTCATATATTTCATCAATGTTATGAATGTTCATTTCTGAACATGTTATGAATGTTCATTTCTGACCAAGTTCTGGGATTTTGAAGACAATGATCATCAATAAACATATATGTATGTTCAGAAATGAACATATACATGTAATTTAGGAAACTTCTATAATTTTAGGATTTGGTTTATATAAATTAGGTAAGTTTTGGATATTTTTGGATAGATATTAATTAGGTTTGATAAATGTTCATTTTAGAACATGTGTGTATGTTAATATATTTCATCAATGTTATGAATGTTCATTTCTGATCATGTTATGAATGTTCATTTCGAAACAATATTCATCAATATTTGTCAATGTTCATTTCTGAACATGTGCGCATGTTTGTATATTTATCAATATTCGTCAACGTGCATTTATGAACATTTGTGTATGTTTGTATATTTCGTCAATGTTGATTTGTGAGCATGGTGTATGTTACTATATTATGTCAATTTTCATTAATATTCATTTCTGAACATGTGTGTATGTTCATATATTTATCAAATGTTTGTCAATGTTCATTTCTGAACATGTGTGTATGTTTGTATATTTATCAATATTCATCAATGTGCATTTATGAACATTTGTATATGTTTGTATATTTCATCAATGTTCATTTCTGAACATGTTGTATGTTACTATATGTTGTCAATTTTCATCAATATTCACTTCTGAACATGTATGTATGTTCATATATTTCATCAATGTTTGTCAATATTCATTTCTGAACATGTGTGTATGTTTGTATATTTATCAATATTCGGCAATGTTCATTTCTAAACATGTTATATGTGTCTATATTTGATCAATGTTCATTAGTGTTCGTTAATATTCATTTTTGAACATGTACGTATGTTCGTATACCTAGTTTATGAATGTTGAGGTTCATTTATGAACATAATTTCTATAAATTAGGAATATAACTAATAAATTATTGTTTCCTTTTAAAAAAGTGTTATTTTATCATCATGTCCTTATCACCCTAATTTGATCTAAAGGTTAAGAAGATGGTTCTATGCCTTAATTTGGTTCTATGTTGATCCCGCCCCTACATATATACATACACACACACACACACACACACACACACACACATATATATATATATATATATATATATATATATATATATATATATATATATATATATATATATATATATATATATATATATATATATATATATATATATATATATATATATATGTGTGTGTGTGTGTATATGGTTAGGTTGTCTTAAGAATGGTAATTATTGTGTAACCTTGTGACCAGATCCTGACCGTTAGATCACAAAAAAATTAGTGGTTATGATTGGGAGGTTAGAATTGTAAATAAAAGAGAACATAATGAATTAAATTATTTAGAAAACAGGTGTTATTTTATCAATCTAAAAAAAGTCCAAATTTTTTGGGATACTGCATCTCTCTTCCCTCTCACCTCTCTAATTAATATCAAAAGCACAAAATACGTTTTCATTCTTGTAAGAATGAAAAAACTGAAAATTTTTATTTTGGTAAAATGTAATTTCATTTTCATGAGATGTCATTCTCGTAAGATACAATTTCATTATGATACGATTTCAATATGGTGAGAATAAACATAATATTGTATAAAAATAAAATTCTCTTGAGATCACATTCTTATTCTTATTAGAATGAGATCTTATTAGAATGAGAATAAACAGAATACTTATTCTTATTAGAATGAGTTCTTAAACAATATATATTATTACAAAAATCTCATTTTGTAACAGAGACAAATAATATAGAAATAGAGGATACAACATAAATTCTTGTAAGAATAAACATAAAATACATGTATAAAAATAAAATTCTCTTGAGATCACATTCTTGACAGAAAAATCATTCTTAACATAATGAACTTTTAAGAGAATGTGTTTTGTGTGAGATGATGATTGTTCTGAGGATGATGATCAGAACTGGATTCTTCTTATCTAGATTACATTCTTGCAAGAAAACTCGTTCTTAATAGATTGAGTGTTTAACAAAATGTGATCTTGCATAAGACTCACTCTTAACAGAATGAGTTCTTCACATTCTCTACATTGATCCCCCATCTTTTATGCATTCTTCTGTACCAGAAGGAAGATGTCTTGTTGTGTTTCTTCTGAAGTAGAAGCAAGATGATGAGAGTGTTTGAGTGTGTAGCGAGAGGTTCATGGTGGCCGGTAATCATTCACAACGATTCTTCACCTACCTTTACTGTTTGCTACATTTTTTTCTGAACGAAAAGGAATATGATGAAGGCAGCTGAGTGCGGTGGCGAGAGGATGATGGTGGTCGGCGGTTATGATTCTCCACATTATTCCCCTACCTTTGCTGTGTTTTTTCTGCATCAACAAAAAGAATGTTGCTGTGTTTTTTTTCTGAACGAGAAGGAATATGATGAAGGCGGCTGAGTGTGGTGGCAAGAGGATGATGGTGGCCAAAGAATTAGTGTGGTGGTGAGAGGATGATGGTGGCCGGCCATAGGGTTTTATGGTGGCGTAGGAGGCGGGATGGGAGAAACCGATGCACAAGAAGGATATGATGAAGACGTGATAAAGGAAAGAGATAGTTTGTTACCTAAAATAGTGGATCTAACCTAAATTAAAGGGATTAGTTTATAATATAATTAATTAACATTTATTCAATTACCATAATACCCTTGTCCAGATTTTTAAATTGATTGGTCCATATTGAGTCTCAATGTTACACAATAATTAGTCATATATAAATGATCCTAACCCTATATATATATATATATATATATATATATATATATATATATATATATATATATATATATATATATATGGTTTGTGAGACAATGAAATTTTGTGAGACTTGGGGACAACATCCATCTGAATTATTGTAGGGTTGAGATTAAGATTAAAGGACCTTAAATAATTAAAAAAACGATGGGAATTTTGTAAATAAAGTAAAGTGTGGGATTAATGAAAGACACAGAGGGGGTGATAACGTAATTTGGCTTTCTATTGCCTCAAATGTTAATTTCACTGGCTTCTTTCTCCCCCAAACATCTTTCACGAAAAAACCCTAGACTCTCATATACGATTACATTTAGCTCAATCTAGTCTCAAGATTCTTGTCACGATTACATTTGGATTCCAATTTTGAAGCTACCGCATTAGATTCTAGTCACCAAGAAATGGATAACTCATCAAAATTGGTAGGATAGATCTATTTTCAAATTAAATTATTGATATTCTAGCATTTCAGTCATTGGATAGGAATATAAATAATCATAATCTTGTCTAAGTGTTAAAACCAATGTCTTTCATGGAAAATGTGACATCCACCTAAAATGAATTCGGGTCAACCCTACCCAATTGGAAATTTAATAAACCCTACTCAAGATTACTTGACGCTAATAGGATCAAAACTCATACAATACGATATAAATTGACGTTACTAGCAATATAGCATAGTATAACGTTATAAGTATAATCAAATTAAATTATGATACCATATTAAAATAAAATCAAAGTATGATGCTCTAATTAAATTAAAAGAATCAAACTTGAATGCTATAATTAAACTTCAAATCAAAGTAGATTGTTATAATCAAATAATAACCTATTTTTTTTATAAAACTCTATTTTTATAAACTCTACATTAAATTTTATAAAATTCTTATATTAATTAGTGTATTACATAGAGATGCTTGTGCTAGTGGGAAATTATGAAGACTACCAAAAGCCAAAAGTTATTCCCATGGTCTCCCACTCACACCTCCCATCATCTTTCCTTTCATTTTTCTCCCAACACATTATTATCATCACCACTCAAACCCTCTCTATTCTTCCTCTCACTCTCAATCTCGAAATTCTTCCAAGAAATATCAATTTTCCAGCCAAGAACAATCCCTCATACTCAAATCTTCATCCCTCTTGAAGCATTCATCAAGGTATGTTGTTAAAAGTTTCAAATTCATTAATGAAACAAATTAAATCTACCAAAATATCTAAAACTCATTTTATATATAAACCTGATTTTTCTCAGAATCCCATCAATAAAATAAGAAGTTCTGGAAATATTCAGAAAATAACTTATTTTTATTGAATTACTATAATTATTTCAATATAATAGGGCAATAATTCACATAAAATACTTTTTACTGTCAATAAATTCTGGAAAAATTCTGCAATGACTCATATATTGGTTAAAGTGGATTTATGAAGTTTTATTCATTTATATTACTGTTTTATGCTTATTGTGTATTTTATTTTGTTATAGATAAATAAATAGCAACATATAGTTATTTAGGTCCAAAATTAGATGTTATATTTTTCTCACCTTATTAACATTATACAGAATCCATGAAAAAATTTACATAATTTTTTAAGAATGTTTGCTTAATTTTCCTGATTTAATGATTGTTTAATGGTTTAAATTGATAATAAATACCTACACATGTCCAAAAACTATAAACCCTTCTCAGAATGTCACATATAACATAATAATCATAAATAAAAAGTTTGATGAATTTCCCTTAATCGTTTTGCTATTATTTATGATTTTAATGATTAATTAATAATGAAACATATAAAAAATACTTCCCCTAGTCAAAAATGTCCAAAACCCTTAAAATAGGCTGTATATAATGTTAGAAAACTATGGTTAATTTCCCAGAATTGTTGGGGTTCATTTATTATTTTTCATAGATTTTGTTGTTGTTTAATCATTAAAGTATTAAATAAATACTAAAACAGTTCAGAAAAATATGAAAATTTTACAGTAATTACTATTTTATGAATTAATGTTTTACGAATAATTTCAGAAATTTTGAATACTGTTTACTATTTAAAACCATTTTCCTAAGTATTTAAGCATGTAAAAATGAATTTTAATGATTATTCAATATAAATAATTGTTAAAATCTGTAAATACTTATGATTGGGCAAGTTATTATTTTAATAAGAAATTATTAAAATCTTTCCTAAATTGAAAATATAAATTAATTATGCAAAGTAATTAATTCAATTTAAAATTCATTTAACAAATAAATACCTTAATATTCAAATCAAAATGGATTATTGTTAATTCATCTAATATAAGAATATGTGTCTAATTATTTTTATTAATATTCCATTCCCGTTTAGCAGTTCCTAAACCAAAACTATTAATTATATTAGGTTCTACGACATTTTGACCCGGGCCGTCTATCGTACGACACGCGTATTCCGTTTGGACTAAAGTGAGTAATCTACCCCATATTTTATAATTTTCAATACTTTTGGGGTGTATCATGTGGTTTTAATATGTTCCAACTTCATTTTATTATTTTTTCACCATTGAGACATTGTTGGTACATTTATATGTGAATCATTATTTGTATAATTATTGTTTGTTTACGCTACATGTACTTGTAGTGCATTACCATTCTTAGTCTAATCTCCATGACTATGCCCGTATTCTTGAGGTACGTTATGGACAATAATAGCGCTATTGGGTTGACCACCCCGCCTTGGGACGCTAAGGTGATTGATTGCACGTGGTTGAGTGTGTATGATGATTAGATGCTACATCCTATATATATACATATATATATATATATGTATATATAGGGTGAGGACTTATTGTTGTTGTTATCATTTGTTAATCAATTTTTGATTTATAAACTGTTATCTCAATAACACTTGCTTGCCAACTTCAAAAGAAAACAAATTTCAAATTATTCAAACTCACAATTTTCTTTAATAAATCTAGATTACTCACCAACTCTCGTAGTTGACCTGTTTTTACCCATGATGCAGATTTGAAGAATGAAGTTGATGAAAAGTAGGGTTACCTTAGAAACCCACAAGACTATTTAAATTTGATGTAATAAATGTTATTGTATTTTGATTTGTATTTGTATGTTGTGGATCTTGTTTGCATACTTAGTACTTAATTGAATCTAATCATATTATAACATAGTTGTCATGAGACTTTGAACAATATATCACGCCTTGATCGATTCCGCCAAGGATCGGGGTGTGACAGAAAACCCCTAAAACTCTCATTCAAGATTACATTTTGTTGACCTTCTGATACTTGTACTTTCATCAAACCCTAAAATTTGGATAATATGCTTCATAGTTCTTTCCCAAAAGAGGTTTAAAGGGTTTACATTGTTGACCTTTGGTTGATGCATATCTAAAAACAACAAAATCATTCCCCTAAATAATTACAAGTTCAAATCAATTCACTTTCAAAAGGGAAAAAACAGAATCACAAATGTTAGAATGCTTAAAAGTTACATGACCTGCTTTATTCATTCCAAGGCACGAGAAACGAAACAAGAAACTCCAAATCCTCAAAGCTTTTAACCATTCTAACATTTTTGTTTTATATATCTTGGTAAAAACCCAAAGAAACTTTTTCTAATTTGTATTCTAATTTTGAAACTAGCAATTCAGATTCCAGTTGAAAATATTTTCTAAATATTCCAATTATGTTGAGAAAAAAGAAATCGGAAACACATATGGAATCGCCAGTAATGTTTAAGATTTGTGGAATCATTGATTATCTCTTCTGTTGCAGGGCGTGTTGTGTATTCTTCTTTTGTGGCATAATTAGTTGTTACAACCAGAATATCAAGAATCATAATATTGTCTATGTGTTAAAAGAATGGTCTCAGATGGTTATATTACAAAATATCGGAAAAAACAGGAAGTTATAGTGGTTGATTTTATGGAATTGAATCCTTTCTGCCAAATTCTACGCTATGTCCAAACTCTGAAGTTTTGTAGTGGAATAAAAGATAGTCGTAAACAAAAAGTGGTTTTTATCTTAATCTTGATACTACTAACTAAGAGTAGTGTTGGCTGCAACCAAATTTGAATTCAATTTAGTTTTATTCCTGATTACTAATGTGAATAAAATTTACTACAACACTCATATCCTTGAATAGAATATAATGTTTTGTAATGGAACAATGTATTTATTTAGTTTGGACTTTTTGGTTTATTATGGTTTTAGATTATGTATATGTGGTAATAGAAAAATAATTGATACCCTTATTTTTTTTAGAATATTCTACATATGCATTCAAATGATATATTGTACATTATTATATTAGAATATTCTATTAGTTTCTAATTAATATATTATCACTTTAATATATTAATAACCTAATCATTTTATTTCTATTGATTTATTAATCATATAACAAATCAATCTTTCTCTCTCTAGAACTTTCTGCCAAACCTCCAGCTTTGAGGGCAACCCAAATGGACTTTGCTACTATTAATTAGGTAAATACTAATTATTAGTCATGGCTTAGACACCTAATCCAACAGTCTCCCACTTGGATAAGTCTATGACTATAATTACTAATTTAACCTCTAATTAATCAGCAAACTGTAGTTTCCTAGAAACTGCTGCCGAACTCTGACCCAGTCAGTTCTGTCCATAGATAAGTGATCATATGATCCTTCGTTCAACAAGATATTTTCGGACATGAGACATGGATTGAGATCAATCTATGTCTGGTACTCTGTTTCCCGATTTCTAATTCTGCTTATGACTTTGGGACTTCTAATTGAACACATCAATTTAGCCCAAGCTGGCCAACACTTTAGTCAACTTCAAAATCATCGAGAGGCCTATATATATTTGTTTCCCATCAGGGTCAAGGAACGAATAAGCTTCGACTCATATGCTTATATCTTTTACCAGTCAAATCATTCACAACAACATGTTTTATAACATCGAGTTACCGATGCGTTTTCATGCTATCAATGAACAACTGCCTTGTAAATTATAACTCATATCTCTCCACTTCAAGATCATAAGATATTATCTTCTCAACATTTCTTGTGATATAATCCATGAAGCAATCTATTGAGCGTGGGTTTATCCAATACTCAAATCTCTATTTCTAAGTACTCATGAATGTTGTAGCAATCCTATTGCTATGTCTAACTCCTTAGACAGTCTACAAACCAATTCATGACAGTCTTGATTCAATACTTACTTCCCAAAGTATGAACGACTGTGGACCTTTCTAAATAATTAAATTATTCGGGAAGTAAAACATGCGAAAGCGAAACATAAAGATCTGACTGGCAGCTACTCCTGCTTATTACCAAGTCTCCACGAGGTAATTACCAAGTCGGATCTTATCATAAACTATTATCGGTTTCTAGATTTCTATTAACTTTCAATTCAAGTTTTATATTTATGTCTATATGAACCTTTCACTCTTTCTATGTATTCAAAAGTGTCTTACACCAATACACTTCATTGCAGATGATCCAATCAGATGCTCTTCCGATGACATCTCAATTTGTCATTCTGTTATTCTGACTTACAACTCCATTCTGGTGATGTGTACTGTGACTACCCATGGTTCTCGGGTTCTTTAGTCTACTTGACTGCACCCTAAGACTATTTCGAGGTGTTATGATGTGCCGGTGAACCACAGGCGCTCCATCAGAATACCAATGAAATTCTTTAGCCATGAAGTCCTTTAGCACCACGACCTGACATTAATAATTACCACTTTGAAACTCTTTCAAATTATTACTATCACTTTCACCCTAATCATTTTCCAATGATTTCTCACGTTAGTTCAAATAATCCATCTAGTAATCTCTGCCAGGTTATATCCTGAATCCAACTTACAATGCTCTAAGCATCAAGTCATCAGGACATGTTCATGACACTTCTGATCGATCCAACAAGCTCGTGGAATCTGATCTAATCTTATTCCAAAACCCATTCGGAATCTCAATATTACATATATCCCTGTGTCATGACTTTCGAAAAACTATTTCCTTTCGGAGACTCTTTCTCATCCATCTTGAATCTTATCAAGATCACGCTTACAATGGCAAGATCAACTCTGACTATTTTATCTATCTGATAGACGTCTGTGAACTACATGAGTATGTTGCACCTTCTTTATTTCTTTCATGCCAAGTCATCACACTTTGCAATGATAGGAAACTCCTTTCCTGGGGTTATGCATCTTGAGTCTCATCAAGATCATATTGGCAGAATTTCGATCTATCTAATAGATGTTTACAACCACCTAAGTATATTGTATCTCTTAAAGTCTTTCATAGCAAATCGTTTCTTAACACCAAGTCATTACACTTTGTAATGATAAGAAACGTTTCCTAGAACCAGTATGTAACCCACATATAGTGATGGCAGATAACAATGATACTCCCACTGGCTTTGACACGGTTATATGACTCTTTCGGACTATTCACAAAATCCAAAACTTTTGGCACATTTTGCGAAACCGAAATCCAAACCTTTTTGACATATTAATGGAAATCTTTCAGGCTATTCACAAAATCCAAACTTTTTGGCATATTTTGAGAATCCGAATATCCTTTCTTGCGAAATGCAGATGGGATGAATATCGGGGCCATGTACCTTTTGTAATGGCATGCTCTATGTGAGTCCCTATTAGTGTGCCGGTAAACCACACACGCTCCACTTACGACTCACACTATGCCACGCAGAATCCTCTCGGATTTCATCTTCTATTGAGAGTGCTTCTCTCGGAATCAATTGCTTGACTCTGAGTATCGACTCACTCAACCAGATGTTCTGTAAGAACATTTCTCTCTATGCCGCTTTCTTTTGATGATTCAATTTACTCCCACTGGTTTTTAGACCAGCTGTAAAAATCAATCAAATTGTTACATAGACTGTGTCTCGGCCTAAGGTTCTCTTATTTGGCAAGAACCGGGCTCACCAACGCTTCCAAGTAGTCGGACTGCTAATCCGTACCAACTTTAGTGTTTTACTACTAATTGGTATGTCACCCAGATCACAACACATTATGACGGTGACCAATACTACTGGTCAAGAGAAGAGTATGTCAGGTTTAACAGGAATCTGATTCCTGCTCAAAGCCTAGTGATGACTAAAGTTTCTTTCAATTGGCTAATCCTGAACTCATTCAGGATTATCCTTACTCCCACTGTTTCCTTAGAATATGAGTCCTTTCCAAAAAAAACTCTTTTTTCACAGTTACAGTCGGGATAGCCAATGAAACGACACTGTTGATCAGGCACAGGTTAGTCATGAGGTTCGGACGAGCACAACATGATGAAAACGCCTAGTAATATCAAGTATTCTAGACGTTGTTTAGCCGTGTTTTAGTTAATTTATCCTTATTAATTGGCTAATATCACTTACTTTTGTGCCAAAGTGCTTGGAAATGTTTTTAGTGTAAATGCAGGGGTTTTAGTGGAATTCTGGAGAAGTTACGGAGCAAAACGGACAAGAAAAAAAGTCAGCAGATATTAGCGTCGCTAACTTTTATAGTTAGCATCGCTAATGTTCGCAGGAGGGAAAATCTGCAATTCAAAATTCGAATTCGCGCGTGGAAGTTTCTAGATCCAATATTAGCGACGCTAATTTACACATTAGCGACGCTAATGTCAAAAAAAGATAAAATCTCCGTTTTTGAGTTTTAAACAACGAAAAGTCGGGATAAGGCAACACGCGCGACGCGGGAAAGGCTTGGCCGCGACGTGGGAACCCTAATTTCGCACAACTATAAATACCGGAGTCCCGTCCGACTTTTCACTCATCCTAGGATACGAAGGAGGGATCCGAAGGCACAATTTCGTTAGTTTTTCAGTGGGAATCCATATTTTGGTTAGTAATTTAGTTTTTCTCTTATTTTATAAACTCGGTATCGAGGTATTCCGCAATCGGGATTTCCATCGATTACTTGATGTTTGTTTAGATTCATAGTTTTTGATTTCAGTAGAATAGTTGATGGTTTAGATCTGATATTTGAGTGTTTGGATATTGGTTTGATGTTTGATTTGGATTTATAAAAGTTAATCATTCGGTTTATGGTTTATTTGCAATTTTTCGGTATTTTGGATGTTTGAATGCTTGTTGATGTGTTTGGAATTGTTTGTTGCTTCTGGATTTTGGACTTAGTTTCTGATTTCAGTAAGTAACATTAGTCTAGGATTTAGTTTGGTTTAGTTAGTTCACGTCTGATTTGGTTTTTGGCTTTGGTCTTGGAATTGTGTTTTTTGTTGGTTTTTGGAAAAGTAGAAACAGTACCGCTGACTGTAGAGTGACACTACAGTTGGTATACTGTCGTCTTGTCCTAACCACCAAACTCCTGCGGATCGACCCTGACTACCGCTATACTAGTGTGTGTTAGGTATTTTCTTATTTTTGACCGCACCACGATCGCTGCGATGTCACATGACCTTGGACTTTCTATGTACAAGTGGGATGATCCCAGCTTTACATTTCACACAGTGTTTGTATAACCTAATTAGTCTAAGATGCGGTCGGAATATGGTTTCTATGGTCTGACTGGTTGAATATCGAAAAAACTTATTGGAAATGTATCTTATACATTGAGGATCGAACAATTTCGACTAATGCTCTATCATCTTCCCTAAGACACATTATAACCATTAATGTTCTTGAAAGAGGATAAACTGTGAAACATTTTCTCAGTCTATGTTGTCACTCAGGGTCTGTTGATATTATACTTCCTTTGAAATCCTTGAACACTTCAAAGTTTCAATCAACCGGTTATTCTGATAAGCGAAGCCATATTTTTCATACTAATTGGCAAATATCATGAAGTATAACTAATTGTGTTGTGTTTGAAGATTCAAGCAATACACAGTAACTTATGTGTCGTTGCTCAAAATCCTAATATCTTTTACATCTCTATGTAAATTTATGACTTTATTAATTTTTGTTCAAGATATGCAATCATCACTTGACTCTAAGTCAACTGATTCCAAAATGCTATCCACTGGATCCTTGGGTGATTCATTTCTTGCCACAAATGATTTTGTTAATAAATCAATTCATCATGTGACTCTAAGTCAAATGATTCCAAAGTCCTGTCCAACTGGACCTTTGGTTGAATTGATCCTTATAAAGTTACTTTAACAATCATAGAATACACAATTCATAAATCCAAACACTTTGGATGTATCAACATTCAAGTTATTGTCATTCATGCAATTAACATACTCATACAACATTTTAAGGATAATTTAAAACAAATATGTATTAAAAGAAAATCAACATTTTATAAAACCTAAATATCCTTGAACAATGTACTATATGACAGGTAATGTCGCATGTATCTAATAAGCTAATAACAAGGTCATAGTATCTAACTAAACTCCAAAACTGCATGAGCTTTAGATCCAATCCGAATGTGCTCCTTTGCAACAAAATCCCGCATCATACCGAGTCCATGCATACAGAGCAAATGTGATAAACACATCCTGTATCAAGGAATTAAGGGTCAGGGGTTCTGAGTTTTAAGATATTCCTGAGTTGCCAAACCTTTCGGCTTTGGAGCATTTTTTCAATCTTTCTGTGACTGTGTCCCACCTTGTGGATTCCCGGTTTGATACATCGAAGAATTAGTCCAGACGATCTGGATCATTTCTTGATGTGCCTTATTACTGGACTCAATCCCGAAGTAGTTGAATCAATGGAACTATGCTTCTCGATGATTGACTCATACAGAGTCAACATTGAATGCATTTCCATGATTGTCTTATATGGCTACCTTTTCTGTCCATCTGGATGAACATACTAGCGAGTCGAGTTAATGCTCTACTCTCGATTAGAGGGTGACCAAATTTATGCAGTTCACCTATGTGTCTCTCTATCTTGAGACCATGTGAACCAGTGCTACTTCCTGCACATTTCAAGCTCTTTGAAAATATTAGCTCGTCCCTTTTCAACCGGTTCTTGGAACCTTTCCTTAACCAGCTGTGCTAACTTATCTAACCCCAGGAATTCTAAATCCCTGCGGAACTTGGGGTCAATCATCAATAGCATGAGGCAACGAACTTCCTTGGACTTAATGGTCAAGGGGTCATGCTCATCACAAGCTGCTGTGTGATGCCATGCTTTGGTAGAACAAGGAGCGGACACTCAGTCAGATATGGTTTGCCATCAAAACTAAGAATCATTCTCTATTTGCAAAGCCATATCATATAGTCAAGGCCAGTCAGCCTTACCATATTGAACAGGCGCTTTCTGAAGCTCTCAGAAATGGGTGAAGGAGGAGTAGGAGGAGAATGACACTTTATTTAGACATTTAAAATTTGAATTAGTTAGATTAATTTTAATCCTTTTAAATAATTACCCAATTTATTATTTAACAAGGCTAGGATCCAAAATACCCCAACTATGGTGTGAAGAGGCATGTCGTAATCACAACATAATGGTCATTAAGGTAGATAAACACTTACAATTTCATCTTATGAAATTCCTAGATCTGTTGAGATTCATTGAACTGTTCAATGGCATGTTTAATCTCGGATGTGCTCCACTGTTTGTGACTGGGATGCCGAGGATCACAAACCAGATGTGAATAACCATGCAAATTGGCTTGGTAATCTCAATGTCATTTATCATCTCTAATTGATGTGCCGGTTAACCACACACGCTCCATCAACAATGATAAATCATGAGAAAACCCATTACCACTCTTTACGAGCCCCTATTAGTGTGTCGGTTAACCACACACGCTCCACTAATGTCTCATAAAGTGTAATGTGCAATTTCATGGGTTAGCATCTATTCACATTTTTCCTAAAGTAACTAGTTTTGGGATTTTATAAAATTGTTCTAGTATTTTCATTAATAACATTATACTTTTAATGAGATTAAGTTGTCTTATCAAACCCGTTCGGCTAACGACCCTCCACTGATCAAGAGAGCGGTGGGTGAGAGTGGACACCCATTCAACCGCCATTTTATAGGCAGTTTCCTTATACCTTTCTTATAGACCAGCTTCGTGAATGAGGCCTACTATTGATTTGACTCACCAATTATCTTATACATATAATATTAACTTTTAATTATAATATATATAAGATGTATTTTAAACCTTTTAAAATATTCCTGGTTTATCTTTTAATTTGTTGGAAATTTAAACTATTAAATTTAAAATTAAATTTAACCTTTAAATGATTAATTCATCTTTTAATTAAACAATTAATTAAATTAATTAAATCCAAACATTTTAGACTTTTAAAATATTCCTAGTTTTATCTTTTAATTTTTCGAAATTTAAAACTATTAAATTTAAAATTAAACTAAACCGTTAATTATCTTTTAATTAAATAATTAATTAAAACTAGATAGGTATCACAAATTAATCAAATTAATTTAAACCTATATTAAACCCCCTAAATTTTGAAATTAACAAATAATGTGTTTAAGGTTATCCATTTAAAAAATTAAAGTTACCAAAAATAGAAAGCATTCTAAAACCCTAAGGAGAAAATCGAAAATCATAGAGGGGAGGGGCTAGGGTTTCCAAAACCGTAACCCTAAAAATCAATTTGGTCAATTAGGGTTTATAAGCTTGAAACCCTAATTTAGGAAAACAATTATAGCTATTCAACAAGAAAACAAACAAAAGCTCTGATACCATTGAAGGGTTTTATGCAAATCTATGAACTAAAACCCTAAGTTTACATGCAACCTATAAGGATCTATGTTTTTTCTAATTGAACATATAATAAATTCCTAAAGGCCACATGAAAATTAACTAAAAGAATAAATCAGAAAAACTAACCTTTAGAATTAATCCTGAAGCTGAGCAGCACAAGTGTCCTGCCTCAAATGAGATCACACCCAGGGAACTACTGATGGTGGACGAAATCCAGAGAGAGGGAATGAAAAACGTGGCACAGAAAAAAGGGTATGGGGCTCCCTATTTATAGCTTTCCAGGTGGTTGCAAATAAGCCTTTAGAGATAAACCTTTTGAATTCAAATAAGATAAACCTTATCTCATCAATTCAAACATATTTATCTCTTCCTATTAATTTCGATTATGAAGATAATTCCATCCTCAAAATCGTCAATTAATATTCCACCAGGACAGTCACTACTCAACTATTGAGTATTCACAAAACAACCCCCTACACCTTTAATTAATCAAATTAATCACTAAATTAAATCCAATTAATTCCAGATTAATTTCTAATTAATATATTATCACTTTAATATATTAATAACCTAATCATTTTATTTCTATTGATTTATTAATCATATAATAAATCAATCTTTCTCTCTCTAGAACTTTCTGCCAAACCTCCAGCTATGAGGGCAACCCAAATAGACTTTGCTACTATTAATTAGGTAAATACTAATTATTAGTCATGGCTTAGACACCTAATCCAACAAAATTTCACAATTATATACTAATTAGAATTATTCACTTGATATAGTTATAATGTTAGAACCATAATATTTTTTTTATTATACATTGTAGCAAAGTTACTTTGTAAAGTTCTTAGAGACTGTTCGATACCAGAAGATATCTTTATTTGCATTAATGAAGCCAAAACAAATGAAGTTGGAATGAAAAACCACTAACATAACAAAATACAACGAAAATTTTCTTACGAGGCATATGGAAAAATACTTTGGTAAAAAAGAAGGTATAAAATATTGATTTGGGGAAAGGAATAAGAAGACACGAATAAAAATGCAAAGTTGCATAGAAAAGCATAGTTTCTATGCTTCAAAGCTTGCCACCCATAAAATTAACAAGAGAAAAAAAATCTTGAGGAAGCTGATGAATTTGCAAAGCTAGATAGAAAAACTCGGGTAGGGTTGACAAAGGAAGGGATTGAAGAAATGAGTTGGAAATGGCAAAAAAAAAAAAAAGAATTGTTGGAAGTTTGGAAGTTAGGAAAACTCAAACATTATTTTTTGTTATGTTGTTTGAACAAAATAAATATGAACAATACTTGTCTGTTATGGTTGAATGATGCTTAATGTTGGGTTTCACACGTGGTATTATTAGTATGGTTGTTCATTTATTTTCTTTGCTTTATTATAATATATGATTGAATGTACATATAGATTATTCTAATAGAATAATATCACATGTTCACTGTACATGTAGATTATTCCAACAAAATAACAAGTATATGTTTGGTTTTCATAGTTGTATTTTTCATATGTATAATATTCTAATGTAGTATTGTATGCTATTCAAATACATTTAAGATTATTCTAATAGAATAATGTCACATGCTCTGTGTATGTATAGGATATCTTAATATAATTTTTTTAATTTGTTTTAGATATGTATTAATATATTCTAAATCTAAATTATTTCGAGAAATTCTAATTTTTATGATGTTTATTGGTCTACAGATTAACGATATATTGAACAAGTCTAGTCCTTTTAATAATTGTTATGTGGTTTTTATGAAGTTCTGTACATATAAAATATTCTAATAGAATAATATTATTGCACATTCCATATCTTACATGGAATGTGTGTAATGTTAACGTAAAAATCGAAACTTATAATTAGTATCAATTATTTTTCAATTACCACGATACATCATTGAACATCAAAGTAAACCAAAAAGTCCAAACTAAAGAAACTCAAACTATTTCTTAATAGCATTGCTGCATTTATTCTAGTATGAAAAAAAATTGAAAATATTTTCTAGACATAACTTTCATTCTATTCATTGGATATATTCTTCGATGTTGAACAACTCCTTGAATTTTGCATGATCTTGATTTCTTTTGACCTTGGTCGATAGCCTTCTCCAAAACACTTTTTAAATGTTTTCCTGTTTCATAGCCTTTATTCCTAACTATAAGTGGATTCTCAACATCAACAACTTCATAAATTGTAGCTGCATCAAAAATTTCAATATTCCTTTGCTATGTAACTGGTAACTTGTCAGAACTTTGTTTATCAATATCTATCATCAAATGCTCTAACTTTGTATGAATTATTCTAACTAATTTTCATCAATATGCTGTTAGATAATGTTAATGTGTTCTAATAGATTGATTCTAGAATACCTTCTACATCTAATCCAAATAATTTCCTTGTAGTTCTAATTCATTTTCTTCGGTATGAAGAATATCTGAATCATCTGAACTGCATTTATCATTTTCTTCGTTGAACGTTTTATCTGCAACCAATAATGAAAGAATTGTTAGAATCAAGTATGGATTATACAATCAAAACATTTGAAATTTTAAGCCATTGTGTCATAGTAATGTAATTGATCACACATCAGAATAATGTACATTGTAATGTAATTGATCATACAACACACAATGTAAACAAAAATAAAAAATAAATCATCTTACAAAAGCAAACATTCAAGCCTTTTTTAACATCAATTATGACTAATATATTGGAATTATATAGATAATTAAGTAATAGGAAGGAAGGAGTAATACTTTGATCAGAATATATGCATGTAAAGTTCAAGAGAATACAACATATAAGGTAACAAAAAGCAAATGAGTAATACTTTGATCAGAATATATGCATTAAGAAGAAAACAAACATAAAAAACCAAATCATTAATTGAATGGACAATAAAAAAACAAACCTTGAAATAGATGATCGACTAATGAAATCAAATACTCAAATTGTCGAAAATCATTCTCAATCATAGAATTTGAAGCTTGAAACTGGTGAAATCGACGTCAATTTATGATCAATCTCATCAATTGCGGATGAAACTTATCGAACATGATACGAAGTGAGGATCGATTGCTGGAATATTCATCAAGTAAAACTTTGACAAATTGAAACAAAAATTGTGATACAAATGAATACTAAGATCAAACAAATAAAAAAAGAAAACTCAAAAAGTTAATTTTTTTGTTTTGAAGAATCTCTAAATCATCAATATTGAAATCGTATTACTTGAATGAAAAATAAAAAACAAACCTTGAAATAGATGACTTATTGTTGAAATAAAAGCCTCAAATTGTTGAATCGATCTCAATTGTAGAAACTGAAGCTTGAAATTGCTGAAGATTGACGTCAATTGATAATCGATCTCACCAATTGCTGATGAAACTTGATGAACATGATATGAAGTGATGTCGTTCAATTGATGATCGATCTCAATTGTATGTCGAGCCTAATCTTGCTAATGTAACGTCATTTAGAGGATATAATGATGAAGAGTAAAATTGACTAAACAGCCCTTCATCATCTAATTAAGCGTATAATTAGCCCTAATGACGTTTTGCTTTTATCCGCAAGATCAGCTTTGATCAACGGTTGAAACTTGGTCTCATTGTTTCACAAAATTTCTTTGTCTCAAATGAACATATATATATATATATATATATATATATATATATATATATATATATATATATATATATATATATATATATATATATATATATATATATATATATATATATATATATATATATATATATATATATATATATATATATATATATATATATATATATATATATATATATAAAGTTTATAGTGGCACAAAGAAAAATGTGTCACCAAAACCTTGTGCCACTAAATGTCATTTTGTGTGTAATGTTTATGTCCAAAATGTAACTAATAGTTACGCAAAAACATTGTCTATAAGTCATATACTCTTGTTTGTAGTGTTTATGTCCAAGATGTAACATGAATGGACCATACTATTATAGAAACTAGGCGTATACCCGCGCGTTGCGCAGGAGTAAAATTATATAGTAAAAATATAGGTCGGCCACATGAACTTTAAAACTTTATATCCAATCTAAACATAAAATAATATATATATATATATATATATATATATATATATATATATATATATATATATATATATATATATATATATATATATATATATATATATATATATATATATATATATATATATATATATATATATATGGTTATCATAATATATATCATGTATTAATAATAATATTTGCGTCTAAAACTTGAAAAAAGTTTCATAATAACCCTTTTGAATTCAATTATATATAGATAGCCAAATATCAAAAACCTACAAACATACTATTGTTATAGTCATCTAATATTTTGTGTGCGTTGTGTGTGTGTGTGTGTGTGTGTATATATATATATATATATATATATATATATATATATATATATATATATATATATATATATATATATATAACGATTTGTATACGAGTATAAGTTTTATATATAATTTATTTATCATGGTATGGGTATTTAATATTTTATGAGTTTCTATTTCCTTTCTTCTTATATTTCTCTTTACATAATTGTGATTAAATTGTTTAGTAAAACCAGTTAATCCTCACTTCAAATTGCAAATATTAATTTTAATTGAAAAAAGTTTATGTAAACATGGAGTTTTATGTGGCTGATCTTTTAGTTTTTATTTTATTTTAATTTTAACTTTTTATGAGTTATATATAGAAACATGAACGACCAAACATGATAACAATATAATATTAACCATAAAAGTATGAATAAAAATGCTCTTTTAAGATTATGAGAAAAAAAATCATACACGAATAATATTACATCCAAAATTTTAAGTCTTTTTTCACACACTCTAGATAACAAAAATCTGAAAAAGGTGAAACGAATATGTGAGTAACTAAAAAGAGAAGAGAAGTGAAGCAAGTATGATTGAATATTTTAATGTTCTTATATAGGTAAAGTCTATTAATTAATCAATCAATAAAGTCAATTATACCATTAATCATACGTTTCAGATTTTAGGTTTTTGAAGATGAAAATAATAAAAATAAAATAACTTTGTTATTATACATTAAGGTAATGACTAAGAATATAAATTATTAAATTTAAATGTAAAACTATAAAAAAAATTCAACATGACTAAAATAATATAATTTCAAAATATATTCATGAATGGTTTTCACTAATGAAATTTAGTCACACATTCATCAACAACTTTTCTTCTTATTACATTTATTTAACCATGAAATTTATGTATACAACAATTACGTTTAATAAGTAAAGTTAAAAATGAAACAAACAATTAAAATATGATTATCTCAAAATACAAATAAACACGACATCATTGGGCTAAGAATGAAAATAGAAACATGAAAACCAAACACAAATTATATATTAGTAGTTTAAATAATAAGTACTTAACATTTGTATTAAAAAACTTATTAAACACTTACAAATCGTACAAAGAGAATATATGAAATTGAACATAAACTTCATATATAGAAACACTATGTATTGCAATAACCATTGATGCCACAAAGTAACTTGTTCAACTTTTCACATTTGAATTACGAATCTCTTCAAACACATGTATATTTTTTGTGAGCAAAACTTACTTATTGTTGGGTGTTGAAATATAAGAATAGATGAATTAATATAGATATGCAATCAATAACACAGTCAATCACACAATGATAATGCAACAAAGCTAATTGAACAATGTGATATGAATAACATGTGCCGAATGCTTGATTAGAACTTTGGTTTTACAATTGGGTTTTCTATCTGGGAGACATACAATTCTCATAATCTAATCTTGTAATCTCCCATTTGACACGGTATGGTATCACTGATATTTATACTGAATCAGTGATACCAATAGTACAACTTTTACAGAGAATATCCTATCAGTGTACTAGCCAATAGGATAGAAGATTCATGCAACACGTATTGTACTATACGCGTGCACACAAAAGACAAGATGACAGTCTGTGAAGTCTTCGGATCCTCTATGCATAGCACTTCGGAGTCTTTGGACTTCGGTGTCTTCTCTTGTTTATTCACTTCGGGGTTTCTTCATGGGTGGACTTCGGATATGTCATCACTTCATCACAAATGTTCTCAACAATCTCCCCCTTTGTGTGAAGTGCATCTGAAGCCTATACTCGAAAGTTTCTCTTGTACGCCATCTTCAAGGTTTTTCTTACTGCAAGATACCAGTTCATATGCTCTATGAACTTCTTCTTTTTCTCGGTGGTATTTGCGTGACAGGCATTCACACGAGAAATCATCCCTGAGATAAAGGAGGAGGGATGGAGGCCTATGTAGTCTATTTCAAAGAACTTGATTGTGACTTCGGTTTCATTTCGAAGTCCTTTGAAAACTACGCCATATGGTTCGTCTAAGATCTCTCCATTCTTGAATCTGGCTATGTTCCGAACTACAACAGGAGGAGTGTTCAAAGGTTGTCTGTAGTAGGAACATAGCTCCAGGTCTTGTTTTGCAAACCGGAGAATATAATTGTTAAGAAAGCCCAGAAGGTGGTTTTTGATGGCAAGGGCAGATATTGCAGTATGAGCAGCCTCACCGCTTCGTAGAAGATCAAGAATCTGGATGAAGTCCATAGGATTCATGATTGGGAAGTCTGCAATTGAGAACCTAGATTCAACTTCATCTGCCCCCTAAGAACAAGAAATTCATAATTTCTGAAGCCCAAGTAGACTTCAGCTTCTTTGATTGAAAGAATTTTCTTTATCTTGTTCAAGCTCCAAACATAACTCTGCCGTTGAATGTATTTGGCATGAAAGTTTATTTTGTTGGTCCAAAAACTTGCTTTCTGATCCTCGGGTACCGAAGAGACGAATTGAAGAAAAGCGAAAGTCTTCGGATTGAAGGGAATATCAAGCTGGATGTCTTCGGAGTCAATAGTTGCAAAACTCCGAAGAGGAAGTCTGTTAAGTACATTTGGATTTTGGAATCCAAATTGCTTGATTGCCTCAATGGTCCATTCACCATTATCTCGAGCAAATTCGTTTATTTTGATCATCAAATTGTAATTTTCTCGCCTGGCCTTGTATGTTTCATCCATGTGTGGGGTAATTATGTTTTCTAGCGATCGGTCTGTTGAGCTTCCAGCTCCAGCCGATCCACTAGCACCCATGGTAGTGGTTGTAATGGTCGAAGTTGAAGGACCTGCTGTGGCTGCAGGGATCCGTCTAGGCCTGCCCTGTGGCCTAGACAACCTGTCAGAAAAATTTATCAGAGGTTGAAGTGCAACTCTCAACTTTGCAATCAAGTCTTGTGTGAGAGCTGCATTTGTTCGTTGCAGTTCCTCTGTGAATTTGGTGATATCTGAAGTGGTTTGGGCGGCTGTGAGATCTTCGATTTTTGCTCTAGCCTCATCAAGCTGTTTTTCAAGCTTGGTACTTTGCTGGGATTCACTCTGAAGTCCTTGCAAGGCTTTCATGACTTCAGAGTTTGTTTTATCAGTCTTCTCAGCAAGGGCATCAACTTTCTTGTTGATGGAGGTTACAGCGGATTCCAACTTCTTTTCGAAGGAAGATTGGATCTTGTTTTGTTCATCCATGAGCTTTTGTTCAAGCTTTTGTATGGAATCTTTGAAGTCTTTGGATAGGGAGAACTCCAGAGATTCAATCTCTTCGGTGATGTCACCCAAGGTGGGTTTGGTGGGATCAAAGCCAGTTTGAGCTTGAATGAGAGTGTCAAGCTTGGAGTTGAGGACTTTGTACTGTTTCATAAGTACAAATCCTTCATCTGGAAAATCTTCATCCGACACTCCTTCAACGTTCAAAGGAGCCATATGAAAGGCTTCAAAGAAGGCAGCCGAAGTGGGGTTTTGTCTTGAGGGTGATGTGGGTAAGTCAAACTCAGGTAATGAAAAATCAATACCAGAGATAGGTACTTCGGAGGTTGGAGGAGCAGTTGTTGGTGGTGGTGGAGGAGGAGGTATAGTATGTGTAGGTGTGGGTGGTCTGGTTGTTTTAGGTGGAGATGGAGGAATGGTAGTTTGCAATGGAGAGGTTGGTCTGGTTGTTGATGTAGGTGAAGGAGGTTGATCAGCAGATAGTTCTTCTTCTTGTTCTTCTTCATGGACTGTGGATGGAGTCCTTTCTGAGTCCGAAGACTCATCCACAACCATGATTTTCCTTTGCCTCTTCGGCTGTTTCCTCTTCGGTGTTGTTTTCACCAAAGTCTTTCTTTTCTTCTCTTCTTTCTTAGGACCACTGGGTCCACCAGCCATTTTCCTCTTCCCTTTTCTTTTTGGAAGCTCTTTCACAGGTGCAACCTGACTCATATCGCGAGTTGGGTAAGGAATTATTAAGGTGTTGCGATAGGAGTTTACCTCATTGCATTCCAGGGGAACTTTGGATAGCATGACATTTGGAATTTGAGCACAGAAGTCAGCGGGTTTGTCGTCTAGTATAGGAATAGCAATGGAAGTGAACTTCATTTCAGCAAGTGAAGGGTCAGGAACATATCCGGCTTGTTGGTAGTGGGCATGTACAACAATCGCCCAAAATCTAGGGTTTGCGATTTCAGTTCCCTTCAAGCTGTGGTTTATATGGGAGCAAAAATCAGTCCAGAGGATAGATGCATAGTCTACCTTCACATCGTAGAAGATCCCATATAGAAGACTTTGGAAGGCCACACTTGTCGAGTCTAATCCTGAGGTTCTTCCTGAGAAGCATCTAAGGAAGATACTGAAGAAGTATCTCCAAAGATCAGGAAGTTGGTTTTTCTTGAACAGACTGAACTTCTCGAGCGGAGGGTCATATCCCATCTCATTGAACATGCCAACGAGTTGATCAGCGGAGGGTACAACCATCTCTTTAAAATTGTAAATAGGAAGGCGAAGGGCTTCAGCGAATTTTTCTCTAGTTAATTGTACTTTCTTGGTTTTGCCCTTGGAGTCGATAACTTCATAGAATACAAACTTGATTTGGTTGTTGGAGTCAAATAGAGCATTAGAAATGTAGTGTGCCCTGTGAACCAGAGTCGCAGGGATGGAGGGAGTGCAGGTTAAGGCGTAACCTAGTACCGACCTTTTCATACATTCCACCAATGCATTGATTGGTTTAGGGTAAAGAGATAGATCGTTTCGTAGAACTAGGTTTGATGATTGATTCTTGAGATTTGGAACAGACATGGCTTCAGCGGTTTGCGATGATGCTTCAGCCGCCATTGATGGTTAGATGAGGAAGATGAAGAAGATGAAGAGTTTGTGGATTTCTTTGAGAGTAAGATTGCAGAGAGAAATGAGAGTTGTGTTCGCGTAAAGAGTGCAATGGAAGAGGTGAGAAGTTTATATAGCATTCGTGATCCCTAGGCCATTTAATGCACGATTGAAATGGTCCGGTAGAAAGAGGAAACCTCAGCATCTACTCGTCCCACTATCTCTGCAAAAAGGAGAAATATACGGCTGTCAGTTGCAATGATTCAAAATTTGAACTGTTACCTTTTTAAAAGTCATTATGGTTAACGTTTTCCATTTAATTTTCATTGACAGCTGTAAGCAAACGGTTATAATTCAAGGAATGTTTGTCTTTGTGATTTATCATAAATGCGGAAATCATTTGAACATTTAATTGACTTCGCAGTTATGAAAAATTATGACTGTTGAGAATATGCTTCGGAGCATAAAGTTATGTTTAACTCCGAAGAGTGTTCTTTCACTTCGGTGATTGACATGTGATTGAAAAGTGTTCATCAATGTACCGAAGTCTAAATGTTTTTCTCTTTGTTTTTCTATGAGTTTTTGATATTACTTTTGACTGATGCAACATGTCGTTTAACCTTAACTTCCATGAATATTATGAAAAGATGATTTAACGAGTTAATGTTCAGAATCATTCGAATCATGTTGGAAGTCCACTTTTCATTTTGAAGTTTGTTTGATTCAATATCAGTCGTGAATGTGTGAGACTAATCACCCCATTACTAACTTGATTTCGCATTAGGAAATATGTTTTGAGTTATGCTTATGTGCTTCAAAATTTTCAAATATAATAAAGATAACATCCTTTGCATTTGAAATTTAAAGAAGTTTTCATTCATGAATTGAACATCAGAAGTGTTTCTGAAAGTTAGATTGAATTGTTTTGACGATTTCTTTGAAAAATTTATTCCTTTTCATCAGTTGAAGTGTTTGGATACTAAGCTCTGATGACAAGCCTTTGAGCTTCGTACACCACTCCTACTTTATCATTTAAGATAGACTACTTGAAATGTTCATATTCTTCTACAAGGTACTCGACTATGTTATAGGAGCTCCTTGTACCGTTATTTAAAGCAGAAGAATAAGCCTTTGAATGCTGAATTTTTCTTTTGCATTCCCTTGGTTATCTTTTGATTATTATTTGTCTTTGTTTCTTTTGACAATTGTTTTCTATTTTTCTTTCTTGTTTTCTATTTTGATTTTTGCTTTTGTTTTCTATTATGAATTTCCTTATCCGAAGATATAGAACATCACCATTTGGTTTCTTTCTTTAGTGCTTTTTGTTTTTGTATTAAACAATCCTTGTGAGTGAAAATCTTCATATAGTTCAATTTTGTACCATTTAATGAAAAGAGATGTAAATTTGCTTATCAAACAATGTTGGTTCTATTTTTGAGGAAAACTTCAGAGCACTTTGAATTATTATGTGTAGTTTTGAGGCTACAAGATTGGTTTGAGGTTGAAGCGAGTCAAGTTTCGAAGGGTGGTTAGAAATAGACATTATGTTAAGGTTATTGGAATCAAACAAGGCTTCAAATTGTAAAATAGCATTGACCTCATTTCGAAGCCTGTTTTCTTACCAATGTTTCAGGTCGATTCCCAAATACCTTTTAGTGCAATAAGGTATGATTTTCAGAATCTAAAATCAAAGTTTTGTCCTTTACTTGGTTAATTCATGAGAGAAAAGTTAAACTTTGTCATTGTGCATCAGAATTTTCTTTTTGTTTGGTATGAATTTTCTTGTTTTTGAATTTCCTTTGACTTAAACAACTCTTTATTTTTATCTTTGAAACAATAAGTTAACCAATGTTTAAATGATTTTCAAATTTGGAGAGTTTATTTTGTAGAAAAGTTTGTTCCGCAGACTTCCGAAGTGATATTTTACTTCGGAATACTGCTGTGAAGCAACAAGTGTTTTTGCTAATTTTTCTCCGATGAGCTCCGAAGTCAAAATTGACTTCGGAGGTCTGCGGAGTTTATTATTTTCAAATTTTCAGAACAGAGTAAGAGTGAGCAAATCTGGAATTTATTGAAGAGTTGATCCATCTATCATTCCAAGTCCACGAACGATTCTTGTGAATGCTTCTTCATTTAGAGCCTTTGTGAAGATATCTGCCAATTGTTCTGTAGTGTGAACAAAGTGCACCTCAATATTCCCCTCCTCAACATGACTTTTGATGAAGTGGTAGCGAAGAGCTATATGCTTCGTCTTGGAATGTTGAACAGGATTGTGGCATATACGAATTGCACTTTGAGAGTAACAGAACAAAGGAATTTTTCTCATATTAATGGCATAGTCTTTCAATTGACTTTGAATCCAAATGATCTGCGAAGTACACGCTGCAGCTGTTATATATTCAGCCTCTGCAGTGGAGATAGAGACACAAGTTTGTTTCTTGGATTGCCAGCTGATAAGTTTTCCATCTAAGAATTGACAACCCCCCGAAGTGCTCTTGCGATCAATAGAGCATCCACCAAGATCGGAGTCTGAGTATGCTTGAATATAGAAACCAGAGTTTGTTGGATACCACAGACCATAAGCAGTAGTTCCATGAAGATATCGGAATATTGTCTTAACAGCAGCCAAGTGAGGTTCCCTTGGGTCAGCCTGATATCTTGCACAATTGCAAACTACAAACATGATGTCAGGACGACTGGCTGTAAGATAGAGCAATGATCCAATCATGCTCCGGTATTGCAGTATGTCTGTCTTTGGTTTGTCCAGTGATGGATTTAACCTTGTACCTCAAGGCAAATGAACTTTTTTCTTTGGAGCAGTTAGTCATTCTGAAGCGTTCAAGCAGACTCTTCGTATACTTTTGTTGATTGATGAATATCCCCTCCTTAGATTGTTTGATTTGTAAACCAAGAAAGAAGTTTATTTTTCCCATCATACTCATTTGAAATTTCCTTTTCATCAGTTTTTCAAAGTCTTTTGACAAATTGGGGTCAGTAGATCCAAAGATTATGTCAGCCACATAAATTTGGACTAACATCAAGTGAGATCCAACTTTCTTTCTAAAAAGTGTTGGGTCCACTGATCCCTGTTTAAAGTTTAATTCTTTTAAAAATTTAGTCAAGGTTTCATACCAAGCTCTTGGAGCTTGTTTTAAACCATAGACTGCTTTGTCTAGCACATAACAATAATTCGGATGAGTTTTACTTTCAAAGCCAGGTGGTTGTTCAACAAAAACGGTTTCCTCGAGATCACCATTCAGAAAAGCACATTTAACATCCATTTGATAGACATCAAAATTTTTGTGTGTAGCATAAGCTAAAAATATCCGAACTGATTCGAGTCTGGCAACAGGAGTAAAAGTTTCTTCATAATCGATCCCCTCATGTTGACAGTAACCCTTGACAACCAACCTAGCCTTGTTCCGAACTACATTGCTTTCGGTGTCTAGTTTGTTACGGTACACCCATTTGAGACCGACAATTGAGGCATTTGCAGGTTTTGGAATTAGCCTCCAGACTTTGTTTCTTTCAAATTCTTCTAATTCCAACTGCATTGCTTCAATCCAGTCTGAGTGATCAAATGCATCTTTGACGTTCTTAGGTTCTACCTTAGAAATAAAAACATTGAACATGCACAACTCAGAAATTTTGTTAAGATCTAATTGCCTTTGATGAAGTTATGCACGAGTCAGTACTTTATCTCGAACATCACCGATGACAAGTGATGGAGGATGATTTCTCGTCCATTTGTCCAAAGGAGGATAGTTTGGATCAAAATTAGGAGGTCCTTCAACATCGATGTCCTCGATGTCTGAGGGATATCCCAAAGTGGAAGGAAAATCACCCATTAGCAAGTGATTATTTGAATTAGTGTTGGTTTGTGGTGTGTGTATTTGTGAGGTAGAGTTTGATATGTTCTCCCCCTGGACATTTGTTGGTGTTGAGGAAGTTGTAGCTTTATCTGAAGCGATTGTTGTGGCTGAATTCGGAGTGGCAATCTCTGGCTCCCCCTGGATTGTTGGATACATGGATATGATATTTGAGATTGAATGGGTGTAGAGATAAGAGTGTTGGTTCCTCCTGGACTGTTGTTTGATTCACCATTAGTACTTGAAGTGCCAGCACATCGGTTTGATGGCTCCCCCTCAACACTTGTATTTTCTATACTTTGGTTAGATGACTCTTCCTCAACAGAAGATGGTCTTTGTATGCTACTTGTAGAGGAGTCATCGGGTCCATCTGTGAGCTTGGAGAGTTCGGACTCATGGTTATCTGGTGCTCTGGCTTCGGAGTCTACAGCTCTCACAGGTTGATCAAATAAAAGTGAGAAGTCTGTGTCGAATGTTGTGATTGGAACAGCATCTACAGCAGGCTTTGGAAAGATTGAAGACATCGGAAATGGATGCAGAGACTTCTTGATGTAGTAGTCATCAAACCTTAGATTAAAGGTTTCTTCGATTTTGCGAGTTCTCTTGTTCATGACTCTGTAGGCTTTTGAGTCTTGAGAGTAACCAAGGAAGATGCCTTCTTCTGATTTGTCATCGAACTTGGTCAAGTGATCCTTCATGTTTAAGATAAAACACCTACAACCAAAGATGTGAAGGAATTTGACATTTGGCTTTCTTCGGTTGAGTACTTCGTAAAGTGTAATATGAAATCTTTTGTAAATGTAGGATCTGTTTTGAGTAAAGCATGCAGTAGAGATAGCTTCAGCCCAGAAGTACATGGGCAAGTTTGCGAAGTTTAGCATTGTTCTGGCTGCTTCACACAAAGAACGATTTCTTCTTTCCACAACCCCATTTTGTTGAGGAGTATAGGGTGCAGAGAAGTTATGACTAATTCCCTTTGTCTTCAAGAATCCATCCAAGGTCTGATTTTTGAACTCCGAACCGTTGTCACTGTGCACAGTTCGGACTTTCTTGTTGAGCATCTATTCCATTTTCTTTATAAAGTTGATGATTTCTTCAGCTGCATCGGATTTGTTTCGTAGGAACAACACCCAAGTAAACCTTGAATAGTCATCAACGATAACCAGAATGTACTTCTTCTTTCCTATTGATTCTATTGCAGATGGTCCACACAAATCTATGTATAGAACAGAAAGGGGTTCGGTGATTTTGGGGTTGATCACTGTAGGATGCCTTTGTTTTGTCTGTTTGCCATGTTCACAAGCAGAGCAAAGGGAATCATTGTCAAATTTGAGAGCTGGCATACCTCGAACCAAATCCATGGCCACCAATTTGTTCAGATCTTTGAAGTTCAGATGGGCGAGTCTTCGGTGCCATAACCAGCTGACATCGGAGTTGGCTTTGGAGAGAAGACATAGAGATTGCCCACCGGTCACTGGCTTTAGATTTAAGGGAAACATAGATCCCTTCCTCTCTGATTTCAGTAAGACTTCGTTTGTTGCTTCTTTGGTGATTATACTCCCTTGGTTGTTGAAAGTGACAGCGTTTCCTGTTCCAACCACCAATTGAGATATACTCACAAGATTATGTTTTAAACCTTCAACAAATGCCACTCGGTTGATAGTGAATTGGTCATTTGTTATTTTTCCATATCCCCGAATTGGACATGTTTCATTATTACCAAAGCGTACATTTCCAGCATCATCCAAATTCCTGTAATCCCTGAGATATTCCTTCCTCCCAGTCATATGTCTTGAGCAGCCACTGTCCATGTACCATTTTAAATCATACCGCTCATCAGACATAACCTGCAATCAATCAAGAAGGAGTTGGTACCCAATCAATCTTGGGTCCTCAGGGTAAGCAAAGGATTCTTGAATCCATTTTTCTACGGCCTCTTCAAAAATTTCATTTGCATTTAAATTAATCAAATTCTCCGAAGCCTCATGTGATGAGCATGATTCCGAAGTGTTTGAGCAGGATTCAGAAGAGTTTGTAGTTAAAAATGATGAGTCTGAAGTGACTGACAAAATGACAGACTTCGGAACCCATTTTTGAATGGAATATTTTGATTTTGAGGATTTTGAAGATTTTGAAGTTTTTGTTTTTGCAGTTAAGTTTTCTTTCAAGTTATTTCTTTTCCAATTTTGTTTTGGTTTTTCCGTTTTTGACTTTGTTGAAATTGAGCTACACAACGTAGAGGTACAAAGATACTCTTCGTATGCCAATTTAAAGTCATTTAATGAGAGATTCTTATCTTTGAACATTTCCAAATTGTTGTCCAGCCATTTGTGTCTATCAGGTTGTTTCCTTTTGAAAATGTTTTCTTCGTCGGTTTTTGAAATTTAGGATTCGGAAAGTTAGGTTTCGTTGGTGTAAAAGTTGGTTTTTCATTTCGACTTTTAACTTCTGAGATTTTTGAGCAAACAGGCTTTGTACCAGAAGTGGAAGTAATTGCTTCATTTTGTTTCAAATCTCTAAAAGGAGTTTTTCTTTTCACAAGATTTAGGGTTTGCTTGGTTTTCGAATTCTCAACAGTGGGTTTTTGAGTTGGTTTTGAAATCATCACTGCTGATTTTGGTTTTTGTAAAACTTGTGGTCTTTCCAAAATTTGGGGTTTTTGTGTCAAAGTTTTGTTGGTTAAAACTTTTGATTTTGAAATTTCATTTTCAGGATTGTGTGAAAAAGGTACACATTCACAAGATTCCATTAATTCCAATACATCCATCTTCGGAACTGTGGGTTTTTCCACAACTTGAATTTGTTTGTAGTTTTGATTAATGTAGATGTGATCGTTGTTCTTGAGATTTAGTAAGTGTGACATGTTTTTGGGTATTTTCTCTTTTTCAAAACAAAGACAATTATACACGTTGTGACCGTATAATTCTTGTTTCCTTATATTTATTTTTACTTCCATTTTCTCATTCATTTCATTCTCGACCATTTTGGATGATGAGAAAAACCTTTTATTTGTAACTGTGGAGTTATCCTTTTCAAGAACTTTTTGCAATTCATTATCAATTAAGGGTAATCCACCGGGTTTTACAAAAATTGTGTTTTTGAAGTAAGAAACCTTAGGATAGATACATGCCACTTTGACTAGCCTTTTTGAATCATCCTTGAGATATTGATCCTAAGAGTCGGATTCATTTGTGATTTGAAGTTTAATATTTGAAGTTTCTTTGGTTTCAAAAATTTTTGATTCACAATTCATTTTTGTTTTTCCTTTGTCCACCGAAGACATTTGTGAGATGTCTTCGGAGGTCGATTCGGATATAGAGGATGACTTTAACAATATCAAAGATGAACAATCAATCTCCTCCATGTCCGAATCACTTTCAGAATCCTTTTCAGACACGTTATTGTCAAGTTCCTTTTCCTTTGTTTCAGCTTGAGGTACAGCCTTTTTCAGGATGGGAATTTTTTGAGCCAATATTTTCAACAATTTATCAGCAGTTTGATGTTTTTCTACAGATATCAGGCCATGTTTATATGATGGATTTGTAATTTCAGAACCTGATACTATGGATTCGCATTCATAAGATATACTATCGACTTCCTTTAATTTGAACTCAATGAAGGGTAATAGTTGTCTATGTTGGATATTGCAAACATCAGCTGAATGATAAATTCTAGTAATATGCGCATATAATCGTTTGGCAGTTTCACAAAATATGTTTCGCTGTTTTAAGATTACATCATGATTGTTTAGGAATTTTTCTCTGTTTTCTTCTAACAAGGAGATTCTAAGATTGGATTTTTCTAATGCTAGCTTCAGGCTTTCTACTCTCCCCCTCAAGCTTAGAAGTTCCTGCTCAGTGAGTACTTCCCTATTTTTAGCATCAATGAGTAATTTATGCATAACATAGCAATCACGTGTTATTTCATTTATAATTGGAGCAGAATGAGAAATAGGAATTTTAAAAGATGAAAGAAGTTTTGATACCTGTTCTGGGATTGTCAAACGGTTGTCATTTGCCATCAAGCACACTTCCTCATCATCATCAGAAGAGTCTTCAAACCAAGTCTTCGGAGTATCAGCAGCAGTTATTTCCGGTCCCTCCGAAGTCACAAACCCAAGACCCGCAGTTGCTTCAACCTTCATCATTTCCTCATCATTCAATTTATCCGAAGTGTCTTTTAGAAAGCACTTATCAACATCATAGGCCATGAAAGCACTATGAGATGGCTTTCTCACTTCGTCATCATATGAGTCCGAAGACCAAAATTGATATGATCCTTGACGATCGTCAGCGGCCATTAAGGCTAGGTCTTTGGTCCTTACTCTAACTTCCTCCATTTTTCTTGCTTAATAGGCTTCATCCTTCACTTGTGGTTTCTTTTCGTTTTGCTTCCGAAGCATGCAGTCTTTTGCAAAATGATTCTTGTCATGACAATAATTGCAATCATAACCAGAATCACCTGAGATCTTCTTCTCTTCGGACTTTTCTTTGGATAACTCCGAAGCCGGTTTTTCAGATGGCTTCGGGGTTGACAATTTTAAGTTCTCTTCTTTCGGAGTGAATATTTCAGGTTTGGGCTTGGAGTTGAAGTTTGATTTGTTAAAGTTTTTCATAAATGGCTTTCCTGAGTTGTTTTTTGAAGAAGGGTTTCTTGAACCTACGATTGTTGGCAGCATAGAGAGCAACAGTATCTCCATTATCATCTACCATGTAGGCAGCAATGTCTTCATCACTTAATTCTTCCTCTTCTTTTGACACTAGAGCTAGTGGTCCAGAATTGGCCATTTCACTTCTTCGACCTACCACATCGGGTTCATGTGATTTTAATAGATTGCATAGGGCAGCCAGCTTGTATTACTCAATATTCTCATAGGATTTGACCATGAGCATGATTGGTCTCCACTCCTTGCGAAGACTGTAGAGAAATTTGATATTTATCTCTTGTTGGCTTCTTGTTTCCCCATACTTATCGAGTGTGTAAATCATGTTGCTCAGACGTTCATAACAGGCTTCTAAGGACTCATTTTCTTCTTTCTTAAAGTTCCCGAAGTCTGCAAGGATTTCTTGAACTTTGCTAGTATGGAGGATTTTATCTCCTCCAAAACGGAGTTCGAGATTGTCTCACATCTCCTTTGCAGATTTTGCATCAGCAATGTGGTGGCTGACATCGGGACCCAAGCCACTTCTCAGTTCATGCATGGCCCTCTCGTCGTTTTCAAGCTTCTTCATATCTGCAGCATTAAGAACAATGGCTTCTTCTCCGTCAAGAACAACGAATCGACCAGCAATGTCTGTGTGTGGACCTTCAGTCACAGACCTCCATAGATCTTTGTCCAGTCCTATAAGGTAATCCTTCATTCGACCAGCCCAATAATCATAGTAAGAAGTTACTAGAACAGGGCCCTTTGTTGCAGAACCGATGAGGTTTGCATAGTTAAGCATATTGGCATAAGTTGTTGTGGAATCAGTCATCTTGATGTATTTCAACAGGATCTTTTCAGTAAAAACGGGTGGTAGAGATTTGCAACAGTTGCGGAAGACTAAATCTGAGAATCGATTCAGATTTAGAGCTGAAGCAAACGAATTCGAACTCTATCAACAGGTTTTTGAGCTGACTCGCTCTGATACCACTTGTTGGGTGTTGAAATATGAGAATAGATGAATTAATATAGATATGCAATCAATAACACAATCAATCACACAATGATAATGCAACAAAGCTAATTGAACAATGTGATATGAATAACATGTGTCGAATGCTTGATTAGAACTTTGGTTTTACAATTGGGTTTTCTATCTGGGAGACATACAATTCTCGTAATCTAATCTTGTAATCTCTCATTTGACACGGTATGGTATCACTGATATTTATACTGAATCAGTGATACCAATAGTACAACTTTTATAGAGAATATCCTATCAATGTACTAGCCAATAGGATATAAGATTCATGCAACACGTATTGTACTATACGCGTGCACACAAAAGACAAGATGACAGTCTGTGAAGTCTTCGGATCCTCTATGCATAGCACTTCGGAGTCTTTGGACTTCGGTGTCTTCTCTTGTTTATTCACTTCGGGTTTCTTCATGGGTGGACTTCGGATATGTCATCACTTCATCACAAATGTTCTCAACACTTATATACTACTAATATAAGTTACAATGTGTATAAATGAGGAAAATAAAAAGTCATTAACAATTAATAATCATAACTTAAAAACTATTGAGTTGTAAGTATTAAGTATACATAAATTAGAAAACTCTTGAGTTGTAGTGGGAGTTTCAAATCAATGTAGTGCTAGTATTTGAGCTATCTTGAATCAAATTCATTTAGATGGCCTCTATTATAAGAGTTATATAGATAGATATATATATCATTGTACTTATTGAGACATTGGAAAATTTTTCAACAATCTCTCACTTGCATATGGCTCAACAACTATACAGACTCCTTTCATAAACATAGTATGGGTTACATCCAATGTTTTTAAAACCGGACCGGACATCAAACCGATCTCTTTACCGATTCAATGGTTCAACTGGTTGGACCGGTTGAACCAGTTCTAAAAACCATTAGAACCGGATATATATATATATATATATATATATATATATATATATATATATATATATATATATATATATATATATATATATATATATATATATATATATATATATATATATATATATATATATATATATATATATATATATATATATGTATGTATGTATATATATATATATGTATATATATATATATATATGTATATATATATATGTAAATATATATATATATATATATATATATATATATGTATGTATATATACATATATATATATATATATATATATATATATATATATATATATATATATATATATATATATATATATATATATATATATATATATATATATAGAGAGAGAGAGAGAGAGAGGTAGGATAAAATGAGAAGGTTAAAAGGTTGAGAAATTGAGAAAGAATCTGGACCTTTAAATTCTTAGATCTATGGCTACTATTGATTCGGCCATTTGTGTAAATTATAGAATTTGTAAGATAAATCTGTAACTTTTAAACAGAGATGAAGGTATAATGGGAATTCAAATGATTCAAATAAATGATATCTCCTATAAATCGGGTAACCCCTCTCTCTCTCTCCTTAACCATCGACCCCTCTCTTTCTCTCTTTTCATATATCTCGACTTCAACTTTCAAACCCTAATCAGATCTGCAGACAACCGTATCACACCAGTAGACCTTCACTTGCGTCTTTTTTTTTCTCTGTGATTACAGCCGGAGGCGATGGTGGGTCGGACCCCACGAATGGCGGGGATACAGTAGGGGTGTGCTATGAAAGTCGAATAAGAAGGTGATCGTGGATGGGGTAGAAATACGTTTGACCGGTGGTGGTTTTTGGTGTGTTGGTGTCGTCGGATACTGGAGCTTCGTCGGGAATGGAGCTCGACCGGAGGAGACTGTCTTATCGGAGATGGAAGCTTCAGCGCCGGTACTGAAGGAGAAACGATGTGGACGTCGAGCTGGAGGTATGTGATCTGGACCCCGACTTTTGTTTTAGGTCATTCGTTGGGCCAGTGGACTAAACAAGGTTGGACTACTTATTGGGTAGTTGGACTTGGGTTATGCTGTAAGTGGATCGTATAGCTCCTTTTTGTACTTTAACCTTAGCTTGGGATATAAATTGATTAAGCATTTTTTTAGACTATTTGGTAATCGGTTGAATTATAGATAAATACGTTTTAAAGGAAATTAGTTTGTTTCTTTAATCACAATATGAGCTATTATGGTTGTCGTATCTGGAGGTTGGAGTCAGGTTGTTTAATCCTCAAATTGAATTTGAAGTTTTAGAAGTCAAAATGCTATTTCATCTTTTTATTAGACTTCATTTGCTTATTGATAAATGTATATACTCGATTATAACACTTAAATATGTTATCAAAATCAAGTTAATACGGGGTTTTACAGGGTCGATTAAGTGGTTTTATTCATCGATGATTATAGAACAAGTTACCGTTAAATGTGTTTTATAGTTTTATCGAGTTTTATTCATTAATGAATATTGAGTTTTATTCATCAATGATTATTTCTGGTTTGTTTTGTTCAGCGATGATTATAAAACGGGCACCGATTTATTAATGAATATTGAGTTTTATTCATTAATGATAACTATAATCATCTATGATTATAGTTATAATCATCTATGATTGTAGTTATAATCATCTATGATTGTAGCTGTAATCATGTATTGAATATAACATGACTGCAAAAATGATGATAATACTTGTGTTAATCATTAATGATGAGCAGTGTTAATCATTGATGATTCTAGTCTATAAATTATTTTTTTAATATCCTTCGAGTCGATTTTGTAGGTGTGAATCCAAACTAACACTAATCACGGGTGTCCACTATTAGTTTTTTGTGTGTGATGCTAGCAGCAAGAAAAAAAAATGTGATTCATTCAAGAAAAGTGCTAACGTCGGGATGGATTTTGTAATTTTTTCTTATGATATGATATAATAATTATTGAAGATAATTATGTATAAATTTTCAATTTTGTCTGAAATACGTTAATCATTTATGAAAATAAATGTTGTATATGAATGTGTTATTTGATTTTTCTTTGTAGTTTTTCTTATTTAAATTTTTCTTTGTAGTTTTTCTTATTTAAATGTTTTATTCATTGATGATTACAACGTAATTTTGTATAATCTCTATAAAAATACTGTTAAAAATTAAATCACTAAAATTATAAAAATATTTTTTTTATATTCAACCATGATTGAAACCGTGAAAAAGAATAAACAAACTATTAAAATTTCGAATTTTGAAAAAAGAATTGATAAAAATATTTTTTTTATTTTCAATTAATAAAATAACAAAAAAATCAATTAATTCCTTTATTTTAGGTAACAGCAATCGTAATCTCTATAATCATGGAAACTGAATAAATTAATCACATGATTATAGAAAAACATAATTATTTAGTATTTTTAATTAATTAGTCATATTGTAAAATTACTATAATATCTCTATAAAATGATTGGTCCAGAATCATTCTCACATTCTCAACCTTTTAATCCTTCTCATTTTAACCTCTCCCTATATATATATATATATATATATATATATATATATATATATATATATATATATATATATATATATATATATATATATATATATATATATATATATATATATATATATATATATATATATATATATATAGAGAGAGATAGGTTCAATGCAGAACCAAAAATATATGGCCTAACTGCAGAACCACCATTATAACCGTTAGATTATTATTTTAGTGGATTAGATTAAAATGGGTACACCATAAAAAATTATACCCGTTTACAGGAAATCATATACAATAAAGGGCATAGTGGGTTTTTTTTTGTCCTAAAATCTCTCACTCTCTCGTTTCCGTCCTCTCTCTCTCTCTCGTAAGTTCTCTTCTTTCTTTCACCTCTCGTTCGTCTCTCACCCACCAACGAATTCATGGAGACGGCGTATTGTCACATGTCGCTGAACAACCCGCCATAATAGTCCAATTCTCGATTATCATAGCACTGCCACACCCCTCAGCGACAAACATGTTATCTGATTCGTAAAATCGGAGGTTCGATTCGTTTCAATTTTGATTTCATTATGTTTTCATTTTGTTAAATTGTTGGTTTAATTAATGATTTATATAGGTGGATTTGGATCGTATTTGTTGGGATTAAACATGAAGACATACGAGCAAGCTGGAATCGGTACAGAAGGAAATTCACCTAGGAGTTTTAAAGAATCGGGAATCGGTTGGAGTTTTAAAGCTTCGTTGGCCTTTTGGCTTTGGTTCCCCTTAGAAAGGTTTATACCTTCTGCTTCTTGACTTGTACCTAGCATAAGTTTCTCGAATCAGTCTTCCGCTTCTCAAAACAGGAAGAGGAAAAAGGAGCTTAAAGTAATTTTGCATCAAAGATATGAGTAGCATGGTCGATTCAGCAGGTAAACTCCATTCCAATGATACTAAAACTTCGATTGAATCCGAATTTACTGTTCGTGAATTGATTATCGATAAAGGAAGTTCTGATTGAGAAATTGAATAGCAATATGTTCATCAATGAACATATGTTCATCAATGAACATATGTTCATCAATAAACATTTGTTCATCAATGAACATATGTCCAACCATCAATCAACAGATTACGATGTAGTGGTTATCTATCTCATTTTCATTAGTTAATTTGCAGGTTGTAGAAGATGCAAATGCTTTGATATTGCGATGAGAATCAGAGGAATCAACACAAACTAGAAACACTGGTTGCATGGGGTATTTATGTTCATCAATGAACATATGTTCATCAATGAACATATGTTCATCAATGAACATATGTTCATCAATGAACTATGTCCATCAATCAACAGATTACGCAATGATTTCTTTCTTCTTCGTTAACCCTTTCTGTTATCAAGTGTTATTTTTGATGAATCTAAATACACAGTTAGCTTAAACCTTTGAAATCGAATTGCTTATTGTAATCACATAACTTTGATAGCGGGTCTTCGATTTTTTTGGGATAAGATTTTGATTTGGTTGTTCAGTTATGAATATGTAACTTGTTTTGACCATCGTACCCTTTTGATTACAATCTGATCAGACGGTCATGAAGTTGGTTCTACAGTTAGGTGATTTAATTTGGTTTTGCATTGAACCCACCCCTATATATATATATATATATATATATATATATATATATATATATATATATATATATATATATATATATATATATATATATATATATATATATATATATATATATATATATATATATATATATATATATATATATATATATATATATATAAAACACAAAAAGATGTACGTTTAGTTTATGTTTATATCAATCAAAAGGATCAATAACTTTATATACTAAAATTAAAAAAAAAAATAGAAGATTAAAACTTAAACATTTCAACAAAAGTTTAATAGGTTCTCGTTAAAAAAATGTATATATCTAACTTAAGAAGAAATAGAAATTACCACGAAGGAGCAAGCAATTGTGTATACAAATAAATAAGTAATTAGATTTTGATCCCACATCGGTTTTGGGAAATGAATTTCTTCTTGAGATGCTCCTATTAAAAGGGAACGTGGACAAGGCTGAACAAACCAACATGTGGCTTACTTCAAAGTTTGCTCCTTAAATTTCTTGATTTTTTCAAGGAAAGCCATATTTTCTTTTTCTTAAAATCCGTTTAAAGTGGTTTAAACACATCTTTTTTTGCCGGTTTTCAATGACTCGTCCGGTTCTTAGCGGTTCACTTGCAGCCAGTTTTTTTAGCAATAATAAACCGGTGGCGTGACCGGTTCCCGGTTAAACCTGTGGTAAGTAATCAGAATCCATTAGTTCTATCATATCCATATATAAGCATGAGAAATGAAATCTCGTCATACTCAAGTGCTCAAGATTGTGTTTCTCGATAAAGATTTATGGTGACCAAGAATAATGTTGTACACACATTCAAATGTGTGAAACAGTCATATATGTAAGTGATCAGAATCCCTTAGTTCTATGATATCCATATGAGCATGAGACATGTAATCTCGTCAAACTCAAGCGCTCAAGATTGTATTTCTCGAAAAAGATTTATGGTGACAACAACAGACTACATAATTGATATACTACAAATTCAGTCTGAGTTTACTTGAGTTCACCAAACATCTGATGTCTGCACCAGATCATCGAGGGTCCTGCAGATATTGTTTCTCACGTTAAGGCAGAAGGAAAAAATAGATCTTCACCACATATTCCTTGCTTGCATATCATGCATACCTGAAGATTCATTGTATAGCTTCCCGTTACAGACAACGTTGGACAACACCAACGTACAATACACACTAGAACAAGAATCTCATTCATCTGTATCTGTATCTGTATCTGTATCTGTATCTGTATCTGTATCTGTATCTGTATCTGAAGGACATAAGATATTACCATCTTAGAATTACTTGTGACAGTTTACATAAAGTAATCTTCGAGTGGTGGTTACTCAAATACTTTATCTCCATCAAGTACATATGAGTGTTAGTCACATTATTATGTTATATCCATCTCCATCGATATCATTGCCTTGGACGGTACAATCAAAACAATATCGACATACCTTGTGTTCTTTGGTTTCAGCGCTTGTGTCGGTGCATCATAATCTGCTACATTAAGCGAAAGTCCACATGAAATCGCACAAGGTACGCCACTATGTAGACTAAACGGGTAACCACGAACAAAATCGGATCCCTTCTGATACAGATCGTAAAGTGTATTAAAAAAGAACGGAGTCGCCGGAGTTTTAAGGTTGGTGATGTATCCGTTGACTATGTCTAAAAAATCACCGTTGTTCGTTTTAGCTGGAGTGCAATCATCGTCGATTGAGATTATGTACTTTTTATTGGATACGAGATAGCCGAAATAGTGACAGGAGTAGCCGGAAAACATAGCGACCTTAGGAGGTCCGACGACTTTGGCTATATCTGACTCGGTGTAGACGTGAACATCAAAGCCTTCAGGGATTTTACTCGTTGACATATTTTATTACCAAACACAATCATGAGAATTTTTACTTGTTACCATATGTTAACGTCTAACAACAATTTAATCAATTGCCAATCTTCCATTAAATTTGGTCAAACGACTTACCACCATAATCAATAACAATTATTCATATTACCTATTTTTTCATCTAGATCTTTGTTTCCAACAATTTTTGTGTTACTTTCTCGTCTATATCTTTGTTTCAAACAATTGTTCATGTTTTTTTGGAAACGGCAAATATTATTAAAAAATTGTTCATGTTAGTTAATATTATTAAAAAAAAATACCTTACTGGCGTGGTAAGTACAAACGTGAAGCTATCTTCTTCCTTGTTCCGTCAAGCAACCAAATGTGTTCATTTTGTGATAAAAAATCATCCATTGCCACTTCACTTGTTAATCAAAACTTTTGAAGATAGTTAGAAAGTAATCACATGCGTTCACATTATTTTTGTAAAATAACTTTTTATAGCTATTTGTATTTTACGTTTATCCATTATTTGTAAAATATGACAATTAATTAAAAAGGGACATTTATGTCATTTACTCATTTAGTATAAATGCATATAAAATTCTTTTACAAAACAAATAAGATTGTAAAAAGATTGGATTTCATTCCGTTTAACATTATACCATCTAAATCCATTAATCCATCTAAATCCAAATGCTTTGACATCTTCAAAAACCTTAAAAAAATTCATCCTTTTATACTTTTGTCAATTCTGAATTGTCTTCCTTCCCAAAACCAAGTTCTGACATGTCTTGCCTTGCCATCAAATTCCTGAAAAACCGTCCCGACACAACATTTAAAAAACTCCGTTTGGTGTTTGTTATGCAGGACATAACATGACATGACATGACATAACAGAATTTGTTATGCACGACATGACATGACATGACATGACATGACATGACATGACATGACATGACATGACATGACAGAATGAGACAAAAATTGCATTTCAGATAAAATTTAAATCACTAACTTTGCCATACGACATTCCAAGTATTTTTTTGAAAGGTGTCTACAAATCTCGGATTTATGTCGTGATGTTTTGAGACAACTTATATATTCTTTCTTCTGCTGAAATCAAATCAAAATGATGCAATTCTAATTTTTTCGTAATTTTGACGAGGGAAACTAATTATTAATTAAAAGAAATTAGCATGCAGAGGGTACCACGTCACATAAATGCAAATGATCCAATGGAAAAACTCCTTTCTCCGGTGGTACGGGCCTTGCTCCTCTATTTCCTCCAAATGCTCCACCTGAAATTGCAATATGACAAGTAATGTGTTTGTGTTCCAAAATGGTTAAATTTGGATAATTCAAGAACACTGATTATAGGAAGCTGTGTGTATGGCAGGGACCAACCGCGTAACAAAATTAAACAGTAGGGACTGTCCGAGTTAAAAAAAAAGAGAATTAGGGACCAAACGCGCAAACTACCCCAAACCACATGGACCATTCGTGTAATTTACTCTATTTTTTATATTTTTATACATATAGAGAAAGAGATGTGTACCCGTGCTCATGGAAAGATTGAACTTTCAAGGGTGAATTCCAGAAGCTTCTTGTCGATCAAAAATGGCGATTTTGATAAAATAGAAACTGTTAAATCAATGGCGATTAAGCATCATTTCTATTAATATTATAACCAAGAAAATATAACAATGATTATTATATAATATAAAATAAATTAGAGTCGCCCTTTGTAGGTTATTGGGTTCTGAAACAAAACATAATGGTAACTTTTACCCATAACAACGAAGTACTTATATTTTTATGCAGATAGTAGTGATATGTAACCTAAAACTTGTAAAACATACTTTGTTTTTTCACCGTAACAGCAAAATACGTAGATTTCTTTACATACTTACATTGTTTTTACTCATAGTGGCAACATACTTGGATTTATTTACTGATAACAACAATATACTCAGTTGCAGGTTACATATTGCTATTATCGGGAAAGAAATGTAAGTATGTTGCTATTTTGACAAAAAAAAAAAAAAAAAAAAGCATAAATAGATCTCAAACTAAAAACAGAGTAAATATATAGATGCAAAGAGAGGACCAAAAAAACAGAAAATCATTGTGTGTGTGTGTTTGTTATCGCAAATCACAGAGAGAGGAAAATATACAAATCAAATTAATGTAGCCAAGCACTGGAAGTTGGATTGTAGAGGGAAATTGATAGCTCACTGGAAGCATCGATTCACCCCAAGCCAAAGAAAACTAACACGCAATCTAAAAACGGACCACTTACAGTGATGAACCAGAGGGTGGACGACCTACGGCGGAGCAGCAATTCAATGGAGAAGGGAGAAGTCGATTGTGAAGCGATGAATTGAAATTGGGGAGGAAGCGGATTTCCTTCAATGAATTTTTTTTGTTTCTCGCTTTGGAATGAGGATCCGACTGGGGAGTTAGGTTAATATTGGGGCTTATAGAATTAAAAGTTTTAACAGTTTGAGAAATTTAAGAAATTTGATATGTTTTCAATTTTTTAAGTTTGGGACAGTAATGTTCAAGATTTGGGGTAATTTTTAGATGTTTTTATTTTTTAAGTTTTAGAACTTAAGGTTTTTTATTTTGTGATAGATAGAGTTGTTTTTTTTTTTTTTATAAAAAGCATTTCATAATATTAATAAATATTATGATATAATTTATAAGACTTTTAGTGGTATTTTAAGTATTTTGTACTAATAGCTATGAAAATTAGTGTCATAAAATATCAATGAAACTGTATCTATTGATTGCTATTGTGACATAAAAAATGTCATTAAAAGCATTCAATAGTGGCACAAGTAAAATGTGTAAATAAAATATTGTGTCACTAATGTCAATTTGTTTGTAGTGTTTGGTTGGAAACCATTCAACACCAATTTAGTCTTGTATCTCTCGCTTCCATCAGCTTCGTTCTTGACCCCGAATATCCATTTGTAGGTCAATGCCTTCTTTTTCGTTGGTAACTTGACAAGAGACCAAGTCTCATTCTTGTCAAGTGAGTGCAACTCATCCTCTATGTCATTCTCCCACTGTATGGATTCCTTCATCTCTTCAAAATCGGGCTTTATTTCTTGTGGCTTCAATGGCTCATAATGTTAATCAATTTGATAGTACCCCTACTTATTTTGCTTGTATTTCTCAGCCATATCTTTCCTGTACTAATCGTAGGGCTTCCGGTTGTTATTACGAGGCCTCCAATGGTTAAATCTATCACCAAATAAATAGCTCACTTGAGCTTTAAAGTATCTAGCTTCATCTTGGAGACTATATTTGGCAAGATGTGGCCCACTGCAATTATCACACCCGACTTGCATGACATGGATAGTTTGGTTCACTTTCTTTATATCCCTCCCTAGAGCATCTAATTTGGCATTCAAGGCAACCATATAATCAACACTTTAACCGCTTGATGTTTTTCTATTGAATGCATCTCTTACGGAATGCTACTAGTGTCAATGTTGGGTAAGTTCCTCAATGACTGCATAACCGTCCACTGCATTTTCTCTTCGAGATATGACCTTGAGAGTCGACTACTTGACTGGTAGAACATCAATCCCATTATAGAAAAGATAAGGTTAGTATTGCCAATCTTAAGACATTTTATATGGTCATGTTTGTGGTGAAGGACCTTGATCATATATACTATTAGCTCAGTCTTAGGGTTCTGCCTGATTTATTAGTGATCTACCTATGCCAAGGCAAGTACATACCCAACCTTATGTTCAAAGCGAACATCCCATATTCTAAAGTGACTTCCAAACCACTTCTCTGATTGAGAATATACAGACAAACAATAAACTTAACTCTTAAGTTCACATGCAACCTATAAGGATCTATGTTTTCTCTATTGAACATATAACTAAGAACATCTATGGGAAACCATATGTATAATAAAAAATTACTAAAGAGGGTTTCAGGATTACATACCTTATTGTTATTTTAGCAAATAAAAACTATTCATTGTCTCGTTGATCTCTCTAAAGCAAGCACCACAAGTGTCGTGCCTCTAATGGTTCACACCCAAAAATCCAAGCAAATGTTATTTATCTTAATTACTTATTAAGAAAAGCTTGCTATAAAACCTTAGAAAAGGATTATAGATTCTGCTTGAGAGAGAAGAGAAATTCCAGAGAACTGTCTGCAAGAATGGGGCAGAGAATAATGTGACACACTATGCATATTTATAGCTGAAAGGGTGATAAAGGATATACCTTATTCGAATTCAAACTGAGATAAAACCCTTATCTCTAACCCTTTTTCCGGCCAGATGCGGCGCGCGTCGCGCGTGCAATATGCCCGCGTTGTGCGTGTCAATCCGTCCAGAGATTGTTCCATTGTTCAACTATTGAACAATTACAATCCAGCCCCTTCATTTTAATTAATCCCAAATTAATTCTAATTAATTCTGATTAATTCCAAATCAGTTTCTAATTAATTTATTATCACATAACAAATTAATAAACTGTTTCTTCCTCTCTCTCTCTCTATTAACCTTTATACCAGTTGGACTACTGAAGGCAACCCAAAAGGACTGTGCTGCTATCAATTCAAGTACATGTATCAATTATAGTTATTGCTTAGAAACCTTAACCCAACATTCTCAACCCGAACTCGCCAACCCAACTCAAATCTAACACAATAATTATCAGGGTATGTTGAGATTTTCAACTCGTTTAATTAAATATGTTAACCCTTCTAACCTATTTGATTAAACGGGTTGGGATAAGATTGAATTTCCCAACTTGATTTCAGATCATTTACAAATCTCAAATATTTTTAATTAATATTTAATTAGTATTATTATTTAATTGATTATTATAGTTTAATTATTTTTATTTATCAATAAACACAAGTTAGTAAATAATAAGATTAGGTCAGACAAATGTACGAGTTGAAAATCATGCTAAAAGTAGAAGTTCATTTGGTTAAAGTAAAAGTCGAGTAGCGTAGAATTTCAAAATTAAACATCAACAATATTTTGTAAACACTTGATTTGAGTTTGTGTTATGAACTTATGGTTGTATTATTTTCAAACTTTTAGAGTTTTTAAGTTTTATGTAATTTTATTTCAATCTAATTTCAACCCAACAAAAAAGTTGGGTCGGGGTAGGAATTCTCAACCACTTTACTTAAACAGGTTGGGTTGGGTAGAAATCTTCAACCCACTTAATTAAATAGGTCCGTCCGAGAATGACCCAACCTAACCCGTTACCACCGCTAATCAAGCATAAGTTGTTGGATTAGGTGTCTAAGCCAAGACTAATAATTAGTATTTACATAATTAATAGAAGCAAAGTCCATTTGGGTTGCCCTCATAGCTGGAGGTTTGGTAGAAAGTTCGGTAGAGAGAAAGATTGGTTTATTATGGGATTAATAAATCAATAGAAATAAAAGATATGGTTTGTTAATATATTAAAGTGATAATATATTAATTAGAAACTATATTGATTGATTAATAATTAATCAGAAATTAATTGGATTAATTTCTGTGGCATTAATTAGATTAATCAGGAGGTCAGGGATTAAAGTCGTACAAATTCAATAGTTGAATTGCGGCGCGCGGCGCGCAAACGATCTGGCCGCGGCGCGCGTATAGATAATCCGGAAAATGGGCTGCGGCTAGGGTTTTTAGCTTTACCCTTTGGTTCCCTATAAATAGGGAACCCTAGACCTCATTATCAGTCGCTCATTCTATAATTCTCTCTGGAATTTTCGTCCACCCTCTGGCTCCCTGGGTGTGATCTCATTTGAGGCAGGACACTTGTGCTGCTTAGCTTCAAGATTAAAACTAAAGGTTAGTTTTTCTGATTTATTCTTTTAGTTAATTTTTGTTTGGCCTTTAGGAATTAGTTACATGTTCAAAGAAAGAAAACATAGATCTTTTCTAGGTTGCATGTGAACTTAGGTTATTTAGTTCATGGTTGCGAAAAACCTTTCATTGGTATCAGAGCATTTGGTTGTTTTCTTATTGAATGGCTGTAATAGTTTTCCTAATTAGGGTTTATTGTTTATAAACCTCTTTTGGGCCTGATATGGATTTAGGGTTTGGGTTTTAGAAACCTTTTCCCCACCCCTTTGTAATTTTCGAAAATAGGCATTAGGGTTTTGGAAGGCTTTCTATTTTTGGTAACTTTAATTGTTTAATTAAATGGATAACCTTAAACCCAGTTTGTTTGAATTCGATAATTAGGGGTTTAAGATAGGTTTAAATTGATTTGATTAAATTGGAAAAACCTATCTACATTTGAATTAATTTAATTAATTGATTAATTAAAAGATAATTCAAGGGATTTAATTTAATTTTGATTTAATGGTTAAATTTCGAAAATTAAAGGATAAATCCTAAAATATTTTAAAAGGTTTAAAATATCTAGATTTAATTAATTTAATTAATAGTTTAATTAAAAGATAAATTAAATCAAATTAAAGGTTTAATTTAATTTGAAATTTAATAGTTAAATTTCAGGAAATTAAAAGATAAACCAGAAATATTTTAAAAGATTTAAAATACATCTTATATATATTATTAAAGGTTAATATTGTATGTATAAGATAAATTGGTTAGTCAAATCATTAGTAGGCCTCATTCACGAAGCTGGTCTATAAATGGGTATAGGGAGACTGCCTATAAAATGGCGGTCTAATGGGTGTTCACTCTCACCCACCGCTCGCCTGATCAGTGGAAGGTCGTTAGCCGAACGGTGTTGATAGGACCGCTTAATCATTAAAAGTATAATGATCAAAGTACTAGAACCCGTGCAAGAATTCCCAATCTAGTTACTTTAGAAAAAATGTGAATTTGATGCTAACCCATGAAATTGCACATTGCACTTTATGAAACGTTGGTGGAGTGTGTCTGGGTTACCGGCACACCAATGGGGGTTCATAAAGAGTGGCAATGGGTTTCTCGGGTGTTATCATTGTTGATGGAGCGTGTGTGGTTAACCGGCACATCAATTTGAGATGATAATGGACCCCGAGAGTACCAAGCTAATTTGCATGGTTATTCACACCCGGTTTGTGATCCTCGGCATCCCAGTCACAAATGGTGGGGCATATCCGAGGTTAAACATGCCATTGAACAGTTCAATGAATCTCACAGATCTAGGAATTTCATAAGACTGAAATTGATAAAAGTTATCTACCTTAATGACCACTGTGTTGTGACTACGGCATCCCTCTTCACAACATAGTTGGGTTATTTTGGATCCTAGCCTTGTTAAATAATGTATATTTGGTAATTATTTAAAAGGATGAATTAAACGAATAAATTCAAAATTTTATATATGTCTGAAGAAAGTGTCATTCTCCTCCTTCCCCTCCTTCACCCATTTCTGAGAGCTTCAGAAAGCACCTGTTAAATATGGTAAGGCTGACTGGCCTTGACTATATGATATGGTTTTGCAATTAGAGAATAGTTCTTAGTTTTGCTGGCAAACCATATCCGACTGAGTGTCCGCTCCCAAACATGGCATCACACAGCAGCTTGTGATGAGCATGACTCCTTGACTATTGAGTCCAAGGAAGTTGGTTGCCTTATGCTATTGATCATTAACCCCGAGTTCCGCAGGGATTTAGAATTCCTGGGGTCTGATAAGTTAGCACAGCTAGTTCAGGAAAGGTTCCGTGAACTGGTTGAATAAAGGGAACGAACTAGGATCTTCAAAGAGCTTGAAGTTGCAAGCTAGAAGGAAGTAGCACCAGTTTGCGTGTTCCCGAGATTGAGGGATACATAGGCGAACAGTATAAAACTGGTTTCCCTTAGGGATCGGGAGTTAAGCATTAGCACAACTCGCTGATCTGTTCATCCAGATGAACAGAAAGGGTAACCGGATAAGACAATCGTGGAAGTGCATTCAATGTCGACTCTGTATGAATCGTTCATGGAGAAGCATAGTTCCATTAATTCAGCTGCTTCAAGATTGAGTCCAGTATTAAGGTGCATCAAGAAATGATCCAGATCGTCTGGACCGATTGTTCGATGTTTCAAACTGGGAATCCACAAGGTGGGACACAGTCACGGAAAGATTGGAAAAATGCTCCAAAGCCAAACCGTTTGGTAAACTCATAAATATCTTAGAATTCAGAACACCTGATCCTCATTTCCTTGATACAGGATGTGTTTCACACATTTGCTCTGTATGCACGAACTCTGAAGGATGCGGGATGGTGTCGCACAGGAGCATATTTGGATTGGATCTGGAGCTCGTGCGACTTTTGAGTTAAGATAGATATTTGTTCTTGTTATAGATACATACGACATGGATTCGCATAGTACATTGTTCTGAGGATGATTCTGGTTTAATGAAATATTTTTTTTGAAACATGATTGTTTTGATTGTCCTCGAAATGTTGTGTGATTGTGTTGATGATGTAAATGGTAATAACTTGAATGTTGATACATCCAATGGGATTGGATTTGTAAATTGTGTTCTTTATGATTGTTAAAGTGAATTTTATGAGAATCACTTCAACCAAAGGTCCAGTTGGACAGGACTTTGGAATCATTTGACTTAGAGTCACATGATGAACTGAGTGCTTAATAAAATTAATTGTGGCAAGAAAGGAATCGCCCAAAGATCCAATGGATGGGATTTTGGAATCAGTTGACTTGGAGTCAGGTGATGATTGCATGTCTTGAACAATATTAACAAAGTCATAAATTTACATGGAACTGTAAAGGTATTAAGATTTTGAGCAACAAACACATAAGTTACTGTGTATTGCTCGAATCTTCGAACAGAACACGATTAGTTATGCTTCATGATATTTGCCAAATGGTTTGACAAATATGGCTTTGTTTATCGGAATAAGCGATTGATTGGAACCTTGAAGTGTTCAAGGATTTCAAAGGAAGTATAAGATCAACAGAACCTGAGCAACAACATAGACTGAGAAAATGTTTCACAGTTTATCCTCTTCCAAGAACACTAATGGTTATAATGTGTCTTAGGGAAGATGATGGAGCATTGATCGAAATAGTTTTGATCCTCGATGTATAAGATACATTTCCGATTAGTATTTCCATGAATTAAATATTGAACCAGTCAGTCCGCAGAAACCATATTCCAACCATATCTTAGACTAAGTAGGTTATGTCGACACTATCTGAAATGTAAAGCTAGGATCATCCCACTAGTACATAAAAAGTCCAGGGTCATGTAGCATTCGTCTGAATCTCATGATAAGCCTGAAACTGATCAGCAATGTCGTTTCATTGGCCACTCCGGTTATCCTTTGAAAGAAGAGTACTTTTAGAAAGAACTCAAGTTCTAAGGAAACAGTGGGAGTAAGAATAATTCTGAATGAGTTCAGGGATTAGCCAAGTGAAAGAACCTTTAGTCACCACTGGGACTTGACCAGGAATTAGATTCCTGTTAAACCTGACATACCCTCTCTTCGCTTGACCAGTAGTTATTGTCACTGTCATAAGGAGTTATGATTTGGGTGATATACCGGGTAGTGGTAAAACACTAAAGATGGTACGGATAAGTAATCCGACTGCTGGAAGCATTGGTGAGCCCAGTTGCTGCCAAATAAGAGAACCTTACCGCGAGACACAGTCTATGTGACAGTTTGATTGATCTTTACAACTGGTCTAGGAACCAGTGGGAGTAATTGAATCATCAAAAGAATGGAACATAGAAATGTACTTACAGAACATCTGGTTGAATGAGTCATCACTTGGAGTCAAGCAACTGATTCTGAGAGAAGCACTCTCAATAGAAGATGTAATCCGAGAGGATTCTGCATGGCATAGTGTGAGTCGTTAGTGGAGCGTGTGTGGTTTACCGGCACACTAATGGGGACTCACATAGAGCATGCCGTTACAAAAGGTACATGGCCCCGGGATTCGTCCCATGGGCATCTCGCAAGAAAGGATATTCGGATTCTCAAAATAGGCCAAAAGGTTTGGATTTTGTGAATAGCCTGAAAGATTTCCTTTAATATGTCGGAAAGGTTTAGATTTCGGTTTCGCAAAATGTGCCATAAGTTCTGGATTTTGTGAATAGTCCGAAAGAGTCATATAACGGTGTCAAATCCAGTGGGAGTATCGTTGTTATCTGCTATCATTGTATGTGGGTTACATACTGGTTCTAGGAAACGTCTCTTAACATTACAAAGTGTAATGACTTGGTGTTAAGAAACGGTTCGCTATGAAAGACCTTAAGAGATACAACATATTCAGGTGGTTGTGAACATCTATTAGATAGATCAGAATTCTGCCAATATGATCTTGATGAGATTCAAGATGCATAACCCCAGGAATGGAGTTTCCTGTCATTGCGAAGTGCAATGAATTGGCATGAAAGAAACAAAGAAGGTGCAGCATGCTCACATAGTTCATAGACATCTATCAGATAGATGAGACTGACAGTATTGACTTAGCCGTTGAGAATATGATCTTGATGGGATTCAAGATGCATAAGAAAGAGTCCCTGAAAGGAAATGGTTTCCGGAAATCATGAGTCATGACACAAGGATTATTGGTAATCTTAGGATTCCGAAAGGGCTTGGAATGAGATTACATCAGGTTCCTCGAGCCTCTTGGACAAATCAGAAGTGTTATGAACATATCCTGATGACTTAATGCTTAGAGCATTGTAAGTTGGATTCAGGATATTGCCTGGTTGAGAATACTGAATGGATTTTTGAACAGACGTGAGAAATCATTGGGAAATGATTAGGGTGATTGATTTGAAAGGATTTTCAAATCGGTAATTGTTTACACCAGAACGTGGTGCTGTAGGACTTCATGGTTAAAGAATTTCGTTGGTTTCTGATGGAGCGCGTGTGGTTCACCGGCACATCATGACACCTTGAAATTGTCTTAGGGTGTAGTCATGTAGACTAAAGACCCGAGAACCATGGGCAGTCACGATACACATCACCGGAATGGAGTTGTGAGAGAGAATGACAAAATGACAAATTGAGATATCATCAGAAGAGTATCCGATAGGATCATCTGCAATAAAGTGTATAAGTGTTAGACACTTGGATACATAGAAAGAGTGAAAATGTCATAGACATAGATATAAAAGGCTTGAACTGAAAGCTTAAAAGAGAATAAGAAACCGATAATAGTTATGATAAATCCGACTTGGTGATTACCTCGTGGAGACTTGGTAATAAGCAGGAGTAGCTGCCAGTCAGATTTTATGTTTCACTTTTGCATGTTTACTTCCTGAATAATTGGATTATTCAAATATCCACAGTCGTTCATACTCTTAGGGAGTAAGTATGAAGGAAGACTGTCATGAATTGGTTTGTAGATTGTCTAAGGAGTTAGACATAGCAATAAGATTGCTGCAACGTTCATGAGTACTTGGAAATGGAGATTTGAGTATTGGATAAACCCGCGCTCAATGGATTGCTTCATGGATTATATCACGAGCAATGTTGAGACGATAATATCTTATGGTCTTAAAGTTGAGAGATATGAGTTATAATTTGCAAGGCGGTTGTTCATTGATAGTACGAAAACGCATCGGTAACTCGGTGTTATAAAACGTGCTGTTGTGAGTGATTTGTCGGGTAAAAGATATAACATATTAGTCGAAGCTTATTCGTCCCTTGACCCAGACGGGAAACAGATATCTGTTGGCCACTCGATGATTTTGAAGTTGACTGAAGCGCTGGCCAGCCAGGACTGAATTGATTCGTTTAATTAGAAGTCTAAAAGTCATAAGCAAAATCGGAAATCGGGAAACAGTGTGTCAGACAGAGATTGATCTCAATCCATGTCTCATGTCTGAAAATATCTTGTTGGACGGAGGATCATCTGATCACTTATCTATGGACAGAACTGACTAGGTCAGAGTTCGGTAGCAGTTTCTAGGAAGCTACAGTTTGCTGATTAATTAGAGGTTAAATTGGTAATTATAGTCATAGACTTATCCAAGTGGGAGACTGTTGGATTAGGTGTCTAAGTCATGACTAATAATTAGTATTTACATAATTAATAGAAGCAAAGTCCATTTGGGTTGCCCTCATAGCTGGAGGTTTGGTAGAAAGTTCGGTAGAGAGAAAGATTGGTTTATTATGGGATTAATAAATCAATAGAAATAAAAGATATGGTTTGTTAATATATTAAAGTGATAATATATTAATTAGAAACTATATTGATTGATTAATAATTAATCAGAAATTAATTGGATTAATTTCTGTGGCATTAATTAGATTAATCAGGAGGTCAGGGATTAAAGTCGTACAAATTCAATAGTTGAATTGCGGCGCGCGGCGCGCAAACGATCTGGCCGCGGCGCGCGTATAGATAATCCGGAAAATGGGCTGCGGCTAGGGTTTTTAGCTTTACCCTTTGGTTCCCTATAAATAGGGAACCCTAGACCTCATTATCAGTCGCTCATTCTATAATTCTCTCTGGAATTTTCGTCCACCCTCTGGCTCCCTAGGTGTGATCTCATTTGAGGCAGGACACTTGTGCTGCTTAGCTTCAAGATTAAAACTAAAGGTTAGTTTTTCTGATTTATTCTTTTAGTTAATTTTTGTTTGGCCTTTAGGAATTAGTTACATGTTCAAAGAAAGAAAACATAGATCTTTTCTAGGTTGCATGTGAACTTAGGTTATTTAGTTCATGGTTGCGAAAAACCTTTCATAAGTTTCATCTGGTTCATAGTGTGTGTACCCCTCGTAGGTACCCTATGTGATTCATAAATGTGGTCATTGTGGTGTAATCTTTGATTTATGTTATTGGTACGACGACCTGACCTCACCTATGCCATCCATACTGTTAGCCAATTTATGGTTGTTGCGTGCTTTATTACTATGTTGTTGTTTTTTTCATACTTAATATATGTTAAAGGTACAATGTTTTAGGGACTTCACTTCTCATCTTGTGAAGGATATTTCATATTTGGATGCAAACTTACAGGGGCAGATCCAGGAATTATTAGTAGGGGGTGCATCCAAAAAAAATTTCCCGGATAGAAACCCTAGCTTGAACATCTTTTGGTAAACTTTTCTGATTTTGGTGCAATCTGTCCCTATTTTGTAAAAATCATAACTAATTCTAGAAAAGTCGTATGAGGTTGAGGTTGGTGCCAAAAGTTATGTATTGGAGTTTAGTATCTTTGGTTAGTTGAGCCCGAAAGTTGAATAAGTAGTGTGAAAAGATCAATTTCTCACTGATCATTTTAGGTGAGTCTGTTTTGTGGTCATAACTTATAAAAATCATATCAAATCAAGGAAAAATCATTAGAAGACGAATTATATATCCACGCGAAGCTAAGAGTATGAACTATATGATAGAGTCGCCCGAAAGTTGAGCCGGTGCAAGGGCACACCCTGGAACCTCCTTGAATCCGTCCCTGCAAACTTAGATTCATATAGCACTCACAAACAATCAACTATCGGGTACTATTTCTTAAGGGATTGCCTATCGATATTTAGTCAAAAATAGTGGTAATTTTCATTCCTAGATTAGCCCTATATGAATTGCCTCGCATTATATTCTACACAACATCTTTTTCGACATAAAAAGTTTTTAGCTCTAATTCTCTCATCGTAGATACTTTAATCTATCAAATTCCAACTTTAAGAAAGAATACAATTCTCATGCAACTGGCCCAGGTTCTGTGGACGAGGGAGGAAGTTTGATGAGACCAAATCTTGACTTGAGAATTGGATGCTTAAAGTATTCAAAATAGTTTTGAGACCATGTGAATGGAATCAATGGACTTGGTACCCAAATAAAGCATGGCATGAATCTCGCATTCAATAGATTTGTTTCACATATTATCTTACGATATATCATTAAATATCAATTATATAATGTAACTATGATCACATAAATTAATGCATGGACGACAATCAACTTTATCAAATTCATCAGCCATAATTTGCATAGGGAAACTTTAGTTTCAAATTCACAAACGATAGATAAAACTATAAAATAGATAACATATAAATTGTTTTGATGAATAGTTATCTAATTTCAGAATTCAGATATATGTAATTACATAATTATAATTTCATGATACAATTTCTATATACATACCATCTTCCATGAACACTTTTTTTTTTCTTTTTTTTCTTTTTTTGAAGTTGGAGTGATATTGCAATTTACAACTAAGCTACCGGTTTGTGATCACTAAACCGATGTAATAGAATAATAGATAACCTAAACTAGGTTACTTTTTGATTTTCTTTCATGTTTAACACGTAATATTTTTACATCACCTATAAAGAAAAAAGTTATTTTTAGCAAACATATTTCTGTTACGTTTTTATGTAACATAGATCTTAATTCGAATATTAACAATTGTTTTCTAATTGTAGGCATTTCGTCCCCAAAAGAACAAGAAATATTTTACACACTTTGCTCTTCCACATGCTTATAATATGACTTATAAAAAGACAATCGTATTAACTTGTTTAGACAATTTTTTTATTTCAAGATATTTATATGTAGATGCTTACTACCATAAATGTTCTCCTAAAATTAGAACAATTTTACACTACCAAAAATCGAAGAAAAAAAATGGATACTGTTGTTCAAATTAATTCATATATTAAGAATAAATATCGATACAAAGTAATTAAGCTAATAATTAATTGTTAATTATAAAAACTTAGAAACCGTATCTTCCTAAAAGAGGTCATAGCTTGTTGACATTCTATCGTCCTCCTCCATTCTCCGCCGCTACCGCCACCGCACCATCAACGACTCACATTCTCCGATCTAAACTCTCTATAAAACCCTCCCTTCCCCCAAATCGACACAACCAATAACCCTCCGCCACATTCCCACCACCCATTTTGTTTCCGTCTTCACAATTTCAATAAACCCTAGAATTTTTGGTCGATCGACAACCGGCTGCCGATACCCACCTTCCCTTTTCAACCGTCGTTCAGAAAATTCAGTTCAATTTTCTCCATTAGTTCTGTGTATTTATATAAACAAGATGGCAATTGCGTATGACCCACAATTTATAGGGACTGGAAACGTCGACACCGCCGCCGGTGCCTTAATGACGTCTCCTTCTCCCTCACCGGTGACTTTGACTCAAGATGAATTGAAGAAAATCGCCGGGTATAAAGCTGTTGAGTTCGTAGAATCGGGTATGGTTGTCGGACTCGGAACCGGGTCCACCGCCAAACATGCAGTCGATTGTATTGGTGAACTTCTTCAGCAAGGGGTGCTCACGAACATCGTCGGAATCCCCACCTCGATAAAAACCCATGAACAAGCTTTATCTTTGAACATCCCTCTGTCGGATCTTGAAACACACCCTGTTATCGATTTAGCCATTGATGGAGCAGATGAAGTCGACCCGGAGATGAATTTGGTTAAAGGTCGTGGCGGGAGTTTGTTACGTGAAAAGATGATCGAATGTGTTTCCAAGAAATTCGTTGTGATCGTCGATGAATCAAAACTCGTTGATTACATCGGTGGCAGCGGTTTAGCTATGCCTGTTGAAATTGTTCCCTTTTGTTGGAAATTTACAGCCCAAATGCTTCAATCGTTGTTTAAAGAAGCTGATTGTGTGGCCAAGCTTCGAACTTTACCGGAAAAACAACACCCATATGTAACCGACAATGGCAATTATATCATCGATTTATATTTCAAGAAAGATATAGGGGATTTAAAGGCTGCCGGCGGTGCTATTTTGGGGATTCCCGGTGTGGTGGAGCATGGGTTGTTTCTAGATATGGCAACCACGTTAATCGTCGCCGGAAAACATGGTGTCACCGTGAAGAATAAAGCTTAGCGAGGTGGACCTGATCGAACTAATAATAACTTAGGTTTATTTAATTTTGGAATAGTTTTTTAGCGAACAATATACGGATTATAAAAGAAGGGTTCATGTTTCCCGATAAGAGGTACTATTACACGGGATAGTTTTGAATTGTTTTGCACTTGTTAGTTTTGAATACCAATGCGAATGATTTACCTCGATGTTGTTATTTGTTTAAGTAGTTTTGTGGGTTCAAAATGTGTGTTGGTTTCGTGTTTTTGACATTTTTATTCTACTTGCATGAAGAAAACAGAGGACCTAAAATGAATATCATGATAATACATTTTGTAGATCATTACTTGTTAAAGCTACATTTGGTATTGATTTGTTAGCATCGTAAGGAAGAGACTACGTTACGTGCCTTCATAACTTTTTGTGATGAGTAATTGTATTGATTCCTATCTTGTATTCCTACCATTATTTCTACCTATTTGAGATTATGACAAGTATCATGTTTATGATAGGTTTGTGAAACTTAATCGAGGAGAAGATACTCAATGTGGCTCGTTTAATCCTGAAATGCATGCGATTAAACAACCAACTGTGGTGGAAGGGCTTGATGTTCTAATTGAAATGGGACAAGCAATGGGGTTTAGTATGGATGGTTGTCTTAAAGATAAGAGGGATGTTATTAGTAGGATGCGAGTGTCTAAAGTTGTACAATGAATTGTATTTCTTCTAACATTCAAGGTTTGGGGAACGTGGAAAAATGGGTGTGGATCAAGAATTTGTGTAATAAACATAACATTAATTTTTTGTCAATTCAAGAGACAAAGGTTAGTGATATGTCCTTATCTTTGGTGCGGTCTTTATGGGGGAATATGCATTTCGACTTTGTTCATTCGAATGCTAGAGGACAATCTGGTGGAATTTTGGTAGCGTGGGATCCTAGATTCTTCATTAAAGGAAGAGCCTTAGTTCATTCAAATTATGTGGCGGTAGAAGGGGTTTGGGTGGTAAATCAAATGAAAGTTTTAATGGTGGCTGTTTATTTTCCTCAAGAAATTAATAGAAAGAAAGTTGTGTGGCAATCGTTGTTACGTCTTTTTTATTCATGTGGAAAAGAAATTGTGGTGATGGGCGATTTCAATGAAGTCAGGGAGATGTCTGAAAGATTCGGTTCCGTATATAATGCGTCGTCTTCTATGGCTTTTAACCAGTTTATAGAAGATTCAGAGTTGGTCGATATTCCTTTAAGTGGGAGAGCTTTTACATGGTCAAATTCAGCTGGTACAAAACTGTCAAAACTGGACAGATTTCTGGTTTCCGATGGGGTGATAGAGGTGTTTCCAAATTTGGCGGCTAAGGTTTTAGAGAAAGGTTTACCTGACCATTATCCCATTTTATTATATGAGCATCATGTTGATTTTGGTCCCACTCCCTTTAAATTATATCATTCGTGGTTTGGTTTACAAGAATTTGATGATATTGTCAAAGAAATTTGGGCTATTCCAGTGATTGGGGAATCAAATGATCTTGTTATTTTTAAGACTAAGTTAAAAAGTCTTAAAAATAGATTGAAAGAATGGAGTAAGGTGCGAAAACAAGCAGAAGAAATAGAGAAAAGGAATTTAAGCGATGAAGTGTTGAACATAGAGACTCACATTTTGGATAAAGTCGCAACGGAAGAGGAAGTTCATAAACGTCTTAATTTAATAAAAAAACTGCGTGATCTAAATCATCAAGATCATTTGGATTTCGCCCAAAAAGCTAAGATAAAGTGGGGGATAGAAGGTGACGAGAATTCTAAGTTTTTTCATGCTGTTGTTAAACGTAAAAGGCGCCAAGTAGCTATACGTGGGGTGGTGAGAAATGGTTTGTGGACAGAAGACCCAAAAGAAATTAAGGCAGAATTTTATAAGCATTTCAAAGAGAGATTTGCTGCTAGTAGAGGTAAACGGCCTTCTATTAACACTGATGCTTTTCTAAAATTATCAAATGATCAAAAAAAATGCTTGGAAATACGTTTTTCGGAAGAAGAGATAAACAAAGCGGTGTGGGATTGTGGTAGTGATAAAGCCCCAGGGCCGGATGGTTTTTCTTTTGGGTTTTTAAAACGTTATTGGGATGTCATTAAAAAAGATGTTTATAGACTGGTTTGGTGTTTTCAAAGGCGTAAGAGTATTCCTAAAGGATGTAATGCTTCCTTTATAGCTCTTATACCTAAAATGACGGATCCCCAATTTACCTCCGATTTTAGACCTATTAGTCTGATAGGTTGTCAATATAAAATCATTGGCAAATTATTAGCTAATCGCTTAGCTAAAGTCATTGGTTCGGTTGTTAGTGCTGAACAGTCTGCTTTCATTAAAGAAAGGCAGATTTTGGATGGTCCTCTGATGTTGAGTGAGATTATAGCTAATGCTAAGGCATCCAATAAAAGAATGATGATATTTAAGGCGGATTTTGAGAAGGCTTATGATTCACTTAGTTGGGAGTACCTTGTTGAGGTGATGAAGAAGATGGGGTTTTCTAACTTATGGTGTGATTGGATTTTGGCTGCTCTTTCTACCACGAGAGCTTCAGTCTTGATTAATGGTGTCCCCACAAACGAGTTTGATGTTCAGAAGGGATTGCGACAAGGGGATCCTTTATCTCCTTTTTTGTTTGTTATTGCTATGGAGGGCTTTCATATCTCTTTGCTTGAAGCTAGTAAGGCAGGGGCTTTTAAAGGTATCGCTATTGGTAGAGAAGAGTTGGAAATTTCTCATCTTCTCTATGCAGACGACGCTATACTTCTTTGTGAGTGGAATGAAGATAATGTGAGACGTATTACCCATATTCTAACTGTTTTCCAGCTTGCTTCAGGTCTCAAAATTAATTTGCTTAAAAGTAAACTAATTGGGATTGGAGTTAAATTCGAAACAGTAAAAGATATGGCGATGTTGGTGGGATGTCAAGCTATTAAGCTTCCTTTTGTCTATCTTGGAGTGCCGGTTGGAGGTAATATGAATAGGATAGAGTCTTGGAATCCTATGGTAGAGAAGTTTGTTCAGAAACTTTCTACCTGGAAAGCTAAACTTTTATCTTTCGGTGGGCGTCTCACTCTTTTAAAGTCGGTTTTAGGTAGCACAGCTATCTATTACATGTCTATTTTTAAAGTGCCGAATACTGTCCTTAAGTTATTGGAGTCTTTAAGGGCTAGATTTTTCTGGGGGGCGGATGTAGGAGAAAGAAAATTACATTGGATTGCTTGGAAAAAAGTTTTGGCGAGTAAGGAGAGGGGTGGTCTGGGTGTTGGTAGTCTTGAATCGTTCAATAAATCGTTATTATTCAAATGGTGTTGGCGGTTGTATAATAATAAGGATGCTTTATGGGCTAGGACTATCCAAGCCATTCATGGTGACATAAGGGGAGGGAGTCGGACTTGCAAAAATTTTGGAGGTTTAAGCCCATGGGTTAATATGGTAAAGGAGATTGAACGTTTACAACACAGGGGCATTGATCTTTATGATTACATGGTTCGTAAACTTGGGAATGGAAAAAACACAAGTTTTTGGGGGGATAAGTGGCTAGGGGATATGGTCTTTAAGGACTTATTTCCTAGAGTGTTTATCTTAGATAGTGACCCGAATGCTAAAGTGGTGGATAGGAGTTCTAAAGAGAAAATAGTGGAGGGGCTTGTTCGCGAACCAAGACCGGGAGTTCCACAAACTCAATTGAATCAATTGTGTGATCTTATTCAAGATGTTAATCTCTTGGAGGATAGGGATGGTTTTAGGTGGGATCTAGATGACGATGGGGATTTTTCGGTCTCTTCTACAAGGAAATTTCTGGATGGTATTTTACTCCCTAGTTCTAATGTGGGTACTAGATGGAATTGTTTCATTCCCATCAAAGTTAATGTGTTAATTTGGAGAATCATGAGGGATAAAATTCCTTCAAGGCTGAACTTGAGAGATAGGGGGATGGATTTACATTCGCTTCTGTGTCCAGTTTGTGATATTGCTGGGGAATCGACAGATCATTTATTTGGCGGGTGTTCGTTAGCTTTGGATATTTGGAGAAAAATTGCGACTTGGTGGGACAGCCATTTACCCAATAGTATTACAGCTTCGTCTTTAGCGTGTTGGGCGGATGGTGTGATGTTACAAACAGATGTTAAACGAAATTTCGATGCGGTGATTGGTGTTACATTTTGGTGCTTGTGGAGTTTTCGAAATAAACTCGTGTTTGGTATGGATAATCCTCGCAAGGACGAGATTTTCGACGATGTTCGCTCTCTTTCGTATTTTTGGATTAGAAATAGGCGTAATAATCGTAATTTAGATTGGGATTGTTGGTTGTTAAATCCTAAACATGCTATGACTGTTTTGTAGTCTTGTTTCTCTCTAGCTTCTTGCTAGAGATGCTTTAGTTTTTATAAAATTCCTCTGCCGTTCTAAAAAAATAAAACTAATAACATTTTAATACACATGCCATAATTTAATTTGGATAGAAAGATTAGTAGGAATAAAAGGTAGAAACAAAATCAATTTCTTTTTTGTGATTACTAAAGTGATGTCATGTGATTACTACACTCCTTTTAGGCTTTCTCCCTTCACCTTCTAAATTGTTCTCTTCCCAATAGTCCAGCATTCGTGATAAATAGGAATCTTCATCAAAAAAAAAAATTTCTTTTGGTTTTGCCGGTCGATTTATTTTGTATAGAAATCAAAATGTCGATAATTTTTCTTTGCTTTCTACGATTTTGATATTTTCAGCATGTTTGATAAAGATAGAAGCTACACGGTAATCATAAAAAATTATAAAAAAAGTCAAATTTATAAAAAAAAAAGTCACATAAGGCTTAAGACATAACTATCTGATATGAAAAGTGTCAAAGTGTTAAATAAAAATTTAATCGGCATCCGAGTCAACATCGTCTATGGCATTCACTTTTTCATCGAGATCTTCCACTTAATTTCCAAACTCATCATCATGTCTCTATAATGTTCCATGTTTAAGATTCAATTTGACACGGTTAACTATTGTATGATTGACACATATTCATAAGTGTTAACTACTTTAAGTCTAAAGTTCTTGACATAATCACAATAAAATTAAGTCGGTTTAAAGGATAGCATCACAATCAATTGGAGTCGGTTTAACATGATAGCATCACTATCACAATCACAATCTATTGAAGTCTCTTTAACATGATAGATTAAATGACAGTGACAATCAATTGGAACTAATTGGAATTAGTTTAACCAACTTTAGTTGTTACCAGGATAGCATCACACAATCACAATCACAATCACAAATGCGATAGAAGTATGAAGGAAGTCGGACCGAAGAAGAACAACTGAAGCTGTGAAGCATCATCTCAATTCTCAACTCACGTACCTAGAATGGACTGAAGCACCCAAGGAAAGGATCGAGGGAAATTGAAGTCGAGTAAGCTCATTCCCTCATTCATTGTCTGCACTATACAGTCTTTAGTTCTATACACATGACTACGGAGATAGAGAAAAAAAAAAGACTGATTGTAACAATATTAGGAATCAGTTGCAACATTTCATGAACTTTTGATTTTAGTTTTAGGACCATTTTCGTAAAATTTGGACGACTACTCACTGATGTCCACTCCGATCTTTTTTTTCTAATAAATTCAAATTAATGTGGTACATGATCAAAATTCATATTGAACTATTTTCATTAAATTACATCTATATATATATATATATATATATATATATATATATATATATATATATATATATATATATATATATATATATATATATATATATATATATATATATATATATATATATATATGTGTGTGTGTGTGTGTGTGTGTGTGTGTATGTGTGTGTGTGTGTGTTTAAACTTTGAAGGATTACTATTTGAAAATTTTATACGCATTAGTCTAATGAAAGCGAAATAAAATGTTTACAACGTTGTCATCACAAATTGAACTGTGACACACGACTTACTATGAACTTGCAACTCAATTGGTTTTTAATAGTTTTTAACTCTTTTAGATATTCATCTTTTTAGTTTCGATGATTTTGGAAGTTAAAACAAAATAGGATAATTGTTTAAACTTTGAGATAAAGACACGTCATTATGATAAATTGACCACTATCAACAATTGACTTTGAAAGCAATGGTATGATCAAGATTAATAAGAGAACCTAACGAGTGATATTATGTAAGGGAAAAATTAAAGGTTATATATGTGCAACGCAACATCTTTGTCACTTTTTTACGACATACTTTAAACTTGCAACCTAGTTAGTTTTTAAAAGTTTTTTAGTAATATTCATCTTCATTTTTGAGTTTTAATACTTTTGGAAAGTAAAACCTATAAATATAAGCCTTTATCACTTTGAGAAAACATGTTTGTACGATAAAATGATATTTAATTAATAATAGACTTTGAAAGTCATATTATGATCAAGATTGATGAATAATGTAATCAAATTAGTGGTATTATATAAATGAAAGATGAGATGTTAGATAAATGCGTGAAACAATGTGAGATAAAGAAAAATACCAACATAATATGGTAAAAGTTCAATTATTAATGTTGAATCACATTGTTCTGAATGATCTCATTTATAATAGATAGTTAAAACATTAACAATTGCAAATTTCTATGTATATATGTGAATCGAAAAATGTTATATCGGTATCACTTTTTACAAACGACATACTATAAACTTCCCACCTACTCAAGTTTTAAAAGATTTTAAGTAATATTAAAATTTCTACGTATATACATATTGGTGAATCGAAAAATATTTATACATGTGTCAAGTTTTTAAAATTTTTAAGTAATTTTAATTTTTTACTTTTAAGTTTCAATACTTTTTAGAGCTGAAACTAAATAGTAAAAATCTTTTAAAACTTGCGATAAAAATATGTTTTTATGATAAAATGATCACTAATTAATAATAGACTTGAAATATCAAGCTTGATGGATAATGGAAGCAAATGAATTGTGTTATATAAGAGAAAGAGAAAAGGTCATATATGTATGCGAATCAATGTGGGATAAAGAAAAAAAAACCTCAAATGAATGTGGTAAAAGATAAATCATTTATCTTGAATCATATTGATTTGGATGACTTCCTTTATAATAGAAAATAGATAGATATATTTAGTATCCTTTTTAGATCAAATATGTTAGATTAATAATTATAGTGTGGCAACATTAACAAATATAATGTTTTACATCCAATTTAAACAGTAAAATAAATATGTTAAGTTGAAAATTGAAGAATTAAGTTTAAAATATTTATTTTATTTTCACTTATTTCACATTAATTAACGAAATTGTAATCATTATTAAAAGAAATTTGAAAATTCATGGAAGTTTCAAATTGATGTAGTGCAAGTATTTGTGCTTCTTTTATAAGATATATATAAATATATAGATATATACATATATAGATTCTACATATCCATAGCCATTTTATTATTATTTTGTTACATAGTTTTATAAGAAATTTATCTTTTGATATTGTTTTCAGAGTTTAATTTTATTATTTTTCAGTATGTTTATGTTTACATGTTAGCATTAAAGTGGTAAGTTTTGTTTGTTAATCATTTAGTTGTTAATTTCATTAAAAAAAGAAAAACAATAATTTAGTGGTAAGTAGTGAAGGTGAATTGATTAAATAAAATGCAATATGTGATATGTTTGGTTATTAATCATTAAAATATAAAAATTTAAACTCTATTGTTAATCATCAACGATTAACACTTTGAAAACGGTTTATGTTTGTAAACAATGCGTTAACATGTATTAATCATCAATGATTAACACGAACATGTTCTGGTTAATTTATTATAATAATAATCATTGATGATGAGCAGTGTTAATCATTGACGATTGACACTGTTAATCATTGATGATGAATATGTATACACAAGGTTCTAAATGGCGTAAGGCGTGACGTGGCGGCAATGTCAAGCCTCAAGTTTTACGAGCCTTGGCGAGTCATGACGTTTTTCTAGGCGTGATGTAAGGCGGCAATTTTATATGAATGTATATTATATTATACATATAAATATAGATTTATATCTAACATATCAAGTTTTTAGAAGTGTTTTATCAATAACTAATAACAAAAAGTTAACAAAAACTCAAATCTTTTATGCCCAATCAAAAATGTAAGAAAAAGAAGAAAAAACGGGCCTCAAATAGTAAAAACTCGCGCCATGGCACGCCTTGGCACGTGCCACACCTAGTAGCGCCGCCATAAGTGTTTTCGGGACGGCTGAGTCGTGCCTTACGCCATGGCACGCCTTGAGGCACGCCATGACGCGCCTTTTAGAACACTGTGTATACATAACATTATAGTTTCTAAATTATTTTTTAAATATCCTTAAACTTGATTTTGCAGGTGTGAATCCACGAATAACAATGATCACTGGTACCCACTATTTGTTTTTGTGTGTGATGGTAGCAACAAAAAAGAGTTTGCGATTGATTAAAGAAAAGTTATGACATCGTGATGGATTTTGTAACTTTTTTCCAATGAAATGATTTAATCATTATTGAGGATAATCATATATAAATTTTTATTTTTGTCTGAAAAATGTTAATTATTTATGAATATAATTGTTGTATATGAATGTGTAATTCCAATTTTCTTTGTAGTTTTTCTTATATTAAATGTTTTAATCATTTATAAATATAAGTATATATCTAGTCTTGACATATTCATTCTTATTATAATTATCTAAATGTATGAACCAGTCTTGCCATATTCATTTATGAATATAAATTTTTCATCATTACTATTTTCATGGATGTTTACTAATTTTATATTCATTATTGAATGTAATCGAATATAAGAAAAAAAATTACCATTCAAATCCCTAAATTTTAGGAAATTATGATTTTATTTAATTATGTTTTAATTTAATAAAAATATACAATTACTAATATGTCCTTATATATTGATTAGTCCGGAATCGTTTTCACGTTCTCAACCTTTTTAGTGTTCTCATTTTAACCTCTTCATATATATATATATATATATATATATATATATATATATATATATATATATATATATATATATATATATATATATATATATATATATATATATATATATATATATATATATATATATATATATATATATATATATATATTCCATAACCCCAGTATGTAAATACTTTTGAAATAAAGAAAAATGTAGCAACTCATATTTTATTATTTAAGACGAGTTTACAATGATCTTATTATTATCAATGACCATCTCCGGGACTATGTCCTGGTGTGGTTGGAGGAGAAGCCATTCCACTTGTGAAATATTTTCCCTCATGTTTGTTTACCATGATTTCAGAGTCACTTTCGATAGTTACATCAATGTGGTGTTGGGTAGGTCGTGCGACAGGGGGCATGATGGCGTTGGTCCTTGGTGCTCTTCCTTGAACTATAGTAAAAATGCCTGAAACACATAATAGTACCATAAGAAAATCAAAGGAGTTCATGTTTAAATTAACACGAGTTGATGGTGGAACGCGTTTTGAAAATACAACTTATCAATACGTATAAATAGGCCAAGAAAATGACAACCCATTAAATACACCTATTATCTCATGAATTCGATTATTATGGTTTTCACGTTCTTGCATAATTTAATGTAACTATTACTGACCAACACATAAAATTAATGTAACTATTATATTTCAATGCAACTATTGTATTTTGGTCAATCATAATTTAATTCAACTATTATATTTTCACCTACTTTTACACTTAATGTTTCGAATTTTACAGTTAAACTTAAAGGACATTTTTTTAGAACACAAACAGGATCCACACATAAGAACATGAAGTATTTCACACAAAAAAACGATATATTGATATAACACAGAGATCTGAATAAGTGGTATATCGATACCTTACATAATAACCCTAGCTGCTATACTTATACATGAGTAAAGCTACGTATCTGGCGTATCCCTACAATTCAGGGATTACACCAACTATAAACATGATAACTATAGAAATACACGATAATTACAAGAATTATAGAAATACACAAACTATATGCTGCCGCTAATGATAAGACACTGATACAACTTAACAGTGTAAGTAACACTTTGACACTCATCAGATTTATGTGCTGACGCTGATCAGCCCAACAATCTCCCCAATCTGATGATGAAACTTTAAACAAAAGGTGGATCTTCCGAGAGAAGCAACATACTCAGCCTCAGTAAGAATCTCAGGCTTGATCCATTTGTACTCAGGAGCATATAGTTGAGGTTCTCTCTTTCTTAACTCATGAGACATCAGATAGTGAAAGCCCTCAACAATATCTGCATTCTTGCAGTCACAACGTAAGTGGAAGAGATGACAAGTAGAAGCCCTTAGGATATCACTGGTTCTCATAAAACACATCTGCCCATCAGTGTCTTCATAGAACATACCATGTTCAGGACTTTGAATCAGTTTGAGAGGTTTAGGGGTAACACTATCAGGAATAATATTGTTGATATCTTTAGATCCATAAGGAATCAGATGATGTCTGATCTAAATGTTCCTTTTTCTCCTTCTTCTAACTAGCTGTGACTCCTTGGCAGGAAGAGCTGAAGCTGGAATAAGGTTCAGTCTATGAGCCTTGTCAATCATTGAGTTGAGGGCATCATGAAGTTCCTGTGAGTGAATCCCCTTATGATTTTAGACCAACTTAGCAATTTCCACCCACTTAGTGTATCCATATTTACCAGCCCAAAGATAAACACTTGTTCATGAATTAAAGAACCATACTTCTTTCGAGTGAAATGCAGTTGAAGAATTGTATCCCCTTTAACCTTGGAGTTCTGAACTTTGATAATGGGATACACTAAGTGTTTTTTAGAGAACATATCAGCGTACTTGGAAAGGTCAATTATTTGATTTATAATTTTAACCTTCCTTTTTTCAACAAAAGAATCAAAATGTCTTAACAGCCCTTGCTGTTGCTCGAGTTCTCCTTCTTCTTAGACTAACTGTTGAGCCACATAATCATCTCTGAGAGAGATGATCTGATTTCTAACCACAAGATTGTGCTCAACAGCAAGCTCTTCCACCTGCTCAACAGTTATACACCGGGCGTTTCTTCACTTTCCTTATTAGGGGAGCATTATCTTCCGAGGATTCTGAGGAGGATGGCTTATTAGAAATTGGTATAGTAGACTCCTGATCAGGAACATGACCAATCAGCGTTAGACTGATTGGGATAGATGATGGAGATGGAATTAACAAGATAAGGAAGATCAAAAAGTCCTTTTTCATCGTCTAAATTAGTGTCAGTGCCTTGCTCCCCCTGAGTAGAGGCTGCATAATCATCATTCAATGACACATGCTCCCCCAGACTAAGACACAACTTTTTTTGAAATAACTGATTTTGAGTCAAGGAGGAGAATGTAGCAGCAGGTTGTGCTGTTCACTAGACTGATTTTGCTGCTCCTTGAACACAACAATTTATAGGCGATTGGACTGCTCCCCCTGAGATGAGAAATCTCTTTCATCAGAGAGATTCTATTGCGTATATTTAAGCTGTATTTGAGGACCCTCCCCTCTATCTATGGTGTCATCATCATCTTTATCAGGTTTCTTGTTAGTATCTCCTTTTTGGCATCATCAGACAATGGAGGAGGAGGAGGAGGCTGAGTGGGGGGTTACCTGGAGGAGGTGGTGGAGGAGGACCTGCTGAGGGACCAGACGGTTGAGTAGATGACCCAGTGATAAGGCCATTTATTTCGATCACATCAGCTTCAATCTTTGACAGATGAAAAGACAGTGAGTGAGAGAACTAAACCAGGGTATGAAGAGATGTGTTTATGGTCTTTAGCTGAGAGGCAATATCAGGACCAGCTATCTCAGTAGAAGTGGTTGCCATTGGAGATAAGAACCGAACATGAGTGTTTTCTTGTTTAAGAGAGGGGTTGTCAATCTCCATTATATCATGTCCAGGCTCATGCTGAGGGGATTCAGATGAGAAACGTATATAAACCTTTCCCTATTGAGGTGAAAAGGTGCAGCTAACAGGAGTGATATTCACAGGGCGAGGAGAACTCTAGACGACGATTTCAGTGTTATCAGAGTTGTTGGGGTCATCCTCAGAGCTGGAGGAGGGAGTCTGTGAACTTGAGTCCTCAGAGCTGGAGGATGAAGTCTGAGAACTTGAGTCCTCACTCTCAATCTCAGTATTAGTAGGAGGTTTCTGCTGCGGATTGGGAGACTTTGGAGAAGTGATAGCAACATGAGTCTCTTTAGCAGACGACTCATCAAAGGATGATATAAGGCCTGACAGAAGGATACTTCTTGGAGATAGAGACTGACTGATGTGGAGAGGATTCTTCTGAATAAGAGCCAGCGGAGTGATCCTCAGGGTGAAGAATAATAGTAACATGGAGTTTAGGGTGAGTCTTTCTTGGGAAGAAAACACCTTGATATGGATGCTGAGTCCACCAAATCATACATGAAGTAAGGGAAGGACCAACATCAAAAGGAGCAGTGCCAAAGATCTTTAGGGGACAGCATATGAACATCAAATCTCTCATCTTTAGTTGAATGATAGGCAGGGCATTCGAAGGCAAGGGCAAGTGCGAGGAAATGGGGAAAAGAAACATAAGTAGTTCGACCCTTCCAGGTTATCAAGCAAACAAGCTGATCGAAGATGAGCTGAGCATAATCAAAGTACTTGTTCCAGGCTACTCTGCTTATAGCCAAGACACTTGCCAATTATCCCAGTCAAAAAATTCCACCCAATAGGAATGCATTGTCTCAGTACAACTTTATCTGTGTCTCTTTTGTCTGAAAGTTACTTGTTGTATCCAATAAGTTCGATGACCAGCCGTACGATTTCTTCATAAAGAAGCTCAGTAAATGGGATGGTGTTCGGTAGACAGAGACAACATTTAAATGAGTCTGTTGAGATGATAACTTCAGATGAACCATTGCAGATGATTCCATCAATAGATGAAGATTCTGCATCATGTGAACAGATGTATATGAACTCAGAAATAGCTTCAGGATGAAAAGCACCATCATCTCCAGTGAGAGCGAAGTTAAGTGGATGACCCAGCAAGAAATTTACGAACGATTCAAAACCTTTGTTTGTTAGCTTGGCAGGAATGTTGAAAGCAGTAGCCATGTTAGTTGGTTGAACAAGGATGCGAGAAGCAGGAGTAGATTCTTCTTTGAACAAATCTACAAGAGCAACAAACTCATACACAGGATCCACGGAAGGATCAATAAGTTTTTAGGGTTTAAGGGCAAAGAGGATTTTCCATGAGAGAGAAGGGTTTGCGTAAGAGAGAGGAATGGATGTGTTTGAGAAGTTTAAATAAGGGATGTGACGGTTAAGGATGGAAATAAAAAAGGTAGGAGAAAAATCAGGAAGCTTAACTCATGATGATTACGCCGAATTGTTAGAGCCAGATGCCAGTCATCAACGGTCACATGTTGATGCTGAGATACAATAGATAAACAGCGGAAGAAAAGGTTTTATCTCAAACATCAGCTGACCGACACCCCTTGACTATAAAAAAGGACCAGTCAGTTTATCACATGCTGAGAGCATTGTGTCAGCATATGGAGGGGTACGGATGCTTTTGGCAAAGTGTGCATACAGCAGCATGCTTCTAGGGACATGGTCTGGTAAATATTGATCAGTGTAACATCAAGAAACCCTTTTGTCATAAAGTGAACCAGCCAATACAGTACTAACTAATTCTTGTGATGAGTGAGTAAGGCGGGTTGATGCTCAATGTCTCAGCAGGACATGAGACTTGACATTTGGCAGCATGCTTCCAGGAACATGGGCTAGTGACACAAAAAAGATAAAATAATTCACTCAGGCGCTGATATAAATTTTATCAATGGGGCTGGGCACTCACAGCAGTGGATAGGTGTTGCCAGAACACTGATGTGAGTGAGTGGCTTTTTGAAATCTCATGACTGGTTTTGCCACTGAGAGCGAGACTTGGGCCACATGCAGCAGCATGCTTCTAGGGACGAAGTATGTCAAAGTTGAATGCTAGATTCAGAAGAATCACCGTCACATCATGGTGCTCAGACCTTATTGTCTTGGACAGTAAAAAAGGTGACATGTCAAATCAATCACTTTTTCAGGAGAACCAAATCCACACCAAATCGGGAAAGTATTGGCAGTGCTATTGAGATGTCTATAAAGCGTAAATACACCTTTTGCAGAAACATGCCCATTTGTTTTTGAAGTAAAAACACGCATAAACATGTCATTTCATTAAGGGGATCAGGTGGAGCTTGAGTTTACAGAAGGAGATTTGAACGGATCATGGTATGGAGGTGTGTGAACTAGATTTTGGAGTGAGATAGAGAGAGATAGTTCGTTTTGCAACGATCACTGATGATGAGACTGACCGGCCATTGAGTCTAGAGTTACATTGGGGAGTGATTCGACCAGTTCCTCCACTGGTGATTGTAAGTTTCAAGGAAGGAGATTTGGTGGATGGGTGGCATCGAACAGGGTGGTGGCAGGGGTTATTGAGGTAGAGACAGTGCATCATCAGTACTTGGTGAAACTGTTTGGACCATAGCAGCAAGTTTTTTTCGAGCAGGGTGAGCTGAGAATCAGTCAAAAATATACTTTTGGAAAGCCATCTGTCTGGGAGTACTTTAAAAGCTAGAGAATGTAATAACTTTTATTTGAAAGAAATGAAAATCATGAACGTTTAAGCATAATACAAAATAAACAGTTACTAAGAGATGATCCCTAATTCACCTATGAAAAACATAAGTTTCTGCTCATCTAGGGGCTTGGTGAATATATCAGCAAGTTGTTGTTTAGTAGGAATGTACACCAACTCAATTTTTTTATTTCTGAATGATATCCCAGGTAAAGTGACGTCGGATGTCAGATGTCGATGTGCTTAGTGTTTGAGTGATGGACTGGATTTTGTGAGATGGGAATAGCACTCGTGTTGTCACAACAAATTGGAGTCTTAGTGAATAAGAACCCATAGTCCATTAGCTGATTTTGGATCCATAAAACTTGACCACAACACCGTCCAGCAACAACATATTCAGCTTCAGCAGTTAAACAAGCCATTGATGCTTGCTTCTTACTTGACCAACTAATCAGGCGGTTTGCCAGCAGCTGACATCCTCCAGAAGTGCTTTTACCGTCTAAGGAGCATCCTACAAAGTCAGAGTCAAAAACCAACTAAGTCAAAGCTTGAATCACTGGGATATGTAACACCCGGTTTCTCATACAAAGTACACCCAAAAAGTTTCAAACAATTATACATTAAATGGGTATACTTGTACTCAAATCACGGATCAAGATGTTATCATCACATGTAATTATACAAAAGGTCCTTACAAATTTTAACCAGGCATTACAAATAAACCAAAGACAGCTAAAGGACAGGCTCTAAACTTGTCCGTCTCTCTTTATCACATGCTCTCCCCTATCACTGCTACGGATACCTGCATAACAACATAACACTCAAGTGTAAGCTTATAAAAAGCTTAGTGAGTAATCATTATTAATCAAGTCTCAACACCCGATGTCTCTTTAAACTCATTCTCAACAAACTTTCTCATTCGCTCGTTGTAACTAAATTCATTTTGAATGGACTATCTCGGTCCCTCGCTGTGGTTAACACACTTAGCCATTTATACCAAAACAATATTAACACCTTATGAAACTCATATAACTTTTCTCTTTCTACAATGAACAACTCAACGACAACATAGTTCAATTAAAGGAATTAGTAGGTAATTACTAACCTGTAACACATCTCATTATACATACCAAGGGTTAAAACAACACATATAAACTCATTCCACTTCAAACTCTATTTTAGCTCATAAGCCCTCATGGCTATATAAATTGACTCAAAACTCTTTAATGTGACTACATTAACATCTACTCAGTTTATACAATCAATATATATACTCAACTCGGTTGTTGTTATTCACATATAACAATTCACTCTACAATTGGGTTATAACAATAATAACTTAACATATATATATGTATTCAGTCTACCATAAGGTAGATTTCTACTCAAGTACATAAGAGTACTCACCTGATATTGGTTTAGTAAGTGGAACTCCCAAAACGCGCATACCGGACTCCTGATCGCTAGACTTGGTCGTATCACCATAGTCTAAATCAATTTCTCAATTATCCACAATTATCTCAATATCATTTATCTCAAATATGTATATCTCAAAAGAGGAAAAAGGAGTATAAACGGTAATTATCAACTCCATATTTACCGAAACCCCCAAATCCGCGGTTCTACTCATTCAACCGTAGGAACTCGACAATAATCTCACCAATAACTCTAAAGGCATCCACTAACAACCTACTAACAACGTATATCTCAATTTATAGCTAAAACATGAAGATTTAAAGCTAGGGTTTAAAACCCCAAAAAAAACCAAGAAATACTCACCTCGACAAATTCGAAAGCAAGACCACGTTTACGGGGTTAGATCCGCATCACTTTACACTTCCCTACGAATCTCCGGCTTTAATTTGACTCAAAATCACCTCCATAAGCTCTGAAAATCGATTTGGAATGTTTGTGGGTCGAGAAAATGGTTTAAATGAGGGCAAAATCGAATTTATACCCGCACGAAACCCGACCCGGGCTGTCAAACCCGCCCCGGGTTTTGATCCGCAATTCACCGCCTCAGACCCAGCACAGCACGGTCCGGGTTTTGTGACCCGACCCGGGTTACTGCTGAACACGACCCGGGTTTTGTAACCCGACCCGGGTTTGTTGATTTTCATTTTCTTTTGTTTCTTTGATCTCTTTTAGCATTCTACTTTTCTTTGATTAATTTTTAAACATCGTAACTCACGTTTTAACTCATCTATGCTCGTTTATATCAAAAGTTAAAATAACTCTACCATAAATTAAAATTACGGTATTACAAGTTCTTACCCCCTTCAAAAGATTCCGTCCTCGGAATCTCTTAGATTTGGCATGGCTGATACAACCATTTCACCACCGTAATCATGCAATCACGTATGATAATGACATTATCATCTCGTCATCTCACATGACATATATATATACTGTCACACGTTACTTACTCATAATATAGCTATAAAACTCAAGCTTCCTCAATTAACATTACAGTCAAAAACTTCCCTACTCTACTTTTCTTTCTGCAAAATCTTTACGACCACCATTATTCTCGTAATATGATCTCTATAACCACATTGGTTGTTACCATTTCATATGGACAACCACTCACTCTTTCAGGGCACTCCCTTGTTATAGCTTTGCCGATACGAAGGTATTTCACCTCACTCTTCAAGTGATACTCTAATCATTATCATAACTTACACACACCTATATCTATGGTTCACATCGAGCCATATTCTCAGCGTACCATCCACTCTTTCTATAACACTTATCTCAATAACTATTTGAGATTCAACTTTCATTTCCAATCTCCTTAAATGGTTTACTCTAACTCATTAAAGAAAACGGTCTCACCGATTCCAAGCTCACATTCTCTCTTAATTTACTTCTCATATCGTAACATGTGAATAATTGATTTCTCATCAACATAGCTCGTAAATACTAGGATAAAAATTCAGAAATAACAAAATATTAGAAACTATCTTAAGTTTCACTCACGCCTCCTCTGAATTTGTTATTTAACTCTCGACACTTTAATCACACAAAATCCGTTTCAGTTGTCTCATCACCACAACCGACTTCAACTTCTCTGAAAACACATTCATCTCTGTTCCCTCCTCATTACACATATTAGGTTTTTACCCAATATACAACTAACAATCTTCCACCAATTAACTCCTTTTTATCTCAGTTCAACAACATACCTCATGTTGTTTCTCACAATGTACTCGCTTATTATATCATCTCTTATGTGGACAATTCACATCACGTTCTCACTCAATCGATAATCATTAGATTTATATTAAACTCAATAATTTATTTTCAAATAATTTATCAACGCAACCGCATATATTCCTCCTGACATACAATCAGTAAGGACTTTTCCTCTCGCCACTTCTCCGCCATTATCACCGTAATTTCTAATTCATCCGTATGACACCAATAGGTCATACGTATGGCTCACCGAAATCCCTATACATGACTCAAATAATAACATCTGTCACCGCAATCTCTATGGTGAGATCATATCTCATCACTCGACTAACTCATTAATCTCAAGAAAATAACCCAACGTTATTGTAACAAAATCTACTATTGATCATTTCATACGAATAAGTAGTTTTGTCATATTCATACTCACGCATTTATTTCACTGGCAGTAATTGGTTTGATTGCTAAGGAACGAATCCTATCAATCACAACTACAATTACTTTCTTTTTCTTTTAACTCATATCTTCTCATTATATATTTATAAAACTGTATTTCGTTCAACATGTAAGAAATCTCACACATACTCAACACGACTACATGATAAACACACATACTCACAATAACATTTCTCAATAGTATTACTCATTGTATTATCTCACAATACCTCTTTACTGTTTCTCAGCCTCTGATTCGTCCTCTTCTAAATCCGTAGGTTTCAAGCCACCCAAGCTTACTGCTACATTCATATCTATCCATACGCAAGGATAGTACATGTCTCATTACTCTACATCATCATAATGTACATGCCTGTCTACACACAAGCACAACACTATAGCACCACTCTGGCTCAACTCTTGGTACCCCGTACCATCATTTGGTCTCATCATTCATAGTATCTTACAGTACCCCGTACTGTTCTCCAAACTCACTAATCAACACTATCTCATAGTACTTCGTACCGTTCTCTGTTATCAGCACTCAACGCTGTGTTACGATATCTCATACCGTCCTCTGATCAAATCATGGTACCTCGTACCATTTTCTGATTTCAATCCATCTCCTCTTCTACTCTAGGAAATTTTCCCTTACGGTCTCAAACCATATAGACTCACCGTTACTCCTCCTTTCGTTTGAGTCACAAAGATCTTCACTGCTCTAACCACAAGATACTCGTCTTGTGGTTCCATAGAAATATGTGGCCTCAACATCAGCTACTCAATATGTAGCCCCACGAAATATGTGGTCTCAATCACATTTACTCATTATGTGGCCCAACAAGGTATGTGGTCTCAACCACTTTACTCGATATATGGTCCCACAAAATATGTGGTCTCAACCATATTTACTCGATATATGGTCCCACAATTATGTGGTCTCAACCATATTTACTCAGTAACTAACTCAATCTCTAAGCCAATAAGGCCTAGATGAACCACTCTAGGTTCTCTCAATTTATAACCACAAGGTACTCTTTATGTGGTTACTCAAGTGTCCTCTGATAACGCTGTCACAAATATCTCATTTTGTGACAACTCCAAACTACACAGTTCAAATTCTCAGTATGTCAACTCATAATCAGTTATCGTGTGCAATCAACTACACACTCACCGTCTTTCTCAACTCATACTCTTTTGGCTATCTCAGCCATTTATTTTGATCAATCACAAGTACTAGTCATGTGGCCCCACAGAATATGTGGTCTCAGTCACATAAGTACTCGTGCACAGAAATCTCATTTCATCTGTGAAACAATAAGCAATATATATATTTTCATTAGCAAGATCTCTCTTCTCTTGACTCGGAATCTGCAACCATATTAGCTTTAAAAACACTAGCTAATTGTTAGCAATATCAACTCAATCATAATACCATATGCAGTAATACTCATAGACTCGATTGCAATCTCACATATACTCATTTTAACAATCTATTAATCTCAATTACCTTATGTTGACATTTTTTTTAAACGAAACTTTATAACACAATCATATCAACATTTACTCTAATTATACAACCAATATGCACTTTTGACTCGGCCACTTTTACATACTCATAACAGTTTACTCAGTCAAATGTTACAACAATAATCACAACATAGCAAAATCGTATATGAACTCAATTACAACATTTCTCATTGTTATAATAATCAATGCAAGAACATGTTACCTCAGTCACACTAATATCTATTCTTCTCTATTAATCATTATTTATATATATTCATTATACACTCTCCTCCATGGTTGCTAAGTATTCGTCAAGCAACCACTTATAATCTTTATTTTAAAATCACAAAGCACTCGTTATGTGATATGTAAATCTTACCTCAAATGAACACGACGTTCTCATCTCGATGTCGGTTCCTCATAGCAACAAAATCTTGTTTTCTCATTAGTTGAACCTTGCGTACTTCGGATCTCAACTCTCGAATGTACTCGGCTACACTCACATGTCTAAATTCTTAGCTCATGCTCAGCTTATACTCATACTCTTTCTCATCATTAGTTGGAATTTCACCTCAACCGGGATCTCATCTCATCATCAGTTGGAATCTCGTCATTCTGGAATCTCATCTCACTTGGTATCTCATCTCATATTCAGTTGACATCTCATTATCAATTGAAGTTCTCGTCTTCTCATTAGTTGATATCTCATATCAACCAAAATTTCGTCTCATCATCCTCTGTAGGTCCAACCGAATGTGACCATTTTATCAACTCATCCTTCATCTGTCTCAATACATGTATTCACCCATAGAATATAACAAATAATAAATATGATAGAAGAGTTATACTCAACTCATACTCTAACGTCTGCAGCGGTATCTTTTCCAAGCATGTGATAGGGGCTCTCTCTCTCTTCTCGGTTCAAGTCTAGGACTCTACACTCAAAGACCTAGTTCGCTTAAACCATGCTCTGATACCAACTTGTAACACCCGGTTTCTCATACAAAGTACACCCAAAAAGTTTCAAACAATTATACATTAAATGGGTATACTTGTACTCAAATCACGGATCAAGATGTTATCATCACATGTAATTATACAAAAGGTCCTTACAAATTTTAACCAGACATTACAAATAAACCAAAGACAGCTAAAGGACAGGCTCTAAACTTGTCCGTCTCTCTTTATCACATGCTCTCCCCTATCACTGCTACGGATACCTGCATAACAACATAACACTCAAGTGTAAGCTTATAAAAAGCTTAGTGAGTAATCATTATTAATCAAGTCTCAACACCCGATGTCTCTTTAAACTCATTCTCAACAAACTTTCTCATTCGCTCGTTGTAACTAAATTCATTTTGAATGGACTATCTCGGTCCCTCGCTGTGGTTAACACACTTAGCCATTTATACCAAAACAATATTAACACCTTATGAAACTCATATAACTTTTCTCTTTCTACAATGAACAACTCAACGACAACATAGTTCAATTAAAGGAATTAGTAGGTAATTACTAACCTGTAACACATCTCATTATACATACCAAGGGTTAAAACAACACATATAAACTCATTCCACTTCAAACTCTATTTTAGCTCATAAGCCCTCATGGCTATATAAATTGACTCAAAACTCTTTAATGTGACTACATTAACATCTACTCAGTTTATACAATCAATATATATACTCAACTCGGTTGTTGTTATTCACATATAACAATTCACTCTACAATTGGGTTATAACAATAATAACTTAACATATATATATATGTATTCAGTCTACCATAAGGTAGATTTCTACTCAAGTACATAAGAGTACTCACCTGATATTGGTTTAGTAAGTGGAACTCCCAAAACGCGCATACCGGACTCCTGATCGCTAGACTTGGTCGTATCACCATAGTCTAAATCAATTTCTCAATTATCCACAATTATCTCAATATCATTTATCTCAAATATGTATATCTCAAAAGAGGAAAAAGGAGTATAAACGGTAATTATCAACTCCATATTTACCGAAACCCCCAAATCCGCGGTTCTACTCATTCAACCGTAGGAACTCGACAATAATCTCACCAATAACTCTAAAGGCATCCACTAACAACCTACTAACAACGTATATCTCAATTTATAGCTAAAACATGAAGATTTAAAGCTAGGGTTTAAAACCCCAAAAAAAAACCAAGAAATACTCACCTCGACAAATTCGAAAGCAAGACCACGTTTACGGGGTTAGATCCACATCACTTTACACTTCCCTACGAATCTCCGGCTTTAATTTGACTCAAAATCACCTCCATAAGCTCTGAAAATCGATTTGGAATGTTTGTGGGTCGAGAAAATGGTTTAAATGAGGGCAAAATCGAATTTATACCCGCACGAAACCCGACCCGGGCTGTCAAACCCGCCCCGGGTTTTGATCCGCAATTCACCGCCTCAGACCCAGCACAGCACGGTCCGGGTTTTGTGACCCGACCCGGGTTACTGCTGAACACGACCCGGGTTTTGTAACCCGACCCGGGTTTGTTGATTTTCATTTTCTTTTGTTTCTTTGATCTCTTTTAGCATTCTACTTTTCTTTGATTAATTTTTAAACATCGTAACTCACGTTTTAACTCATCTATGCTCGTTTATATCAAAAGTTAAAATAACTCTACCATAAATTAAAATTACGGTATTACAAGTTCTTACCCCCTTCAAAAGATTCCGTCCTCGGAATCTCTTAGATTTGGCATGGCTGATACAACCATTTCACCACCGTAATCATGCAATCACGTATGATAATGACATTATCATCTCGTCATCTCACATGACATATATATATACTGTCACACGTTACTTACTCATAATATAGCTATAAAACTCAAGCTTCCTCAATTAACATTACAGTCAAAAACTTCCCTACTCTACTTTTCTTTCTGCAAAATCTTTACGACCACCATTATTCTCGTAATATGATCTCTATAACCACATTGGTTGTTACCATTTCATATGGACAACCACTCACTCTTTCAGGGCACTCCCTTGTTATAGCTTTGCCGATACGAAGGTATTTCACCTCACTCTTCAAGTGATACTCTAATCATTATCATAACTTACACACACCTATATCTATGGTTCACATCGAGCCATATTCTCAGCGTACCATCCACTCTTTCTATAACACTTATCTCAATAACTATTTGAGATTCAACTTTCATTTCCAATCTCCTTAAATGGTTTACTCTAACTCATTAAAGAAAACGGTCTCACCGATTCCAAGCTCACATTCTCTCTTAATTTACTTCTCATATCGTAACATGTGAATAATTGATTTCTCATCAACATAGCTCGTAAATACTAGGATAAAAATTCAGAAATAACAAAATATTAGAAACTATCTTAAGTTTCACTCACGCCTCCTCTGAATTTGTTATTTAACTCTCGACACTTTAATCACACAAAATCCGTTTCAGTTGTCTCATCACCACAACCGACTTCAACTTCTCTGAAAACACATTCATCTCTGTTCCCTCCTCATTACACATATTAGGTTTTTACCCAATATACAACTAACAATCTTCCACCAATTAACTCCTTTTTATCTCAGTTCAACAACATACCTCATGTTGTTTCTCACAATGTACTCGCTTATTATATCATCTCTTATGTGGACAATTCACATCACGTTCTCACTCAATCGATAATCATTAGATTTATATTAAACTCAATAATTTATTTTCAAATAATTTATCAACGCAACCGCATATATTCCTCCTGACATACAATCAGTAAGGACTTTTCCTCTCGCCACTTCTCCGCCATTATCACCGTAATTTCTAATTCATCCGTATGACACCAATAGGTCATACGTATGGCTCACCGAAATCCCTATACATGACTCAAATAATAACATCTGTCACCGCAATCTCTATGGTGAGATCATATCTCATCACTCGACTAACTCATTAATCTCAAGAAAATAACCCAACGTTATTGTAACAAAATCTACTATTGATCATTTCATACGAATAAGTAGTTTTGTCATATTCATACTCACGCATTTATTTCACTGGCAGTAATTGGTTTGATTGCTAAGGAACGAATCCTATCAATCACAACTACAATTACTTTCTTTTTCTTTTAACTCATATCTTCTCATTATATATTTATAAAACTGTATTTCGTTCAACATGTAAGAAATCTCACACATACTCAACACGACTACATGATAAACACACATACTCACAATAACATTTCTCAATAGTATTACTCATTGTATTATCTCACAATACCTCTTTACTGTTTCTCAGCCTCTGATTCGTCCTCTTCTAAATCCGTAGGTTTCAAGCCACCCAAGCTTACTGCTACATTCATATCTATCCATACGCAAGGATAGTACATGTCTCATTACTCTACATCATCATAATGTACATGCCTGTCTACACACAAGCACAACACTATAGCACCACTCTGGCTCAACTCTTGGTACCCCGTACCATCATTTGGTCTCATCATTCATAGTATCTTACAGTACCCCGTACTGTTCTCCAAACTCACTAATCAACACTATCTCATAGTACTTCGTACCGTTCTCTGTTATCAGCACTCAACGCTGTGTTACGGTATCTCATACCGTCCTCTGATCAAATCATGGTACCTCGTACCATTTTCTGATTTCAATCCATCTCCTCTTCTACTCTAGGAAATTTTCCCTTACGGTCTCAAACCATATAGACTCACCGTTACTCCTCCTTTCGTTTGAGTCACAAAGATCTTCACTGCTCTAACCACAAGATACTCGTCTTGTGGTTCCATAGAAATATGTGGCCTCAACATCAGCTACTCAATATGTAGCCCCACGAAATATGTGGTCTCAATCACATTTACTCATTATGTGGCCCAACAAGGTATGTGGTCTCAACCACTTTACTCGATATATGGTCCCACAAAATATGTGGTCTCAACCATATTTACTCGATATATGGTCCCACAATTATGTGGTCTCAACCATATTTACTCAGTAACTAACTCAATCTCTAAGCCAATAAGGCCTAGATGAACCACTCTAGGTTCTCTCAATTTATAACCACAAGGTACTCTTTATGTGGTTACTCAAGTGTCCTCTGATAACGCTGTCACAAATATCTCATTTTGTGACAACTCCAAACTACACAGTTCAAATTCTCAGTATGTCAACTCATAATCAGTTATCGTGTGCAATCAACTACACACTCACCGTCTTTCTCAACTCATACTCTTTTGGCTATCTCAGCCATTTATTTTGATCAATCACAAGTACTAGTCATGTGGCCCCACAGAATATGTGGTCTCAGTCACATAAGTACTCGTGCACAGAAATCTCATTTCATCTGTGAAACAATAAGCAATATATATATTTTCATTAGCAAGATCTCTCTTCTCTTGACTCGGAATCTGCAACCATATTAGCTTTAAAAACACTAGCTAATTGTTAGCAATATCAACTCAATCATAATACCATATGCAGTAATACTCATAGACTCGATTGCAATCTCACATATACTCATTTTAACAATCTATTAATCTCAATTACCTTATGTTGACATTTTTTTTAAACGAAACTTTATAACACAATCATATCAACATTTACTCTAATTATACAACCAATATGCACTTTTGACTCGGCCACTTTTACATACTCATAACAGTTTACTCAGTCAAATGTTACAACAATAATCACAACATAGCAAAATCGTATATGAACTCAATTACAACATTTCTCATTGTTATAATAATCAATGCAAGAACATGTTACCTCAGTCACACTAATATCTATTCTTCTCTATTAATCATTATTTATATATATTCATTATACACTCTCCTCCATGGTTGCTAAGTATTCGTCAAGCAACCACTTATAATCTTTATTTTAAAATCACAAAGCACTCGTTATGTGATATGTAAATCTTACCTCAAATGAACACGACGTTCTCATCTCGATGTCGGTTCCTCATAGCAACAAAATCTTGTTTTCTCATTAGTTGAACCTTGCGTACTTCGGATCTCAACTCTCGAATGTACTCGGCTACACTCACATGTCTAAATTCTTAGCTCATGCTCAGCTTATACTCATACTCTTTCTCATCATTAGTTGGAATTTCACCTCAACCGGGATCTCATCTCATCATCAGTTGGAATCTCGTCATTCTGGAATCTCATCTCACTTGGTATCTCATCTCATATTCAGTTGACATCTCATTATCAATTGAAGTTCTCGTCTTCTCATTAGTTGATATCTCATATCAACCAAAATTTCGTCTCATCATCCTCTGTAGGTCCAACCGAATGTGACCATTTTATCAACTCATCCTTCATCTGTCTCAATACATGTATTCACCCATAGAATATAACAAATAATAAATATGATAGAAGAGTTATACTCAACTCATACTCTAACGTCTGCAGCGGTATCTTTTCCAAGCATGTGATAGGGGCTCTCTCTCTCTTCTCGGTTCAAGTCTAGGACTCTACACTCAAAGACCTAGTTCGCTTAAACCATGCTCTGATACCAACTTGTAACACCCGGTTTCTCATACAAAGTACACCCAAAAAGTTTCAAACAATTATACATTAAATGGGTATACTTGTACTCAAATCACGGATCAAGATGTTATCATCACATGTAATTATACAAAAGGTCCTTACAAATTTTAACCAGGCATTACAAATAAACCAAAGACAGCTAAAGGACAGGCTCTAAACTTGTCCGTCTCTCTTTATCACATGCTCTCCCCTATCACTGCTACGGATACCTGCATAACAACATAACACTCAAGTGTAAGCTTATAAAAAGCTTAGTGAGTAATCATTATTAATCAAGTCTCAACACCCGATGTCTCTTTAAACTCATTCTCAACAAACTTTCTCATTCGCTCGTTGTAACTAAATTCATTTTGAATGGACTATCTCGGTCCCTCGCTGTGGTTAACACACTTAGCCATTTATACCAAAACAATATTAACACCTTATGAAACTCATATAACTTTTCTCTTTCTACAATGAACAACTCAACGACAACATAGTTCAATTAAAGGAATTAGTAGGTAATTACTAACCTGTAACACATCTCATTATACATACCAAGGGTTAAAACAACACATATAAACTCATTCCACTTCAAACTCTATTTTAGCTCATAAGCCCTCATGGCTATATAAATTGACTCAAAACTCTTTAATGTGACTACATTAACATCTACTCAGTTTATACAATCAATATATATACTCAACTCGGTTGTTGTTATTCACATATAACAATTCACTCTACAATTGGGTTATAACAATAATAACTTAACATATATATATATGTATTCAGTCTACCATAAGGTAGATTTCTACTCAAGTACATAAGAGTACTCACCTGATATTGGTTTAGTAAGTGGAACTCCCAAAACGCGCATACCGGACTCCTGATCGCTAGACTTGGTCGTATCACCATAGTCTAAATCAATTTCTCAATTATCCACAATTATCTCAATATCATTTATCTCAAATATGTATATCTCAAAAGAGGAAAAAGGAGTATAAACGGTAATTATCAACTCCATATTTACCGAAACCCCCAAATCCGCGGTTCTACTCATTCAACCGTAGGAACTCGACAATAATCTCACCAATAACTCTAAAGGCATCCACTAACAACCTACTAACAACGTATATCTCAATTTATAGCTAAAACATGAAGATTTAAAGCTAGGGTTTAAAACCCCAAAAAAAAACCAAGAAATACTCACCTCGACAAATTCGAAAGCAAGACCACGTTTACGGGGTTAGATCCACATCACTTTACACTTCCCTACGAATCTCCGGCTTTAATTTGACTCAAAATCACCTCCATAAGCTCTGAAAATCGATTTGGAATGTTTGTGGGTCGAGAAAATGGTTTAAATGAGGGCAAAATCGAATTTATACCCGCACGAAACCCGACCCGGGCTGTCAAACCCGCCCCGGGTTTTGATCCGCAATTCACCGCCTCAGACCCAGCACAGCACGGTCCGGGTTTTGTGACCCGACCCGGGTTACTACTGAACACGACCCGGGTTTTGTAACCCGACCCGGGTTTGTTGATTTTCATTTTCTTTTGTTTCTTTGATCTCTTTTAGCATTCTACTTTTCTTTGATTAATTTTTAAACATCGTAACTCACGTTTTAACTCATCTATGCTCGTTTATATCAAAAGTTAAAATAACTCTACCATAAATTAAAATTACGGTATTACAGGATACCATACCCCAAGGGAGGGTATGTGTTTGAGATAGCGAAAGATCCTCTTTACAACATTTAAATGAGACTCCTTTGGACATGCTTGAAATCGAGCACACATGTTGGTGGAAAACATATGTCAGGGCGACTGGCAGTGAGATATAGTAAGGATCAAATTATGCCTCTATAAATAAAAGCATTGATCTCAGCACGAGATGGATCAGCGGATAGTTTCAAGGAAGTTCTCATGGGGGTCTTGGCTCGTTTGCAATTAGCGAAGGAAAAACTTTTCAGCATGTCAGAGGTGTACTTGGTTTGATCGATGAATATGCCATGAAGGGATTGCTTGAGTTGAAGACCCAGAAAGAAGGATAACTCCCCCATCATACTCATTTCAAACTTAGATGACATAACAGCAGCAAACTGTTTACTCAGCTTATCATTTTTTGACCCAAAGCTGATGTCATCTACGTATACTTGAGGAAGAATCAAATCTCTCCCTGACTGCTTGATGAACAAGGTGTTGTCAATAGCACCTCGTCAATACCTATTTTCGAGTAGATATGCAGTCAGTGTATCATAACAGGCCCTAGGAGCCTGTTTGAGACCATACACTACTTTGTCAAGATGAAAAACATGATCTGGAAAATCTTCCTTTAAAAAGCCAGGGGCAGCTTGAGATACACTTCTTGGGGAAGATCTCCATGGAGAAAAGTTATATTGTCATCCATCTGGTACACTTTAAACTTCATGAACGAGGCATAAGCTAGGAAGAGCCTAATAGCTTCAAGATGTGCTACAGGGGAAAATGTTTCATCATAGTCAAGTCCTTCCAATTGATTGAAGCCCTGTGCACCAAGCCTAGCCTTAGTCTTAACAACTATCCCATCTTCATCCATCTTATTACAAAACACCCAACGAGTCCTTACAATCGTCTTGCCCTGAGGTCGAGGAACCAGGGTCCATACCTTATGTCTTTGAAACTCATGCAGCTCGTCCTGCATGGCTTTAATCTAGTCAACATCTTACACAGCGTCTCATCTTTCTTGGGTTCAATGAGGGAGACAAAGTTTACATAAAGACAAAAATTGTTAGTGACTTATCTTCTAGTGCAAACTCCTAAGGACACATCTCCAATGACTTGAGAGATGGGATGATCTTTGACGTTATGAAGAGGAGGCATACTTAACTCAGTGCTTTTATTAGCATCTTGGATATCTGGCTCTAGTTCTTCCGGTTGAGGCTCAGTAGTTTGATCAGGAAATGGAGAGGGTTTAGAGATTGGGGGATTCTCAGTAGATGAAGAGTCATCAGTGAATGATGTGGTAGTGCATTCAGATTAAGAGAGTTTTTGAGAAAATGGAGGAGAATAAAGAGCTGCAGATGAGATGGGCGAGAGGAGTTCTTCTAGAATAGAGGGTTCATGTGTTTCATGCTGATGCATGGATTCATCAAAAACATACATGAATGGACTTAACCACCTTCCTATTAGACACATTGAACACCCTGAAAGCTTTTGACACTATGGAGTATCCCAGAGATATTCCATCCTCAGATTTGGCTTCAAATTTGGATTGCTGATCACCCTGTCTTAAAATAAAACAAGCACAACTAAAAGCGTGAAAGTAGGAGATGTTAGGCTTTCGTCCATTCAACATCTCATAAGTTTTCTTACCATGTCTCTTAACAATGATGGATTGATTTTGAGTATAACAAGAAGTGTTGACATCCTTAGCCCAGAAGGTAAGAGGTAGACTAGCATCAACAACCATAGTTCTTCCAACTTCAATTAAGGTTCGATTCCTCCTTTTAGAAACACCATTTTGTTCAGGAGTTCATACAACTAAATTTTTTGAAGAATGCCATTTTCTTCACAGATTGACTCCAGAAAATGATTCTTGAATTCAGTGCCATGATCACTTCTCAACTGTTTAACTTTATGGTCATACAACACCTCAGATTGGTTGATGAGAGATATGATTTCAGAAGCAGCATCACTCTTGTTCCTTAGGAACATGACCCATGCGAAACGAGTGAACTCATTGACAATGAGAAACGAGTATTTCTTCCCAACAAGTGAAGCCACATGGACAGGGCCAAATAGATCCATATGAAGTAAGCTAAAAGGAAGGAGAATGGAAGAAAACTTCTTAGATTTGAATGAAGACTTAACTTGCTCACCATTTTCACATTCTGAACAGACTTTGTCTTTGGCAAAATTCAATTTTGGGAGGCCTCGAACAAGCTGATGATTGGATATCTTGGAGATGTTTTTGAAATTCAGGTGAGACGGATATTTGTGCCACAGCCAGTTCACATGAGACTGGGCACGAGAAAAGAAATATATTTTTAGAGATTGATCAGCTAAGAACATGTCGAGAATGTATATATCATCGCATCTTTGGCAGTGAGAACAACTTCCTTAGCAACATCGAGGATATTTCCTTCTCTTTTGTTAAGCAGCACCTCATAGTCAGCGTCACACAGTTGGCTGATGGAGATGAGGTTGTGCTTCAAGCCCTTAACATAGGAAACGTTAGAAAATTGTACAGATTTACATTTAATGGTTCCATAGCCCTTCATGTGTCTTTTGCTATTGTCACCATAAGTAACCATAGGGCCTTCATTCTTAACAAAATCATCAAGCAGGGACATGTATCCGGTCATGTGGCGAGAGCATCCGCTGTCAAGATACCAAATATTTTCATGACCCTGCAATTACTAAAACACTAGTTAGAAAACTTAGTTAACACATTTGGAAATGGGTTTGAAACATGAAAGAATATCATAACACTCAATAGGAAGACAATTCAAAGATATTTCTTTCTTGGTCCATTTGTTGCAGCTGACAACAACATTTTCCTTTCTATCAGTCCTAGACTCAAATTTACATTAATCAGCCTTGTGAGAGGAGTCACCACATCTATAGAATGTCCTGATGGGTTTTGAATTTGTGGTTTTTGAAAATTTTAGCTTGTTATACATTTTAGAAAACTTGGAACATTTTGTGTGACTTACATTAGGATCAATGTCAGATATGATGCTGATAGGATGTTCAAGCATGATATTAGCAATAGTGTGTAACTCTCCGTTTGTGATAGGGAATTTTATCAATGTTTCCACACTGACACTGATATCCTCTTGCTGAGATCCTTTCACAGAGGGATCAATGGCACTAATTTTGGTTTCGAGAGTAATTTCACCCTTTTGACTAACACTGCAATGTTTCTCAATTAATTCAGGCCTCTTTTGATATCCTGGTGGAACAAATTTATTTTTAAACTCGCCAAATTTATTTTTAGTGCTTGAGATGGAAGTTGATCATTTATTAGTTTATAAACTCTATGATGTGAATGAGTCCAATTTTTAATAATCAACTGAATATGATTAGACTCATTCCCAGAAGATTGCTTTTCTTTTGCCATAGATTTATTCGAAAGGATGAGATCACGACACTCCAATTTTAGTTCAGATATGATTAGGTCCTTATATTGTTGGATTAGGTGTCTACGCCATGACTTATAGTTGTATTTATCTTGTTAATTGAAGCAAAGTCCATTTGGGTTGCCCTCACAGTTGGAGGATTAGTGTGGAATTCAGTAGAGAGAAAGGTTGATTTATTAATTGTTTAATAAATCAATAGAAATAAATAAATAGTTCATTAATATATTTAAGTGTTAATATATTAATTAGAAACTATAATACTTCATTAGAAATTAATCTGAAATTAATTGGATTTAATTCAGTGATTAAATTAATTAATTAAAAGTACAGGGACTGGTTTGTATTTATTCAATAGTTGAATAACTGGCAAGCCAGTTACCAGGGGCCAAAAGTGGCGCCAACTATGGAGGCTCCTCGAGGTTGGCGAAAACCCTAATTAGGGTTTAGGGGATTTGGTCCATGTGGTCAACAGGCTTGCCCACTTTGGAGGCTCCTCTACGGTTTCAGCTATAACCCTAGGAGGCTATAAAACGAACCCTCTGGTACCCTAAAACCTGTGCCTCCCATAACTCTCTGGAACTCTGCTGGATTCTCTCCTCCTTGCTTTGGGTGTGACTTTCATTTGAGGCAGGATCTCTTTGCTACTAGCTTCAAGAACAAGATCAAAAGGTTGGTAATTCTTATTTTGAGCTTTAGAAATAAATGTTGGCCTTAGGATTTTGTTATATGTTCATAAGATAGAGAAACATAGATCGTTCATTAGGTTGCATGTAAACTTAGGGTTTCTAGTTCAAAGTTTGTGCAAAACCTTACAGTGGTATCAAAGCTATGCTTGTTATTCTATATGAATTGCTATAACTATTTGTGCAATGGGTGTTCTTGCAAAAAATACCCCTTGGATGAGGCCATGATCGATTTCAAGGCTAGGGTTTCCTAACCTTAGCCGCCACCCCCTATGGTCCCCTCTTTTTGCTTGCCTTGGTTAATATGTTGTTATTTTTGGTAATTGGATTTACAAAATAACTAGAACCCTTAAACCCATGCTTGCAATTTTCGATCCATTAGGAGTTTAAGATATGTAAATTAATTTGATTAATTTGTGTTATCTATCCTAGATTTAATTAATTGTTAATTAAAAGATAAATTAAATCACCTTGAGATTTAATATTAAAATTTCGAGATTAATATTATAATTTGCGAAAATTAGTAATAAATTAAATCTAAAATATTTTAATAAGATTAAAATATATCTTATATATTTATGATTAGAAGTTAATATTTATATGTAAGATAAAACTGGTTAGTCTTACCGTTAGTAGACCTCATTCACAAAACTGTCCTATAAAGAGGGTATAAGGCGACTGCGTATAAAATGGTAGGCTAATGGGTGTCCACTCTCACCCACCGCTCTCCTGGTCAGTCGAGTGTCGTTAGCCGAACGGGTTTGATAGAACCGCTAAGCCTCTTAAAAGTATAATGCTATAATTGAAAGTACTAGAACTTTGAACAAAAACCCAATCTAGTTACTTTAGGTAAAAAATGTGAATTGGTGCTAATCCATGGAATTGCACATTGCACTTTGTGGAACGTTGGTGGAGCGTGTGTGGTTTACCGACATGCCAACTGGGGTCCGCAAAGAGTCGTAATGGGTTTCTCGATTTTGCCATTATTGACGGAGCATGTGTGGTTAACCGACACATCAATTAGAGATGGTAATTGACTTCGAGAGTACCAAGCTAATTTGCATGGTTATTCACACCCGGTTTGTGATCCTCGGTATCCCAGTCACAAACAGTGGGACATTCCCGAGATTAAAACATGCTATTGAACAGTTCAATAAATCTCAAAAGAAACTAGGAATTCCATTATAATTAGATTATGTTTCCGCGATGGAATTGGCTGAATCGTCATTCGCCTACCTTATAAAATTTACAATAAAGATTACGGCATCCCTCTTCGATATTGTAGATTGTTATTGTAGGATCCTAGCCTTATATTTATTCTTAGGTGAATATAAGGATTATTTATTAATGTCTAATTAAAACTACCTTCTTCTTATTCAGATGTCTTCTGACCAAACCGCCCCTCACTCGAACCCCGGTAATGTCACCTCGATTCTGTCATTGTGCTCCAAAGTGAAGTTGGACGGCACTAACTACAATGACTGGATCCGTAACATCAAAATGGCTCTAAGGTTTGAACACAAAGAGTATGTTCTGGAAACCGAGCTTGTTGAGGTTGACCTAGATACCGCTACTCTCGAGGAAATCGCCTCGTACCAAAAACACTCAGATGATGCAACCAAAGTGGCTTGCATCATGATCGCCACCATGAACCCTGAGCTGCAACGAATCTATGAGGACTATTGGCCTTACGAGATGCACAAAGAGCTCATGGAAAAGTTCCGCAAGCAAGAGCGCATCGAAAGGCATGAGGTTGTAAAAGCTTTCACTAACGGCAAGCCTAAAGATGGAGAGTCCATCTGCACTCCTGTGCAAAGGATGCATGGTTACGTGGAGAGGCTTAGGAAGCTGGAAATGCATGTTCATGAGGATTTAGCTGTTGACATAGTGCTAAACTCCTTGCCTAGTTCTTATGACCAGTTCACACTGGCGTATCATTTGAACAACAATCAGGAAACTCTAGCTGAATTACACCACATGCTTCGTACTGCTGAAGACGGGATGAAGGGAAAAGGTCTGCTCCCGGTCAACCCGCCTGTCCTGGTGACATCGCAGCGGTCGTCATGCGGTCAAAAATAAGAAAATGAACCTCACTCTCACTTAGCACAGTGGAAGTCAGGGTCAATCCACATGAGTTACATGGTCGAGACAGGTAACAGATTACCAACTGCAGTGTCACGCTATAGTCAGAGGACCTAATTCCTAACTTTTGACAACTAATCCCAAAAAGCATAAAAGAAAACAATTCCAAGCAAGCATTAACTAAACTAAGCTACTAACTAAACCTTGTTACCTACTGAAATCAGAAGTACATCTCCAATTCAGAAGCAATCAAAGGCAATCCAAACATCAAACACAATTCAATCACTCAAAAATTCATTCACAAGCATAAACACCGAAAAACAAAGCAAATAACATAAACCAAATGATTCTCATTAACCAAATCAGATCCAAAGGTTCCAAACAGTAACCAAACATCAAAAACAGAAGTTAAAAAGACTCAATGTCAATGGTTATCACTCCCAAAGACACTAGCCAATGATTACTAACTATTAAACTAATTGAAAATTAAAGATAAAAACATAAAAATACCAAAAGATAGTTGCTGAAGCTAAATCTCGGACTCAAAGAGCATTGGGGGTCGATTTTACACCAGGTCTTCGCTAGTTTTTTCGACCTAAAAGCCTCTATTTATAGTTGCAAAAATCTCGAGACCGCGCTGTGCATAGATGGATCCCGCGTCGCGCGTAGGGGTTTATCCCCGTTTTATCGGAATTTGAATTCTTTCCACCGCCTCATACCCGCATCGCGCCTTGATGATTTCCGCAGTACGCGTACGTCTTTTCCTGATTTTGCCTTGATCTTCAAACTTCTTCCAAATTGCACGCTTTTAGTCCCTGTTTTCATTATTTCTTTCCAAACAAGTGCTCGCACGAAAAGTGAGAATACCACGATGTATATGATATAATTTCACTAAGAATAGGGCTCAACAACGACTAAAATATGTGATATTACTAGGCGTTGTCACCTGGCTATTGGCTCTGGCAAGGGAAAGAAATGGAAGGGCCCTCCGAAGCAAAACTGGAGGGAAAAGGTTCATGTCGGGTCATCTAGCAGTGCCCCGAGAGCCAAGTCTTCCAACATTCCGCACGTCATGAATCCCAAGGTAGCCGACTGCTTTTACTGTAAAGAAAAGGGTCACTGGAAGAGAAGTTGCCCCAGGCACTTGCAAGATATCAAAGATAGAAAAGTGAAGCCATCACAAGCAGGTACTTACTCTATATCTAATAACTCAAATTCTTCCGGTTCTTGGGTCCTTGATACAGGATGTGGTTTTCATATCTGTTCTGATTTACAGGGCCTAAAGGAAAGTAGGGAGCTGGAGCACGGTAGATTGAACCTGGTCATGGGCAATAGGCAAACGTCACCTGTTACCAAGATCGGTGTCTATGGACTAGTGCTTAGTAGTGGAGTTGTTTTAGATTTACATAATTGTTGCTATTCGCCTCATATGGCAAAGAACATAATTTCTTTTCATGCATTGTTCAAACAAGGCTTTTATTATGAGTTTAATAAATTGAATGGTTCAATTTCAATTTTAAAAAATGATGTTTTTATATTTAATGCTTTACCTTGTGATGGAGTGTATGAATCTATTGTGTGTGTTGACAATTTTGGTAAAGATGTCTTAACTATTGATTCTTCAAGTGGTGTAGAAAAGGCGTGTTTGTAGCACTGTCGCCTTGGCCATATTAATAAGAAACGCATCGCCCAACTCCAAAAGGATGGAGTGTTGGAATCGTTCGACCTAAAATCGGACGATGTATGTGAATCTTGTTTACTTGGCAAGATGACAAAATCACCATTCAAAGGTTCTTTTGAAAGAGGTGAAGGTCTGTTGGATATCATACACACTGATGTGTGTGGTCCCTTCAGAACAACCAGAAAAGATGGCACGCGGTTCTACGTGACCTTTACTGATGATTTTAGTAGATATGGGTATATCTACTTAATCAAGTACAAATCAGATACCTTTGAAAAGTTTAAAGAGTTTAAAAATGAAGTAGAAAATCAACTTGGCAGAAAGATAAAGATGCTTAGATCCGACAAAGGCGGTGAGTATCTTAGTATCGAGTTTCTCGATTATCTTAAGGAATGTGAAATTGTTTAACAGTTGTCGCCTCCAAGAACACCACAGCTGAACGGTGTTACTGAAAGGCGAAACCGAACCTTGTTAGACATGGTTCGTTCCATGATGAATCGAGCTTCGCTTCTAATTCATTTATGGTGGTATGCCTTGGAGACTGCCGCCCATTTCCTTAACCTTGTTCCAACCAAAAGGGTTGCTAAAACACCACATGAGATGTGGACGGGGAAAGTTCCCTCATTGGCACACATCAAAGTCTGGGGTTGTGAGGCTTTCGTAAGACGAGAGACTCAAGACAAACTCGCAGAAAGAAGTGAAAGGTGTTATTTCATTGGATACCCGAAACAGTCATTTGGATACTTATTCTACAGACCGAGCGAGGACGTGGTCTTTGTAGCTAGACGAGGAGTCTTTCAAGAGAGAGATAACTCATTTCCAAATAGGACAGTGGGAGCATAATCGATCTCGAAGAAATTCAGGAGACGCCCGATGAAACAACCTTAGCAGAACCTAGCCACCAACATGAGGAAGAGGTTCTTGTTGGACCGACCGAAATCTCATTACCCCTTAGGCGTTCGGGTAGAGTTAGCATGCCACCCGAGTTTTATGGTTTCCATATAACTACGGATGGTGATACGTTTGTCAGTGATCGTACATTGACAAATTTGGATGAACCAGCTAACTACCGTGAAGCAGTGGTAGGCCCCGAGTCTGCCAAATAGAAAGAGGAAATGGACAACGAGGTTAAGTCCATGTATGACAATCAAGTTTGGAACTTGGTTGACAATGTGCCGGGTCGTAAGACAGTCGGGTGCAAGTGGATCTTCAAGAAGAAGACCGACATGGATGGCAAAGTACACACTTATAAAGCTAGGTTGGTTGCGAAGGGATTCACTCAAACCCCGGGGGTTGACTATAATGAAACCTTCTCACCAGTAGCCAAGATTAAGTCAATTAGGATAATGCTTGCCATAGTTGCGTTTCATGACTATGAAATTTGGCAGATAGATGTCAAAACCGCTTTCCTTAACGGGAAACTGACTGAGGATGTTTACATGAATCAGCCAGAAGGATTTCTAGACACAAAGCACCCTGATAAAGTGTGTAAGCTTGAAAGATCAATCTATGGATTGAAACAAGCGTCTTGCAGCTGGAATCTTTGTTTCCATGAGAAAGTCAAAGAGTTTGGTTTCTCTAGAAGTGAAGATGAGTCCTGTGTATATGTCAAGGCTAGTGGGAGTATAGTCACTTTTCTGTTGCTGTATGTTGATGGCATACTGCTCATGGAAAACGACATTCCGACCTTGCAAGAAGTTAAGGCTTGGCTTGGGAAGTTTTTCGCCATGAAAGACCTTGGAGAAGCTGCTTATATTCTCGGGATAAGGGTACTAAGAGATAGAAAGAGAAAATTAATAGGTCTGAGTTAGTGTACATACTTGGAAAATGTACTAAAGAGGTTTAGTATGGAAATTTCCAAAAAGGGAGAGCTACCGATCCAAAGTAATGTCAAGTTGAGTAAGACTCAAAGCCCGAGTACCGATGAAGAAATAGCTGAAATGAGTCGGGTACCTTATGCTTCGGTAGTAGGGTCTATCATCTATGCTATGACATGTACTTGCCCTGACGTATCCTTTGCCTTGAGCATGGTTAGTCGGTACCAGGGTAATCCTGGAAGGACACACTGGATAGCGGTTAAGAACATACTCAAGTATCTGTAAAGGACAAAAAACATGGTGTTAGTCCTTGGTGGCAGTGATGACTTGAAAGTGAGTGGATATACAGACGCCAGCTTCTAGACAGATAGACAGTGGAAAAGTTCGCCAAGAATTTCTCAGTCGGGCTAGGTATTTCTTCTAAACGGGGGAGCGGTCACTTGGAAAAGTTCCAAGCAAGAGACGGTGGCTGATTCAACATGCGAATCAGAGTACATAGCAGCGAGTGAAGCGTATAAGGAAGCGGCTTGGCTGAAGAACTTCATCGGTGACATTGGAGTTGTCCCGAGCATTCAGGAGCCGATAGAACTGTTCTGCGATAATTAAGGAACGGTCGCTTTGACAAAGGAACCGCGAGATCATGGAAAGTCCAGACATATCGACAGAAAGTACCATTACATTCGATATCGCGTAGAAGAAGGTCACTTACTGGTCCATGAGAAAGTCAAAGAGTTTGGCTTCTCTAGGAGTGAAGATGAGTCTTGTGTATATGTCAAGACTAGTGGGAGTATAGTCACTTTCCTAGTGCTGTATGTTGATGACATACTGCTCATGGGAAACGACATTCCGACCTTCCAGAATGTTAAGGCTTGGCTCGGGAAGTGTTTCGCCAGGAAAGACCTAGGGGAAGCTGCTTATATTCTCGGGATAAGAATACTTAGAGATAGAAAGAGAAAAATTGATAGGTCTAAGCCAGTGTACATATTTGGAAAAAGTGTTAAAGAGGTTTAACATGGAAAGTTCTAAAAGGGGAGAGTTACCAATCCTAAGTGGTGTTAAATTGAGTAAGACTCAAAGTCCGAGTACCGATCAGGAAATAGCTGAAATGAGTCGAGTACCTTATGCTTCGGCAGTAGGGTCGATCATGTATGCTATGACATGTACTCGTCCCGACGTATCCTATACACTAAGCATGGTTAGTCGGTTCCAGGGTAATCCTGGAAAAGCACACTGGATTACAGTCAAGAACATACTCAAGTATCTGCGAAGGACAAAGAATATGGTATTAGTCCTTGGTGGCAGTGATGAGTTAAAAGTGAGTGGACATACAGATGCCAGTTTCCAGACAGATAGGGACAGTGGACGGTCCCAGTCGGGCTGGGTATTTCTTTTGAACGATGGAGCGGTCACTTGGAAAAGTTCCAAGCAGGAAACGGTGGTTGATTCAACGTGCGAATCAGAGTACATCGCAGCGAGTGAAGCGTCTAAGGAGGCGGCTTGGCTAAAGAATTTCATCGGGGACCTTGGAGTTGTCCCGAGCATTCAGGAGCCGGTGGAACTTTTCTGCGATAATGAAGGAGCGATCGTCTTGGCAAAGGAACCGCGAGACCATGGAAAGTCCAGGCATATCGAAAGAAAGTACCACTACATTCGACATCAAGTAGAAGAAGGGCACTTACTGGTTAAGCGAGTATCATCCGAGGACAATGCTGCAGATCCTTTGACTAAGGCTCTGAATAGGATCAAGCACAATCAGCATGCTCAGAGCATTGGATTGAAGGATGATATTAGTTTTAGTAATTAGATAGATTAGAAACTTGTAACAGTATAAATGTAATTGACTCGGTGATTCTATAATAGAGATTTATAAATGAGTATTGTTACTGCCTTTGTCAATTGTTTATTTATGTGTTTCTATATTTGCATGTTTAACTTCCTTAATAATTAGATTATTTAAAACTCCACAGTCGATCATACGGTTAGGAAGTAAGTATGAACTAAGACTGTAATGAATTGGTTGCAGACTGTCTAAAGAGTTAGACATTGCAGTAAGACTGCTGCAACGTGCATGAGTACTTAGAAATAGAGATTTGAGTATTGGATAAACCCGCGCTTAACAGATTGCTTCATGGATTATATCACGAGCAATGTTAAGACGATAATATCCAGTGATCTTTAAGTGGAGAGATATGATCTGTTATTTGTGATACAAGTGCTTATTGACAATACGAAATCGCGCCAGTAACTCGGTGCTATAAAACACATTGTTGTATGTATTTGGACCCGCAAAAGTTATGGACATATGAGTCGAAACTTATCCGTCCCATGACCCAATGGGAAACAGATATCTGTAGGCCTCTCGATGATTTAGAAGTTGAGTGAAAGTGTTGGCCAACCGGGACTTAATTGATGTGTTCAATTAGTAGTCTCTAAAGTCATATGCAAATCAGAAATCGAGAAACAGAGTGTCAGATCAAGATTGATGTTAGTCCATGTCTTGAGTCTGAAAATATCCTGTTGGACGGAGGATCATCAGATCACTTATCTTTGGACAGAACTGACTGGGTCAGAGTTCAGACAATTAAAGTCATAGACTTATCTAAGTGGGAGACTGTTGGATTAGGTGTCTACGCCATGACTTATAATTGTATTTATCTTATGAATAAAAGCAAAGTCCATTTGGGTTGCCCTCATAGATGGAGGATAGATATATAGTTCAGTAGAGAGAATAGTTGATTTATTAATTGTATAATAAATCAATAGAAAATATATATATGGTTTATTAATATATTTAAGTGTTAATATATTAATTAGATACTATATTAATTAATTTAGATTTAATCTAGAATTAATTGGATTTAATTTAGAGATTAAATTAATTAATTAAAAGGTGCAGGGACTGGTTTTGCATTTATTCAATAGTTGAATAACTGGCCAGGTAAAACCAGGGACCAAAAGTGGCGCCACCCTGGAGGCTTCTCCAGGGTTTAGCGAAACCCTGATTAGGGTTTTGGTAAGCCTGGTCCAAGTGGTCAAAAGCCTTGTCCAGTTGGAGGCTCCTTAGGGTTTCAGGTGTAACCCTAGGAGGCTATAAAAGGAACCCCTGGCACCTCATATTCACGTCATCTCTCTCTCTGTGTTACTCTGCTGGACTGATTCTTCCATCACTTGGGTGTGACTTGCATTTGAGGCAGGATACTTTTGCTGCTGCTTGAAAGGATCATAAGATCAACGGTTGGTTTTTCTTAATTCATCTTTAGAATTGAATTGTTTCCTTTAGGTTCTTAGTTCTAATCTTCATAGAAGAAAACATAGATCAATATTAGGGTTGCATGTGAACCATAGGTATTTTTGTGTTCATTGATTGCATAGAAACCCTTCAATACTTTGTGTTCTTGTGTGTTGATCTAGTTTGTATTCTAACAACTGGTATCATAGCAAGCTTCTCTTTACCATAAGAACAATGGCTTTTTCTTCTTTTTTTATCTACCTCAGGCAACAAGATCCCTCCCTTCGATGGAAATAACTTCACTATGTGGAAGATCAAGGCACTGATGGTCCTCGAAAATATGGACTACAACATGCCTTCCATCCTCTCCAATGGTCCATACACACAAACCTTTGTCGAGACTAAAGATGGTGTTCCTGGTGAAATAAAGAAGACACCAGTGCATCCATACACTAAAGATGACAATAAACTAGTAAATCTCAACATTCATGCTAGGGGTTCCATCGGTAACTCTCTCCCTATGAAACTTATCACCTGGTTCAAAACTGTGTGTCTACTAAGGAGATGCTCAACACTTTGACAGTTTCCTTTGAAGGCACCGAAGAAGTGAGAGTTGCTCAAGAAAATTCTCTAAATCGCAAATATGTGCACTTCTTTGCCTACAAAAACGAATTTGTTACTCAAACTTTTAACCGTTTTAATTGTTTGATAAATAATATAAGGAGGTTCAATATTGTCAAGCATGACACTGTTCTTGTCCTTAAGTTCCTCGAATCCCTTGATGAGAAGTGGGAGAATCATATTGACGTGCTGAAGAACAGTGAGCAAATCAACTCCATGGATCTGCAAAGTTTATTTGGTAACCTGAGAAGTTATGAAGAGATCAAATCTCAGCGCAAGGAAATTATGCACGACAGTCAGTGTGAGAGATCAGCTGCTCTCATATCCAAAAGCAAGGATCACCCGAAGAGCGATGTTGATGTATCTGAGAATTCCGATGCTGATGATGAAGAATACAAACATCTCGCTGACCTTGCCTCTCAGGCTGCTATGGTTGTAAAGCAGTTTCATTAGTACAAAGACAACAAGAGGAGTGGGTTTCAAAAAAGATCCATTGGGTTCAGATCAAATACCTTTGGATTCATAAAGAAAAGCAGTGCACCTTTGAAATACTCAAATATTGATAAGAGAAATGATAGCAAGTGCTTCAATTATGGAAGCACTGAGCACTTTGCTAAGGACTATAAGCTGAAGAAGAGTGATGCCAAATAAAAATACTATGAAGTCAAGTACAAAAGACTCGTCGCCTCTCTGAAAAGGAAAAATTTGTGATCCAAAGTGTTAATTGTTAAAGAAGAGAAAGTAAAATGGGAAGAAGAAGCTGACTCCTCTAATGATGAGGAATCCAAGAATGTGTGTTTAACGGTTCTTACTGAAGAACTTACTAAAGAATCAAGCAGCAGCAACACCATCACTTTTGATGCTGACATGTCTAGTGCTGCTCAAGAAAGTTTAGCTAGTGACTGGAACTCCTCTTCAATGTATCAGGTTAAAATTTTTGTTAGGTATTCAAGTAATGAAAAGATAAAAACTTTTGAATATTTCTGACTTGATCTTCAAAATTCAAATCTTGAAAAACACCACTTAAAAGAAAACAACAAAAATTTACTTGCTGAAAACAAATATATGTAAGGTTTTGCACAAACTTTGAACTAGAAACCCTAAGTTTACATGCAACCTAATGAAGGATCTATGTTTCTCTATCTTATGAACATATAACAAAATCCTAAGGCCAACATTTATTTCTAAAGATCAAAATAAGAATTACCAACTTTTTGATATTGTTCTTGAAGCTAGCAGTAAAGAGATCCTGCCTCAAATGAAAGTCACACCCAAAGCAAGAAGGAGAGAATCCAGCAGAGTTCTAGAGAGTTATGGGAGGCACAGGTTTTAGGGTACCAGAGGGTTCCTTTTATAGCCTCTTAGGGTTACAGCTGAAACCCTAGAGGAGCCTCCAAAGTGGGCAAGCCTGTTGACCACTTGGACCAGATCCCCTAAACCCTAATTAGGGTTTTGGCCAACCTCGAGGAGCCTCCATAGTTGGCGCCACTTTTGGCCCCTGGTAACTGGCTTGCCAGTTATTCAACTATTGAATAAATACAAACCAGTCCCTGCACTTTTAATTAATTAATTTAATCACTGAATTAAATCCAATTAATTCCAGATTAATTTCTAATGAAGTATTATAGTTTCTAATTAATATATTAACACTTAAATATATTAATGAACTATTTATTTATTTCTATTGATTTATTAAACAATTAATAAATCAACCTTTCTCTCTACTGAATTCCACACTAATCCTCCAGCTATGAGGGCAACCCAAATGGACTTTGCTTCAATTAACAAGATAAATACAATTATAAGTCATGGCTTAGACACCTAATCCAACAGTCTCCCACTTGGATAAGTTTATGACTTTACATTTACCTTCTGATTAATATCCGTTTCCTAGAAACTGTTCCTGAACTCTGACCAAGTCAGTTCTGTCCAAAGATAAGTGATCAGATGATCCTCCGTCCAACAAGATATTTCCAGACTCAAGACATGGATTAAAATCAATATTGGTCTGATACTCTGTTTCTCGATTTCCGATTTGCTTATGACTTTAAGACTGTTAATAGAACACATCAATTCAGTCCCGGTTGGCCAACACTTTTAGTCAACTTCAAAATCATCGAGAGGCCTACATATATCTGTTTCCCCATTGGGTCAGGGGACGGATAAGTTTCGACTTATATGTCTATACCTTTTACTAGTCAGAATACTCACAACAATGCGTTTTATAACACCGAGTTACCGACGTGTTTTCGCATTATCAATGAGCAACTGATTTGCAAATTACAGATCATATCTCTCCACTTAAAGATCAAAGGATATTATCGTCTTAACATTGCTTGTGATGTAATCCATGAAGCAATCTGTTAAGCGCGGGTTTATCCAATACTCAAAACTCTATTTTCTAAGTACCCTTGAACGTTGCAGCAGTCTTACTGCAATGTCTAACTCCTTAGACAGTGTACAACCGATTCATGACAGTCTTCGTTCATACTTACTCCCTAACAGTATGATCGACTATGGAACTTTAAACAATCTAATTATTTAGGAAGTTTAAACATTCAAATATTGAAACACAATAATAAACAATTGACAAAGGCAGTAACAATACTCATTTATAAATCTCTATTATAGAATCACCGAGTCAATTACATTTATACTGTTACAAGTTTCTAATCTATCTAATTACTAAAACTAATATCATCCTTCAATCCAATGCTCCGAGCATGCTGATTGTGCATGATCCTATTCAGAGCCTTAGTCAAAGGATTTGCAGGATTGTCCTTGGATGATACTCGCTTAACCAGTAAGTGCCCTTCTTCTACTTGATGTCGAATGTAGTGGTACTTTCTTTCGATATGCCTGGACTTTCCATGGTCTCGCGGTTCCTTTGCCAAGACGACCGCTCCTTCATTATCGAAGAAAAGTTCCACCGGCTCCTGAATGCTCGGGACAACTCCAAGGTCCCCGATGAAATTCTTTAGCCAAGCCGCCTCCTTAGATGCTTCACTCGCTGCGATGTACTCTGATTCGCACGTTGAATAAGCCACCGTTTCCTGCTTGGAACTTTTCCAAGTGACCGCTCCACCGTTCAAAAGAAATACTCAGCCCGACTGGGACCGTCCACTGTCCCTATCTGTCTGGAAACTGGCATCTGTATATCCACTCACTTTTAACTCATCACTGCCACCAAGGACTAATACCATATTCTTTGTCCTTCGCAGATACTTGAGTATGTTCTTGACTGCAATCCAGTGTGCTTTTCCAAGATTACCCTGGAACCGACTAACCATGCTTAGTGTATAGGATACGTCGGGACGAGTACATGTCATAGCATACATGATCGACCCTACTACCGAAGCATAAGGTACTCGACTCATTTCAGCTATTTCCTGATCGGTACTCGGACTTTGAGTCTTACTCAATTTAACACCACTTAGGATTGGTAACTCTCCCCTTTTGGAACTTTCCATGTTAAACCTCTTTAACACTTTTTCCAAATATGTACACTGGCTTAGACCTATCAATTTTTCTCTTTCTATCTCTAAGTATTCTTATCCCGAGAATATAAGCAGCTTCCCCTAGGTCTTTTATGGTGAAACACTTCCCGAGCCAAGCCTTAAGATTCTGTAAGGTCGGAATGTCGTTTCCCATGAGCAGTATGTCATCAACATACAGCACCAGGAAAGTGACTATACTCCCACTAGCCTTGACATATACACATGACTCATCTTCACTCCTAGAGAAGCCAAACTCTTTGACTTTCTCATGGAAGCAAAGATTCCAACTGCGAGATGCTTGCTTCAACCCGTAGATTGACCTTTCAAGCTTACATACTTTATCAGGGTGTTTAGTGTCTACAAAACCTTCTGGCTGACTCATGTAAACATCTTCAGTCAGTTTTCCGTTAAGGAAAGCGGTTTTGACATCCATCTGCCAGATTTCATAATCATGAAACGCAGCTATGGCAAGCATTATCCTGATTGACTTACTCTTGGCTACTGGTGAGAAGGTTTCATCATAGTCAACACCCGGGGTTTGAGTGAATCCCTTCGCAACCAGCCGAGCTATATAAGTATGCACTTTTCCATCCATGTCAGTCTTCTTTTTGAAGATCCACTTGCATCCGACTGTCTTTCGACCCGGTACATTGTCAACCAAGTTCCAAACTTGATTGTCATACATGGACTTTATCTCGCTGTCCATTGCCTCTTTCCATTTTGCAGACTCGGGGCCTGCCACTGCTTTACGGTAGTTAGCTGGCTCATCCAAATTCGTCAATGTACGATCACTGACTAACGTGTCTCCGTCCGAAGTAATATGGAAACCATAGAACTCGGGCGGCATGCTAACTCTACCTGAGCGCCTAAGGGGCAACGAAATGTCGGTGGGTCCAACAGGAACATCTTCCTCATGTTGGTTGCTAGTTTCTTCCAAGGTTGTTTCATCGGGCGTCTCTTGAATTTCTTCGAGATCGATCGTACTCCCATTGTCCTCTTTGGATATGAGTTCTCTTTCTTGAAAGAACCCCCGTCTTGCTACAAAGACCACGTCCTCGCTTGGTCTATAGAACAAGTATCCAAAAGACTGTTTCGGGTATCCGATGAAGTAACACCTCTCACTTCCTTCTGCGAGCTTATCTGAAGTATCTCGTCTCACGAATGCTTCACAACCCCAGACTTTGATGTGTGCCAACGAGGGAACTTTCCCCGTCCACATCTCGTGCGGTGTTTTCGCAACCTTCTTGGTTGGGACAAGATTTAGGATATGGGCGGCAGTCTCTAAGGCATACCCCCAGAAATGGATTGGAAGTGAGGCTCGACTCATCATGGAACGAACCATGTCCAACAAGGTTCAGTTTCGTCTCTCTGCAACACCATTCAGCTGAGGTGTTATTGGAGGCGACAACTGTGAAACAATTCCACATTCCATGAGGTAATCGAGAAACTCGATACTAAGATACTCACCGCCTCTGTCGGATCTAAGCATCTTTATCTTTCTGCCCAATTGATTTTCCGCTTCATTCTTAAACTCTTTGAACTTTTCAAAGGTATCCGACTTATTCTTGATTAAGTAGACATACCCATATCTACTAAAATCATCGGTAAAGGTCACATAGAACCGCATGCCATCTTTAGTGGTTGTTCTGAAGGGACCACACACATCTGTGTGTATGATGTCCAACAGACCTTCACCTCTTTCAAAGGAACCTTTGAATGGTGATTTTGTCATCTTGCCAAATAAGCAAGATTCGCATACATCATCCGACCCGAGGTCGAATGATTCCAACACTCCATCCTTTTGGAGTTGGGCGATGCGTTTCTTGTTTATATGGCCAAGGAGACAATGCCACAGACATGCCTTTTCTACACCGCTTGAAGCATCAATAGTTAAAACATTTTTACCATAATTGTCAACACACATAATAGATTCATACACTCCATCACAAGGCATAGCATTAAATATAAAAACATCATTTTTGAAAACTGAAATTGAACCATTCAATTTATTAAATTCGTAGTAAAAACCTTGTCTGGACAATGCATGAAATGAAATTATGTTCTTTGCCATATCAGGCGCATAGCAACAATTATTTAAATCTAATCTAACTCCATTACTCAGCATCAGTCTATAAACACCGATCTTGGTAACAGGTGACGTTCGCCTATTGCCCATGACCAGGTTCAGTCTGCCATGCTCCAATTCCCTACTTTCCTCTAGGCCTTGCAAATCAGAACAGATATGAAAACCACATCCTGTATCAAGGACCCATGAACGGGAAAAAGATGAGTTATTAGATATAGAATACGTACCTGCCTGTGACGGTTTCACTTCACCGTCCTTGACATCCTGCAGATACGTTGGGCAGCTCCTCTTCCAATGACCCTTCTGCTTGCAGTAAAAGAAGTCGGCCTCTTTGGGGTTCCGAACATGTGGAATTCTGGAAGACTTACCTTTCGGGGCACCGCTAGATGACCTGACATGAGTCTTTTCCCACCAGTTCTGCTTAGGAGGGCCTTTCCGTTTCTTTCCCTTTCCGAAGCCAATAGCCAGGACAGTTGGGTTGACAGGGAGCACAGCTTTTCCCTTCATCCCGTCCTCAGCCGTCCGAAGCATGCGGTGTAACTCAGCTAGGTTTGCCTGGTTGTTGTTCAAATGATACGCCAGTGTGAACTGGTCATAAGAACTGGGCAATGAGTTTAGCACTATGTCAACTGCTAAATCCTCATGAACCGGCATTTCCAGCTTTCTAAGCCTTTCCACGTAACCATGCATCCTCTGCACATGTGCACAGATGGACTCGCCCTCCTTGGGCTTGCTGTTAGTGAAAGCTTTTACAACCTCACGCCTTTCGATGCGCTCTTGCTTGCAGAACCTTTCCGCGAGCTCTTTGTGCATCTCGTAAGGCCAATAGTCCTCATAGATATGCTGCAGTTCAGGGTTCATAGTAGCGATCATGATGCAAGCCGCTTTGGTTGCATCATCAGAGTGTTTAGTGTACGCAGCGATTTCCTCAGGAGTAGCGGTTTCAGTGTCCACATCAACAAGCTCGGTTTCTAGAACATACTCTTTATGTTCAAACCTTAGAGCCATTTTGATGTTGCGGATCCAGTCATTATAGTTGGTGCCGTCCAACGTCACCTTTGAGCATAACGACAGAATCGAGGTGACACTACCGGGATTTGAGTGGGGAACGGATTGGTCAGAAGACATCTGAACAAGAAGAAGGTAGTTTTAATTAGATAGAATAATAAGAATAATAATCCTTATATTCATCCAAGAACAAATATAAGGCTAGGATCCTACAATAACAATCTACAATACCGAAAAGGGATGCCGTAATCAATATTGCAAATTTTACAAGGTAGGCGAATGACGATTCAGCCAATTCCACCGCAGAAACATAATCATATTATAATGGAATTCCAAGTTTCTTGAGATTTACCGAACTATTCGATAGAATGTTTTAATCTCGGGAATGCTCCGCTGTTTGTGACTGGGATACCGAGGATCACAAACCGAGTGTGAATAACCATGCAAATTGCTTGGTACTCTTGAAGTCAATTGTCATCTCTAATTAACGTGCCGGTAAACCACACATGCTCTGTTAATAATGAAAAAATCAAGAAACCCATTGCGACTCTTTGCGGACCCCAGTTCGCGTGCCGGTAAACCACACACGCTCCACCAACGTTCCACAAAGTGCAATGTGTTCATGGATTAGCACCAATTCATATTTTTAACCTAAAGTAACTAGATTGGGATTTGTTTTAGGGTTCTAGTACTTTCAATTATAGCATTATACTTTTAAGAGGCTTAGCGGTTCTATCATACCCGTTCGGCTAACGACACTCGACTGACCAGGAGAGCGGTGGGTAAGAGTAGATACCCATTAGACTAACATTTTATAGTCAGTCGCCTTATACCCTCTTTATAGGACAGTTTTGTGAATGAGGCTTACTAGCGGTAGACTTACCAATTTTCTTATATATATTAAATTAACTTTTAACCAATTTTCTTATATATATTAAATTAACTTTTAATCACCAATTAATTCTTTAAAATTGGTCTTTTAATTAATCAATTAATTAAACTAATTGAATCTAGGTTACAGATTACCAAATTAATCAAATTAATTAATCTGTATTTGGTCCATGAATCTCGAAAATTACAAGCCAAGCAAGAAGGGTTCAAGTTATTTTAATTGATCTTGTTACCAAAAATAACAACACATAATTAAGGCAAGTAAATCAAGCATTCAAGGGGGACCAAAGGAGGGTGGTGATAACGCCTAGTAATATCAAGTATTTTAGGCGTTATTTAGCCGTGTTTTAGTTAATATATCTTTATTAATTGGCTAATATCACTTACTTTTGTGCCAAAGTGCTTGGAAATGTTTTTAGTATAAATGCAGGGGTTTTAGTGCAATTCTGGAGAAGTTACGGAGCAAAACGGACAAGAAAAAGAAGTCTGGACACATTAGCGTCGCTAACTTTTAAGGTTAGCGTCGCTAATGTTTGCAGGAGGGAAAATCTGCAATTCAAAATTTCAAACGCGCGCCAGGAATCTTCTAAAAGCAATATTAGCGACGCTAATTTCCATATTAGCGACGCTAATGTCAAAAAATCACAAAATCTCCGTTTTTGACTTTTAAACTCCAAAAAAATCGGGATAAGGCAACACGCGCGTCGCGGATTCTAAGTGGCCGCGACGCGGAAACCCTAATTTCGCACCATTATAAATACCGGAGTCCCGTCCGACTTTTCACTCATCCCAGGAAGCAAAGGAGGGATCCGAAGGAACTATTTCGTCAGTTTTTCAGTGGGAATCAACATTTTGGTTAGTTATTTAGTTTTTCTCTTATTTTATCAACTCGGTAACGAGGTATTCCGCAATCGGGATTTCCATCGATTACTTGATGTTTGTTTAGATTTATAGTTTCAGATTTCAGTAGCATTAGTCAGTAGTTAGATCTGATATTTGAGTGTTTGGATATTGGTTTGATGTTTGATTTGGATTTATAAAAGTTAATCATTCGGTTTATGGTTTATTTGCAATTTTCGGTATTTTGGATGTTTGAATGCTTGTTGATGTGTTTGGAACTGTTTGTTGCTTCTGGATTTTGGACTTAGTTTCTGATTTCAGTAAGTAACATTAGTCTAGGATTTGGTTTGGTTTAGTTAGTTCATGTTTGATTTGGTTTTTGGCAAAGTAGAAACAATACCGCTGACTGTAGAGTGACACTACAGTTGGTAATCTATCGTCTTGTCCTAACCACGTAACTCCTGCGGATCGACCCTGACTACCACTGTGCTAGTGTGTGTGTGTTAGGTTTTTCTTATTTTTGACCGCATGACGACCAGGCGTGTCAAATTTTGGCGCCGCTGCCGGGGAGTTGTGCGCTTAGGATAGACGATCAGTAGGGTTGTTTCTTTTGATGTTGATTTTAGTTTTTTGAGTTTGGTATGTGTGCATCCTCATAATGGGTGATTACATATACCCGGATCAGTATTTTGAGTATTATGAAAATCCGGCCGACACATATTACGAGGATGATTGCTCATCCGATGACAATGGATGGCGGACCGAGGAGCCATCTCAACCTGAAAATTCTGCAACTTGGGCTCAACTTTGGGTACTCATGTATAACAACTACCACGAGCAGAAGGACCAGGCTGAAGCTCTTGAAAAAGTGCAAGCTTCTTTAGATAGGTTAGAGAAAAATTGGAAATGTTCACCACTTACGCCAAAACCGGAGGTGAGTGATTTTTATACCAATGATAATGTGTGTGAACTTGCATCACCTGAATATGTGATGGAAGGGCATGCACTGTGGGAAAGCCAAGAGACCATTGAGAGGGTCGGAAATGTTGTTGAGGAAGAGGTTGTAGGTGACAATGCTACCTCTGACTCAACAGCTTTTGATGTTTTTGAAAATGTTGATAATGTCGAGCTGGTGATGAGTGAATCCATACCATCACCAGACGATTTGATTGATGAGGACGTTGTGGAGGAGGCTGTAAGTGACAGTACAGACCCCAGCCCAACGATCCCTGAAATTGTTGAAGTTGTCGATACTATTGGGGAAGGGGGTGTAGATGACAATACTACCCCCGAACCTAGAAATTTTGAAAATTTTGAGTCTTTTGAAAGTAAGGATCTGATGATGGGTGACTTTGTACCACCATCAGATCAAACTAGTCGCTCACTCATGGTCCCGATCCACCTGTTGGACGATGATCAAGAAGTTGATGCTGATGAATTGATATTTGAAAACAATAAACACGATTTTATCACCACTCATGATCCATTCATGAATGGAAAATTAGATGTGATCAATACCATCGATGAGGATATACGGGAGCATCTCAATATGTTGCCTTCCGATCCCATTCGATTGGAAAATTTTTATTGGTTCTGCAAGCCAAAATTGCAAACTGAAAATAGCACGCGAGACGCAAGCAAAATGAAATCTGCAAAACAATTACTGGGAGAGGCACTGGGCGCGCTTCATGTCAAGCCTGTGATCTTGAAGAGACACCGAAGGAAGGACCGAGCTTGGAGGTTTAAAGCCACTTCTAAGCATTCACGTGAAATAATCAGAAAATGGCAACCGGGCAGCAGCAGAGGAACCGGCAAACCATTTGACCCGGGGAAATTAGAGTACGGGATCAGCAAGGGGACGGTGGTAACTGAAATTCAGTGGAGTCAAAATGGTGTACGGCCCACCGTAGCCGCAAAAAAACGGTCCAGCTAAAAGACCAAACAAAGAAGCGCTTTCGGGAGGCAACCCGGCATTTCGGTAAGTATTTTTTATTTTTGTTTTTAATTTCTAGTTTTTATTTTTTCAAAATATCACTTGGAAAATTTTTTCAAAATGTCCTGGCATAACTCGAGTGTGGGGTGGTCGAACGGGTTTTAAAAATGCGGAAAAATCGCAAGAAAAAATGGAAAATTGCAAAGTTAGCGCCACTAATTTTGATATTAGTGACACTAACCTTTGGTCAACACGTGGTCAACCCTCCTCCACTTCTCGGCGCTAATGTTGAGTCTTCCCTCCCCATTTTCGCATCTGTTGAGCCGAGCACACCCACACAACCCGAATTTTTCGATTTTTCGTAAAATTGATCCAACCAATCTGCAATTAACCATCCAAGGTATGTATCTCAACCTTCTCTTTCACGGTTTCATGTAAAATCAAGGCTGAATTCGAGTTTTGAGCCGATTTTGGGTTTTCGGCTACCGAACCCGTGATCCTCAAATCGAACGATTTCTGTGTTGTTTTTCATGAAATTGAAGCTTAGGGTTTGTTAATCGGTCCTTTAGCAACATGTTGGTACAATCAATTGAGCAAAACAAGTCGGATTTGATAGTTTTTGGGCCGAAGGGGGTTTCGTGAAACCGGACCCTTCAACCTCAAATCGAGCCATTTTTTGCTTGTTTTTCATGAAATCAAAGCCTAGGGTCTCTTAATCGCTGCCCTAGCTACCTAGTTATGCCTTCAATTTGATGAAAACATGCAGAAATCAGGAATTTGTGAATTAGGGCTCAAAATTAGGGTTCTTCGGGTTTTTGCTCGATTTGGAGGATTTTTTGCTTGTTTTTCGTGAAATTGACAGAGGGCTTTTGTTAGTGGTTAGTTTAGGATGCTATTGGTGCGTTCAATTTGATTAAAACAGGTTGGATTCGAAAATCAAAAATCTAGGGTTCATAATTTGGGGTTTTTGACCCAAATGAGAAATTAGGGCAATTATAGCTTGTTTTTCTGAAATTAAACTTAGGGCTTTTGTTAGGCTTTAGTTTAGGAACATATTGGTGCAATCAATTTGAAAAACGGACTAAAATTGAGAAATCGAAAATTCTGGAGCTTTTCGTGCATACGCGCGACGCGGTCATCTTCATCTCGCGCCGCAGACATTCGAACTTGATCGACAGACACCGGATTTCATCGTATCTACGCATCGCGGCCTTGACACTTCGGCGTCGCGGAGACGATGAATCAGCAAGGAAAACAACTCCCAATGTATAATTTTCTTTGGTGTATTTTGCAATTTTTTTAATAATATGTTTGTTAGTATCTTGCCAAATTGTGACTGCTGCACCAACTGATGGGGTTGCATAACGCAAGTGTGGGGTCACCATACACCTACACTCGTGTTATGCCGGTGTGTTTACTGTTGCGCCCTGACTCCCGGATTTCATCGAGACAATGAACATGATCAACTTTGCTACAAATGGTCCCGACAATCAAGCAATTCGTCGTTCAAAGGGGTAACTCTTTCTCCCTAGTTTTGAAATAATTTTATGTACAACGGGGACGTTGTACGGTTTGTGGACGGTCGAAAAAGTGTGTTTTTGAAATTTTTGTGGGAAATGAGTAATTTGCAAAAATTTTAAAATTTTTAATAGATTGTAATTTTGAAACGAATAGCTTTTGAATGTTTTGGCTTTGGTATTTTTCAAGAAATACTATTTAGTTGTTATTATGCTATGAGTTTAGTCAAATAAGTTGAGTTTTAGGAGTTAGAAGATTGGAGTATTTTAGGATTGGAATTTAAGAAGGGATTGTCAATCAGTGGCCTTTGTTGTTCGAGCCGGTAGGTCTAAAATGGGTGGGCCTTATGCACCTTACCACCTAAGATCGTCTGGTCTGGGATGGTATTTCTGAAAGCTCGTTACACGGACAACATCGAAAGTCATGGACAATTCCTTAATGGCCTTTAGAATCTGAATGAGTAAGTACACTTCATTGTGGACAGAAAGTCTGTAATCAAGGGTTCTCTAGAAAGCCATGAATTCCAAAGAACAACTCAATTATGTTTTCGCGAACTATCCCACTCTAACTCAAAGAGCAATAAACTTTGAAACTGAACATAGTCAGAAATTGTTTGATTCTTTATTATAATTTGTTAAAAACTCTCTTGCTTGGGGACAAGCAAGGCACAAGTGTGGGGTGTTTGATAACGCCTAGTAATATCAAGTATTTTAGGTGTTATTTAGCCGTGTTTTAGTTAATATATCTTTATTAATTGGCTAATATCACTTACTTTTGTGCCAAAGTGCTTGGAAATGTTTTTAGTATAAATGCAGGGGTTTTAGTGCAATTCTGGAGAAGTTACGGAGCAAAACGGACAAGAAAAAGAAGTCTGGACACATTAGCGTCGCTAACTTTTAAGGTTAGCGTCGCTAATGTTTGCAGGAGGGAAAATCTACAATTCAAAATTTCAAACGCGCGCCAGGAATCTTCTAAAAGCAATATTAGCGACGCTAATTTCCATATTAGCGACGCTAATGTCAAAAAATCACAAAATCTCCGTTTTTGACTTTTAAACTCCAAAAAAATCAGGATAAGGCAACACGCGCGTCGCGGATTCTAAGTGGCCGCGACGCGGAAACCCTAATTTCGCACCATTATAAATACCGGAGTCCCGTCCGACTTTTCACTCATCCCAGGAAGCAAAGGAGGGATCCGAAGGAACTATTTCGTCAGTTTTTCAGTGGGAATCAACATTTTGGTTAGTTATTTAGTTTTTCTCTTATTTTATCAACTCGGTAACGAGGTATTCCGCAATCGGGATTTCCATCGATTACTTGATGTTTGTTTAGATTTATAGTTTCAGATTTCAGTAGCATTAGTCAGTAGTTAGATCTGATATTTGAGTGTTTGGATATTGGTTTGATGTTTGATTTGGATTTATAAAAGTTAATCATTCGGTTTATGGTTTATTTGCAATTTTCGGTATTTTGGATGTTTGAATGCTTGTTGATGTGTTTGGAACTGTTTGTTGCTTTTGGATTTTGGACTTAGTTTCTGATTTCAGTAAGTAACATTAGTCTAGGATTTGGTTTGGTTTAGTTAGTTCATGTTTGATTTGGTTTTTGGCAAAGTAGAAACAATACCGCTGACTGTAGAGTGACACTACAGTTGGTAATCTATCGTCTTGTCCTAACCACGTAACTCCTGCGGATCGACCCTGACTACCACTGTGCTAGTGTGTGTGTTAGGTTTTTCTTATTTTTGACCGCACGACGACCCAGGCGTGTCAGGTGGCGGCTAGGGTTAGGAAACCCTAGCCTTGGCATCGATTTTAGGCCATCTCCAAGGGATGATTTTCGCAAAACACCCAAGGCACAAGACAGTTCAAATCAATTCACAAGAAAACAAGCTAGCTCTGATACCACTGAAGGGTTTCTATGCAATCAATGAACACAAAAATACCTATGGTTCACATGCAACCCTAATATTGATCTATGTTTTCTTCTATGAATATTAGAACTAAGAACCTAAAGGAAACAATTCAATTCTAAAGATGAATTAAGAAAAACCAACATTTGATCTTATGATCCTTTCAAGCAGCAGCAAAAGTATCCTGCCTCAAATGCAAGTCACACCCAAGTGATGGAAGAATCAGTCCAGCAGAGTAACACAGAGAGAGAGATGGCATGAATATGAGGTGTCAGGGGGTTCCTTTTATAGCCTCCTAGGGTTACACCTGAAACCCTAAGGAGCCTCCAACTGGACAAGGCTTTTGACCACTTGGACTAGGCTTACCAAAACCCTAATCAGGGTTTCGCCAAACCCTAGAGAAGCCTCCAGGGTGGCGCCACTTTTGGTCCCTGGTTTTACCTGTCCAGTTATTCAACTATTGAATAAATGCCAAACTAGTCCCCGCACCTTTTAATTAATTAATTTAATCTCTAAATTAAATCCAATTAATTCTAGATTAAATCTCAATTAATTAATATAGTTTCTAATTAATATATTAACACTTAAATATATTAATAAACCATATATATATTTTCTATTGATTTATTATACAATTAATAAATAAATTATTCTCTCTACTAAACTATATATCTATCCTCCATCTATGAGGGCAACCCAAATGGACTTTGCTTTTATTCATAAGATAAATACAATTATAAGTCATGACTTAGACACCTAATCCAACAAGTATTTCATAAAGAAAAATGATATATTGATCTCACACATAGATCTGCCTTACATAATAACCCTAGCCGCTATACTTATACATGAGTAAAGCTACGTATTTGGAGTATCCCTACAATTCATGGATTACACCAACTACAAACATGATAACTATGGAAATACACGATAATTAAAAGAATTACATAAATACACAAACTATACGCTGCTGCTGATGATAAGACACTGATACAGTTTGACAGCGTAAGTAACACTTTGACACTCATAGATTTATGTGTTGACGCTGATCAACCCAACACATTTAGTGTTCTAAAATCTTAGCAAAATTTGGATTGTATCATATATAAACAACATCGATTGTGTGAATCTATGACCAATTATGGTCCAATCATTTATAAAGGACATTAAGGTAAATTAACATAATACTCAATCAATTATATATTAATTTAATCCAATAATTTAGGCAACTACCTAATTATCACTTAATTTAGCACATTCTCTCTCTCTCTCTCTCTCTCTCTCTCTCTTTCTCTCTTTTTAACTTTCTCTCTCTCTCTCTCTCTCTCTCTCTCTTTTCTCTCCTTTAACCGTATGCTCCATGAAACCCTAGATGTCAAATTGTAACCACAATTATTGAATAATAGAAAAGTGTTGAAGAACTGCTAACATCAATAACATATCAGTAACGGTCAGCGACAGATCGCCGACAGATTACCGACGGATCGCGTTCCAGTCTACAATAATAATTTTTGTGTGGTTCTAATTATAGTGAAGACATACCCGTCACCTACTTCTTCCTTTTTCCCCTCTGTGTTTTTTATTACAAGTGGTGGTCTTGGCTGTTTGCCATGACCGAGGTTGACGATATGGTGAATCGGAATCGTGTTGGCTGATTGTGGCATGCAATTGGTAATGCGAGAGGGTGAATATGATGGTGAAGGGATCTAGTGATGAACCAGGGGACTTGATGCTGAATGTTAGTATGTGTTATTCTTTAAGATTGGAACCTGAAATTAAAACCGATTCTTGAAGAATGGAATGCAGAAAATGCATATTATCGAATGGAAAACAGCATTGAAGCTGATTCTTGAAGAATGAATTTCAGAATTGAAACTGGTTTTTGAAGAATGGAATGAAAAAGAATGTAACACAGAAGATAAAAAGAATGACTGTTTAAAAACAAATTCTGTCTATCATGCTAAAAAACGAGAAATAATTTTTTAAGATCGCTTATTCCTTTGATCTATCTTTATATAAAAACTCGTTATTGTTCAAGAATGTCATGTGCCATGTGAAATTTATTCTATCATACTTGCGAGAGCATCATTTTTCATTGTGTGAATAATGTATAAAAATGCACTCGAATTTCATGTTTTAAGAATGTCCATTCGTTTTAAATGCTTATTCTTTTAGAATATGAATTCTTTTGATGTATTTTCTTTAATGAGTCATCATTCTTTAAAAATGTTTTGTGCTATATGAAATTTCATCTATTACAACTCACGAAAATATCAATTTTATCGCTTTCATATTTATTAAAACTTGAGATAACGGTCAAATTTGATTAGAAAACACATTAAAATTAAAGTTGAAATTTTAAAACTGATAAAGAAAAATGGTCAAATTATATATATATATATATATATATATATATATATATATATATATATATATATATATATATATATATATATATATATATATATATATATATATATATATATATATATATATATATATATATATATATATATATATATATATATATATATATATATATATATATATATATATATATATATGGCTCACGTGGGGGTATTTTGGTACTTTTGTTTGGTCTTTATTACAGGTAATGATTTGGAGCCATTAAATGTACATCATATCAATAACCACTTAGAAGATACGGTGAAATGATATCGAAATTCAGGTGAAGCAAAAAAGCTCATTTTCCAATCGACTGCTTTTTGTAAGGCTAGAAACATGTGGGTAGTAACGAAAGAGGCGATGAACAACTTGAAAGTTTTTGGTTACGGTAAGCTCGAATCTGAATATACTAAACTATGATCTTCGAACTAAAAGTTTATGATATTTGTAATGCAGAGGGAGACTTAAGCCTCTTCACGATCGAGCTTCACCACGGAGGTTTCTTCGCATTGCAGCCAAGTAGGGATTACGTTAAAGGTAAGATCACTTATATTGACAATGTCGATGTATATGAAGTGAATCTCGAAGTGATGCAGACTATACTTAGGGTTTTAGGTTACGCTGTCGAGAAGCCACATTTTTCCATTTCTTACTTCCTGCAATTAGGCTAGCCAAAGGGCAAATACCCTTGGGTTGTGATGCGATTTTAAAATATTACCGCGTTATGTTTCAATCGTGGGACAGATCGAGATGTTTGTGGAACATATATGGACACTCGGTAGTTGATAACCATGGGAAGTCCCCTATAGCCAATTACTTAGACAACAACAATTTTCTGATTTCCCCTGAGTTTAGAAAGTTACAAATGAAATTAAGTGGAAACCCATCATGTAATAAAAATCTTGTGTTTGATTTGAACGAACCTTTGAATGATGATACACAAAAACTTGTTGAGGCCACACCATGTTTGGACATGGTTGTCTACGACCCGACGGTCTTGAAAGTAAACTTCTCAGTTGAGGCTCATCCTATGTTTCGTAACACACCTGGTGTCGTACGTATCGGGGAACCTTCAAAGCTTGTGGTTCTCGACAAAGAAGATTGGCCAGGTCAAGAACTACAAACATTGGATTCATATTTTTTTGATCCACTTTTTATGTATAACATTGAAGATTCAAACTACCAATGAGACCTAGATAGTGATTATCAGTTCAATTTAGGAGCCGATTGTGAAAAGGACTGGTTAGAGGCAATGAAGAAATCAACTAACAATGTGCAACCAACTAAAATAACAAGTGACGATTTGAATGAGGAAGTTGTAGGTTCTAGTAGTGAAAGTTGTAACGTCCCAAAATTTGTCTCTCTCTCTTTTTTTTTTAAAGAAAAATGCAATAACGCCAAAAGCGCGTTTTGCCAAAAGCACATTTCACCAAAAGCACATTTCGTCAAAAGCGCATTTGGTCAAAAGCACATTTGGTCAAAAGCGCATTTGGTCAAAAGCACATTTCGTCAAAGCGCACTAGCGCTAAAAGCGCAAAAACGTTATTCTATAAAAATGATAGCGCTATCACTGCACAGTAAAACCAAAGGCACAATAGCGTTATTGCTTAAGCATAGTTGTCAACTTCATGTCTATAAGACATGAATATCAAAAGCACGGTCCAACTAAAACATTAGGTTTACAAGTTTACAACCATGGGCGTTACGAATTTATATCAAAACAAACCATAGCAAGCAGAGAAGGATTAAACCATAAAATCAAATGATAAGAGCTATGCTTAGCTCCACTCCATCTAGTCTTCCAAAACATATCTAGCATCTCATTTCGTCATCCTACTCTTGCGAAGCTGGACCTAGGACACATGACATAAAACATAAAATACGTAAGACAAAAATGTCTCGTGAGCTACATGAGTTTTAGACTCGAAACATTTAAAAACATAATATATATCGTTTCCAAAACCTTTGTAACCAATTCATATCATATCTCTTGCTGAAAACATTTAAAAGCATATCATATATCGTTTTCAAAGCCTTGATAATAAGTTGTCATCATAAAACTTTCTTTACTCAAACTTGACTGGTATTCATTCGTGTTTGGATTTTTATACTTAGGGCCTTAATCACCTATGGTGATACCGCAAGTCTATACTGAAATGGTAAGAACGTAATCAAACCATCTCAGCATGATATAACATGCTTTGACTGGTATCTCCACGCGCTTTATTTTTATACTTAGGATAACCACACTGAGTGATTTTCCCAAGTCTATACTAAGATGGAAAGAACACAATTAGTCCATCCTAGCATCGTGTGTTTTAGGACATCTACTTCCCGAAGGGGAAGGTACCACCCAGGCCAGTAGACTCCTCTATATTCCCTTATGGGAATATCATGGCTCGGGCAAAAGTGGGTAACATACTAACTTGCATTGCTGCATTCATTCATATCTCAAATACAAGTCATAAAAAAGAAAACATAATATGATTTGACATCAAATTACTTGCTGAAATCACATTAAGGCTAGTGCCAAAACAAACTTTTCAATTTCGATTCAGTTTGATGTCAAATCACACTTTTTAAAACATATTAGGCTTAAAGCCAAATCGTATTTCCAACTCATATCGGCTTAATGCCAAAACTTGCTTTCAAACCGTTATAACTTTGTGCCAAAATATACTTTTCAAATCACTTGGGCTTAATGCCAAAACTTGCTTTCAAATCATTGTACAAGACTTTTATAAACAGGTCATAAGTAAAATAAACTTGCATATCATTTCATATTCGAAATTCACATAAACCATAAAAACATTTTTTTGCCATGTACCCCAAGACGGAAAATGCCACATGTACACACCTCGGTCCGCTAGTCTTTGCCTCTACTTGCTTCTGCGCAATCCTTAGCTTCTATATTGATAATATAGAAGATTAGTATTATAATCAAATGTTAACATACTACGTATGTTAAACAAGTCTAATTCATATAACTCTTTTCAACTAGTTCAAACTAGCGTTATTCTAGGAATATTTAATTTTAGTCAATTAATAAGTAAAACGTTCTTTTACGCGTTATGGTCTAAAACTTTTCGATATTAACTTTTAAGCGAAAATTTCCTTCTTATGGTTAAGTTTGACCAACTCTATCAAACCAACAACTTGGTTCCTCATTTAACCCAAAAGTTCCAAGTTTATAAATTAAACGTCAAAACAATTAGTTTTTATTAAATCTTTTATGCTTGTAGCATACTCGTGTTCTTGAGTCCACCATGACCAATTCCATTCCAATCTTCCTTTCCAATTCCCATGTGTATTAAAACATTATTTCACCTAGTTTAGCGATTATTAACTCCAAAACTGAAACTTTTTGACATAAAACCCCCATTATAAGTGCTAAATATTCCATGATTCTTCACCAAACCAACATTTGCTAACATGCATGTGAATATCCAATTAAAATCAGTTGATATCTAACATAAACTCAACCATAGATGTTATAGAACTATAATTTCTTCATCTTTTCAACTAATTGCCAACATGCAAGAAGGAATTCAAACCAAAGTTCAATACTTGAGTCCCATAAGTGTTTTTGAGCTCATAACCACAAAAGAAACCCAACCCCTTGCTCAATTTCAACATGCATGTGAAATTTTCGGATTTGGGAACTAGGGTTTGAAAAATCATCTTATACCTTTTTCAAATTTCTGTCCCAAAGCCCCAAAAATATGAAATTGAAGGTGTCTCTTGTTTAGAAATCGAGATTAGAAACTCCCTTGATCCTTCCCTTCAACTTTGCCGGCCGTCGCACCACTTCCTCGCCGGAAACCGCCGACAGCGCTATCTTCGTCTTTTTCGCGAGCTCCGGCGAGTTACTGCTGTGCAGCCTTGAGCCTTGCACTCTCCTTGTCGGTTGGTGCTCGATCTTGCCCCTCCTTTGTTCCTGATTTGAGGTTCACGCACACACACAGTCGGGGTGTGTGTGTATGGGTTTTTGCTTCTCGATCTCACCTTTTCCTAAGCTCTGATTTGATTTTGCGTAATCTGGGAAGTGATCTTAGCCCACAGGTGTAAAAGGGAAGCTAATGGCTGATTTTAATGAGAAAGGACAAAAATACCCTTAATTCTATACTTAAAGAAATTTTCCAGTTTTTTCTCTTTATTTTTCTTCAACTTAATAGGGGCATAACCTCTTCGTATGAAATCCAAAACTTGCAAAATTTATACCTTTAGAGAGGTAGGAACGAGCTCTACAACTTCCCCCTACTGACTCAAGTTTGAATGTGTATAGAATTTCTGTTATTAACCCTTGAAAATGACTCATTGGTCATTTTTATTACTTTTGAGCCATTTTAAAACCTTCATAACTCATTTGTTACAACTCCAAATGACCCGATTCTTTTTCCTATATTTTTGTTATCTCAAATACTACCAAAGTCATGTTGATGACCTTTTCCTAATTCCTTTCATATTTTAAGATATTAATTTTTAAAGATAACTAAATAAAATTTTCACTTTGGGTCCTTTATGTGATTTCATTTTTACTCGGGTTCATATGTTATCATTGTTTTACTAAAGTTACTTTCTTATTAGTATAAAGTAATTATAATACTTTTATGCTCATATAAAATATTAGGTTTATCGAATATTAAATTCATATAACTCAAGAAAATTTTAGTTGTCACAATTACCTCCCCCTTAAGCGGATTCCGTCCTCGGAATCAAATTGTAGTCCACGAGGTTGGGGTATCTTCTCATCATTTCGTCTTTTGTCTCCCAAGTAAGATTGACACCAAGGGAATGCTTCCACTTGACTAAGACTAAGTCCATTTCCTTATTCCTTAACTTCTTAGTCTTGAGTTCCAAAATAGCTTCGGGTTCTTCTACCAATCTCTTGTTATTATCAACCTTCAATTCCTTCCAAGGAATTGTCAATTCCTCCTTCCCAAAGTACTTCTTCAAGTAACTCACGTGAAAAGTGTCATGAATACCTTGAAGCTCTTGTGGTAACTCCAATTTGAAAGCTTGTGTACCAACAACCTTTGAGATTTTAAAAGGCCCAACATATCTTGGACTCAACTTGCCCTTCTTACCGAACCTCATCACCCCTTTCCAGGGTGAAACTTTCAGCATCACCAAGTCTCCTACATTCAAGTCATAAGGTCTTTGCATTAAGCTCGCATAGCTTCTTTGTCGATCCTGGGCCGCCTTCATATTTGCTTGTATGACCTTGATCTTTTCATTAGTGACTGCAACAATGTTGGGACCTGTAAGTTTATTTTCTCCGACTTCAAGCCAACAAAGGGGAGTTTTACACTTCCTCCCATACAACGCCTTAAAAGGCGGCATCCAAATACTTGAGTGGTAACTATTATTATAGGAGAATTCAACTAAGGGTAGGTGATCGTCCCATCTCCTGCCAAAATAACTCACGCAGGCACAAAGCATATCTTCCAATGTTTGGATAGTTCTTTCGCTTTGACCATCAGTTTGGGGATGATAAGCTGTACTTAGGTGTAGTTTTGACCCTAACGCTTCTTGCAGTGCCTGCCAAAACCTTGCGGTGGACCTAGCATCTCGATCTGACACTATAGACAATGGCTGTTGGTTATATGCCCATCGTTATAACAAGTTGGTAATATTATTATAAATAGTAGGGTCCTTTTGGGTTACACGCAAGTCGATTTAGCTAAAAGAGATCGAAAATAAACTTGAGGGGTTAAGTTTATTAATATACCAAAGTAAAGGTATATTAATTAGAAACTTAATAAGGATAAAGGACTAAAGTGAAATATCCACAAGGGAGGGGATAAGGATGAGGAGCACTATAAATACAACCCTAGATCTGAGTTGTAAATTGCTGCCAAAACCCTAATTTTCGTCACTCTCCTCCCACCCCTTGGTATACGGCCGATTTCTTTCAAAACCCTAAGTATTACGTGCTAAAACTTTAAGCAAAGGTATATACTACGTCAACGGGTGCTGGATCGTTGTCTTGGGTGTGATTACATTAGAGGAGTTCTACTTTGGGCTCTCGTCATCCTAACAAAATCAGATCTGAGATTTAAAAGGTATGTTATCGTATTCCAACAGTGGTCAGAGCCTCTTTATCATGATTTTGTACTGTTTTGATTCGATTAAAATTGTTAAAAAACGTTTTTTTTTTCTGATTTATCGAATCTGATCGATGTCCGCGCCGCGGTACTTGAAATATCGCGTCGCGGGTTTTTCTAAAGTTACGATCATTAGGGTTTTGCCGCGTCGCATTTCCTAGTGTTCCGCGCCCCGTCGTTCTTGTCATGATCGGTTTCTTTTGATTACCGTGTCACGTTTTCTCGTGATCCGTGTCGCGACGGTCGTGACGTTTTATTTTCTGAAATCAGATTTCTTGTTATAAAATGGAGATTTTAGTATTGTATGATTGTTTAGATTAATCATTGACATAGAATGCTTGCATGCTCAATAGGATTAATAGCTAAACACAAAGTTTAAAATGCTTCAAAATTTAATGGATGATTGTTTAAATTAATTATTAACACTGCTTCCTTGCGTGTTTAATAGAATTAATAGTTAAACATAATTTTCAAAGAATACTTAAAATTTTAAATGATATATATATATATATATATATATATATATATATATATATATATATATATATATATATATATATATATATGTATATATATATATATATATATATATATATATATATATATATATATATATATATATATATATATATATATATATATATATTAGAATTGTATCTATATGTATAACTTAAAATAAAAACATTGGTCAGACCGTGACTAGGCTCACCTACTCTAAATGTGTAGAAGGTTTAAGGAGGTCTTTTTGATTCCTAATGAGGTCGTTTTTTAAACAGCATTCACTGCTTACCACCCTCACCACCTGTCGCATTTTATTGAGTGGAGTTACCGAAAGGGTTTGATAGGACAGTGTTTCAAGATAAAAGTATTACTGAAAATACACAAGTAAGAAAAATTTGTTAAAAGTTAATAGATTTTTTTTTTCAAAAGTCAAATTGGCAATTTCAAACCGGTTTTAAAAGTTTAAACTGACCCTTATGCCAATTAAAAGGTTAAAATGTTTTAACAAAAAAATCCCGTTTTATAAAAATGTAAATCTCATGCTACCCACAAAGAACCACACATTTAACCGGGCCCTTCCGGCGTGGGAAGTGCTATAGCCAACGCGTCGAATTGGACTCGGCCAAAATGATGTGATACTCGCGATAACTCATGAATCATGGGCCGGGTGTCACGTGGGTCCTTCGTGGTCGATTTACCATCCAAACCCGTGATCCGCGGCATACCCGTCATGGGAGAGAGGTTGAGCATGATGGGACTAAACATGCCATTGATTAGATTCATTGAATCCCGAAAGATCTAGAAGCTTCATAGAGATTGAAGTTGGCAAAGAGTATTGCCTACCTAAATAACTTTTGGGGGTGACTACGGCATACCTCTTCACCACCAGAAGTGAAATATGGATTCTAGCCTTAAGTAAAATTATTGTTTTGGGTAATTAATTTTTAAGGATTAATCAAACTAATTAAAATCTACTTTTCATATAGATGGCTCCAAACACAAATGCAAATTCGAATTTGGCTACAAATATCTCACTAATGCAACTCCTCTCTAAGGATAAGCTGACCGGATCCAACTACTTGGACTGGATGCGTTCCCTTCGGATCGCCCTCCGGTATGATAAGAAAGAATGGGTCCTGGACACAGCTCTTCCTGAGGCTCCAGCTGATGATGCAACTAAAGCTGTTAGGGATGCTTGACAGAAGCATAAAGATCAGTCGAATGAGGTTGCTTGTCTCATGTTGGTGACCATGGTTCCGGAACTCCAAAAGAGTTTCGAGACCGCTGGGGCGTTCGACATGGCCGACCAGCTCAAGGAAATGTTCCAAGAGTAGGCTAGACAGGAACGATATGACACTATGATCTCCCTACTAGATTGCAAGCATCAGGAGGGAACCGCTGTCAGTGCACACGTGCTTAAGATGAAAGCATACGTTGACAGATTGGAGCGACTTGGATTTCCGATCGGTCAGCAATTGGTTACGGATATCATCCTCCACTCGCTGAACAGTACATTCAGTCAGTTCACACTGAATTTTAATATGAATGGATTGGAAAAGACCATAATGGAGTTACACGGCATGCTAAAAACTGCCAAGGCAAATATGTCTAAATCTAAGAACTCCAGCTCCACGGCTCCAGTATTGGCAATCAGGGAAGGGGCAATCAAGAAAAAGAAAGCCAAGAAGCCTAAAGGCAAAGGGAAGGGTCAAGTTGGTAACCCCAACTCCAACCCTAGCAACAAGGGCAAGGCTGGTTCTATGATAGCCCCGTCACCAAACCTTGATAAGGCCATTTGTTTTCACTGCGGAGAAAAGGGACACTGGAAGCGAACCTGCCCTAAATACCAGGAGGAGATCAAGAAGATCAAGCCCAAAGTGTCTGGTACCTCAGGTATATACATGATAGAACTCCATAATACTTCTAATACTAATTCATGGGTCCTAGAAATAGGATGTGGTACTCACATTTGCTCTGATGTGCAGGGACTAAGAAGAAGTAAGAAGTTAAGGCATGGGGAGCTTGACCTGATCATGGGCAACAGACATACGGCTGGTGTCAAGAGGATTGGAGATTACGAGCTCGTGCTTTCTACTGGATTTTCTATTAATTTATTAGATTGTTGCTATTTGCCAGAAATGGCTAGAAACATTATTTCTTTTAGTGCTTTGTATCGAGACGGTTTTGATTTTGGTTTTGATAATGGAAATATTTTGGTTTTCAAAAATGATTGTCTTTACTTTAAAGCATGTCCTACAAATGGTATTTATGAAACTATCGTGAGCATTAGAAGAAATAATAGCTTAATCTTAAATGTTGATTCAGATACATCCAAAAGTGTATTGGATAAATCATGTCTATGGCATTGTCGACTTGGCCATATAAACAAGAAACGCATCGCCAAACTCCAAGAGGATGGGATTTTGGAATCATTCGACCTCAAGTCTGATGATGTATGTGAGTCTTGTTTATTAGGCGACATGACAAAAGCGCCATTCACAGGGAACTTTGAAAGAGGCAAGGATTTGTTGGACCTCATACACACTGATGTGTGTGGACCGTTCAGATCAGCCACAAGACATGGAGAAAGGTACTTCGTCACATTTACTGATGACTTCAGCAGATATGGGTATGTTTATTTGATTAAACATAAGTATGAAACCTTCGAGGTGTTCAAAAGGTTTCAGAACGAAGTAGAGAATCAACGGGGCAAAAGGATTAAGATCCTCCGATCCGACAGGGGTGGAAAATATCTTAGTCAAGAATTCTATGATCATCTGGGGAACTGTGGAATTGTTTCACAGCTGACTCCTCCTGGAACACCACAACATAATGGTGTAGCTGAGAGGAGGAACCGAACATTACTTGATATGGTTCGGTCCATGATGAGTCGTGCTACGCTTCCAATCAGTTTTTGGGGCTATGTCTTGGAGACTGTAGCAAAAGTCCTGAACCTTGTACCAACTAAGAAGGTCAGCAAGACACCCTCTGAAATATGGAATGAGACTAAACCCTCATTAGCGCATTTGAAAGTCTGGGGTTGTGAGGCTTACGTCCGTCGTGAAGCCATCGACAAACTAGAACCCAAATCAGAGAGGTGTTACTTTATTGGTTATCCTGCTAGTTCTTTTGGGTATTTGTTTTACAAACCTTCTGAAAACAAGGTGATTGTTGCACGAAGGGCAGTCTTCCGAGAAAGGGAGCTGATACACCAAGAGGCCAGTGGGAGTCAAATTAATCTTGAGGAGATTCAAAACCAACCAATAAAGGACCTGATGTTGGCACTAGCTCTCAATCAGAGGTTGAAAAACTTGTTGAGCCTCAGCCAAGTACAGCTAGGGAATCTGACATACCTCCACCTCCTGTCCGGAGATCTGATAGAGTACGTCATGCACCTGAATTTTATGGTTTACATATTACTGAAGGTGATGAGTCAATGGTAGATGACGATGAACCTACCAGCTATCAGGAAGCAATGGCAGGCCCAGATGCTGCCAAATGGAAGGAGGCTATGGAGAGCGAGATGAAATCCATGCATGATAACCAAGTTTGGAACCTGGTTGATCAAACACCTGGCCTTAAAATAGTTGGGTGTAAATGGGTCTTCAAGAAGAAGACAGACATGGATGGAAAAGTACACACATATAAAGCCAGACTGGTGGCAAAGGGTTATACTCAAACCCAAGGGATTGATTATGAGGAAACTTTTTCACCAGTGGCAATGATTAAATCTATCAGGATATTGTTTGACATCGCAGCCTTTTATGACTACGAAATATGGCAAATGGATGTAAAAACCGCTTTCCTTAACGGAAAACTTTCAGAAGATGTGTATATGACACAACCAGAGGGTTTTGTACAGTCCAAATATCCCAATAGAGTGTGTAAACTTGTGAAGTCGATTTATGGACTCAAACAAGCATCTCGCAGCTGGAATCTCTGCTTCGATGAGAAAATCAAAGAGTTTGGATTTTCGAGAAGTGAAGATGAGCCATGTGTATATGTCAGAGCTAGTGGGAGTGCTGTTGTCTTCCTTATACTGTATGTTGATGACATACTACTCATAGAAAATAATGTCCCAATGTTGCAAAGTGTTAAAACTTGGCTTGGGGATTGTTTCGCTATGAAAGACTTGGGAGAAGCGGCATACATACTTGGTATAAAGATCTATAGAGATAGATCTAGGCGACTCATTGGTTTAAGCCAGAGTACATACATAGAGAAAATCTTGAAAAGATTCAAGATGCAAGATTCCAAGAAAGGATTCGTCCCTATGCAACGTGGTATGACATTGAGTAGAGACCAATGTCCTAGTTCTAGTGATGAACGAGAAAGAATGAGTCGAATCCCATATGCTTCAGCAATGGGATCGATCATGTATGCCATGTTATGTACAAGGCCTGACGTCTCTTGTGCCTTGAGTATGACGAGTCGTTATCAGGCCAATCCTGGTGAAAATCATTGGACCGCAGTCAAGAACATTCTTAAGTATCTTCGAAGGACGAAGGAAGTGTTCTTGGTCTATAGCGGCATGGAAGAACTCACTGTAAGTGGTTATAGTGATGCTAGCTTCCAAACCGATAGAGACGACTCCTGTTCGCAGTCAGGATTCGTGTTCTTACTGAATGGTGGGGCAGTAACTTGGAAGAGTACCAAGCAAGAAACAGTAGCTGATTCGACAACGGAGGCTGAGTATGTTGCAGTTAATGAAGCTGCAAAGGAAGCTATGTGGATGAAGAAGTTCATCAGGGATCTCGGTGTTGTTCCTAGCATTGATGGTCCAGTTGAGATCTTCTGTGACAATGAGGGTGCAGTCGCCTTGGCGAAAGAACCCAGAGCTCACAAGCGCACAAGGCATATACACCGGAAGTACCAATATCCGGAGGCTCGTTGAAGAAGGAGACATCAGGATTAGTAGAGTTACATCAGAAGATAATCTTGCTGATCCATTCACTAAACCGTTATCTCAGGCCAAGCATGATTCTCATACTAGGTCGATGGGCATTAGATTTGCAAATGAGTTGGTTTAAGTGTATTTAATTTAGTTTGATTTGTGTTTGGAACTCAAGCAATGTGAAACTCTATTCTTTTTGAAGATTATTATGTGGAGAACTTAATATATGCATGAAGGAAGTCATTTCATTAGTTTATCATTGTGTTCCAATTTTGCATGTTTTATTGACTTCTTGAATAATTATTTTATTATTCAAAACGTCCACAGTCGGTCATACTTTTGGGAGTAAGTATTGATTCGAGGCTGACATGAGGAATTAGTAAATTGTCCATAGAGATGGACATAGCATAGAGATGCGCTAATTCTCATGTGTACTTAATAGGGATTAAGTATTGGAGTAACCTGTACTTAGAGATTACTTCATGGAATGTGTCACGAGTAATTCTAAGATGGTAATATCTTATATTCTTCAAGCGGAGATGCATTGATTCTTAGTCCTGCAGTCTCTTAAGTCTTGGTTTTCTCCAACGTTGTCCATAACTGGCAGCCATACAGGGAATGTCCAGATATGACATGATGAGTGGGCGAGATCCGTGTAGTCAAAGTTTATTTGTTCCTTCTGCCCTAACAGGAGACGCGATATCCGTGGGCCCCTCGATGATTTGGTGTTGACAGCAAATGTACGGCCGTACTCGAACTGAATTGATATAGAATCAATAAGTGCAGTTTGTTGTGGTCATCACAAATCTCTATCGGGAAACATAATCTTGAATGTTTGAGACTGACAGAATTCCATGTCAGACGTTCATATGGATATCTTGTAGAACAAAGGAATATTTGATCACTTGCCTAAGGGCTGTTTCATTAGATGAACACGGCACTTGTCTAGGATGACATACACCTTACTAGGTTAATGAATATTAGACCATACAGTTGTTATAACAAGTGCAAGTGGGAGACTGTTGGTTATATGCCCATCGTTATAACAAGTTGGTAATATTATTATAAATAGTAGGGTCCTTTTGGGTTACACGCAAGAGACGATTTAGCTAAAAGAGATCGAAAATAAACTTGAGGGGTTAAGTTTATTAATATACCAAAGTAAAGGTATATTAATTAGAAACTTAATGGTTAAGTTTATTAATATACCAAAGTAAAGGTATATTAATTATAAACTTAATAAGGATAAAGGACTAAAGTGAAATATCCACAAGAGAGGGGATAAGGATGAGAAGCACTATAAATACAACCCTAGATCTGAGTTGTAAATTGCTGCCAAAACCCTAATTTTCGTCACTCTCCTCCCACCCATCGGTATACGGCCGATTTCTTTCAAAACCCAAAGTATTACGTGCTAAAACTTTAAGTAAAGGTATATACTACATCAACGGGTGCTGGATCGTTGTCTTGGGTGCGATTACATTAGAGGAGTTCTACTTTGGGCTCTTGTCATCCTAACAAAATCAGATCTGAGATTTAAAAGGTATGTCTTGAACCCTCTTGATTTTACAGTTACAAAAGTGTGCATGATTCTGTGATCCTGGTTTAATACGATTTTGTTTTAAGTTTCCGCTGCGTTTGTTTTATGTTATCGTATTCCAACAATGGCGCCCCATGAAGTCTTACCACTTCATCCACATAGATCTTAGCAAGCTCTTTTAAAGGAGTAGTCTCCTTAATAGCCAAGAAGAGAGCACTTTTGGTTAATCAGTCAACAATGACCCATATGGCATCATGTCCTTTGCTCGTTCTTGGCAATCCCATAACAAAGTCCATAGTAACATCATCCCATTTCCCAGCTGGGATCTGAAGTGATTGTATCTTTCCGTATGGTACTTGGTGCTCCGCCTTGACTTGAGCACAAGTGGAACATTTGGAGATGTACTTCACTATTCTTGGCTTCATTCCAGGCCACCAAAATTGTCTTCTTAAGTCCCGATACATCTCAGTTCCTCCTGGATGGATGGAATACTTGGATTTGTGGGAATCGTCTAGGACTACCTTCCGCATTCCACCATGCTTAGGGACCCAAATTTGCCTCTTGTACGTTTTCAACCCTTGAGTGTTTGATTCGAATTCCGTCTTCTTTCCAAGCTTTTCCTTCTTAACATTTTCTTCCTTCATGGCATCATTTTGCGCTTCTTTAATTCTTTGAATTAAACTTGAAACCACTTCAATTCTCATGGATCTTCCTTTCACTGTTCTTTCATGGACCTTTCGACTTAAGGCATCAGTCACCACATTGGCTTTACCTTCGTGGTAGATAATTTCACAGTCGTAATCGTTAATGAGCTCTATCCACCGACTTTGCCTCATATTCAACTCTTTTTGGGTGAAAATATATTAAAGACTCTTATGGTCCGTGTACAACTTGCATTTGTCCCATAAAGATAGTGTCTCCAAATCTTGAGAGCAAAAACAATTGCTGCCAACTCCAAATCATGAGTGGTGTAACGAGTTTCTACATCTTTTAGTTGTCTTGAAGCGTAAGTGATGACTTTGCCTCGTTGCATAAGTACACAACCAAGGCCTTTAGTGGATGCATCACTATAAACTACAAAATCATCCATGCCTTCAGGTAGAGACAACACAGGAGCTTCACATAGCTTCTTCTTTAATGTCCCAAAGGCTTCCTGTTGCTTCTTATCCCATACAAACTTCACCTCTTTCCTCGTTAGTTGAGTTAACGGTACAACTATTTTGAAGAAATCTTGAATAAATCGCCGATAATAACCGGCTAACCCAAGGAAGCTCCTCACTTCAGTGGGAGTTTTTGGTGGCTCCCATTTCATTACTGCCTCGACCTTGGAGGGGTCGACCTTGATCCCTTCGATTGAAATAACATGGCCTAAGAATTGAACTTCTCGCAACCAGAAATCGCACTTAGAAAACTTTGCATACAATTGCTCTTCTTTTAAGGTTTGCAAAACTTCTCGTAAGTGGGTCGCATGCTTCTCCTCAGTTTTCGAGTAAACCAAGATATCATCGATGAAAACGATAACAAACTTATCGAGGAAGGGTTTACAAAACCTATTCATAAGGTCCATGAAAGCAGTCGGAGCGTTCGTGAGACAAAACGACATTACCAGGAATTCATAGTGACCATAACGGGTTCGAAAAGTGGTTTTTCAAACATCGTCGTCTTTTACCCGCACTTGATGATAACCAGAACGAAGATCAATCTTGGAGAAATAATCAGCTCCTTGGAGCTGATCAAACAAATCATCGATCCGCGGTAAAGGGTAACAGTTTTTGATGGTCACCTTGTTGAGTTCCCGATAGTCAATGCACATGCGCATAGACCCGTCTTTCTTCTTGACAAATAATACAGGGGCACCCCACAGAGAAGAACTTGGACGAATAAGACCCTTATAAAAAAGTTCTTGCAATTGAGACATAAGTTCTCTCATTTCTGTGGGGGCAAGTCGGTATGGTGGACGAGCGATGGGGGTCGCTCCAGGAGTAAGATTAATTCGAAACTCGACTTGCCGGACACGTGGCAAGCCGGGCAGCTCATCCGGGAATACTTCAGGGAAATCTCTAACAATTTTTACGACTTCTAATTTCTGCTTTTCTTTCTTCACGTCGAGCACATATGCGATAAATGACTCGCATCCTTTGTAGATACACTTTCTAGCGTTAATAGCAGAAATGATACTTTGCATATTGTTGCGTCGCTCGCCATACACATACATTTTGTTATCGTCGGGGGATTTAATCGACACCATTCGTTTTCCACACAGAATTTTGGCTTCATGAGCACCAAGCCAATCCATTCCTATGACTACATCAAATCCTTTGATCCTAGTTGGCAATAAGTTAGCCATAAGGATCCTCCTATTAATTTCAATGGGACTATTTTCATATGCGTGTCTCACTGTTACCAACTCTCCATTTGCTATCTCTATAACACAGGCATCATTTAAGGGCTTAAGTGGCACGCTAATGCGATTACGAAATTCATGTGACACATAAGAGAAATTTGCACCCGAATCGAAAAGAACATAAGCAGGTAATGAATTCACAAGTAAAGTACCTGCAACCACATCGTGAGTTTCTTTAACTTCCTCGCGGGTCATTTAGAATGCTCGTCCCTTTACTTTCGTTGGTTCAGTCTTCTTGTTGCTGGCAGTGGAGACCAAAGTCTCATTTCTTTTCTTCGGGCATTGAGAGCTATAGTGGCCCTTTTCATGACAAGAGAAACATTCAATCTCCCGTGCATCCTTCAACTTACAATCCCTAGCTTTGTGGCCAGATTGACCACATTTGAAACAATTTCCAGCTCTTTTTTTACATTCACCACCATGTCGTTTCCCACATTTTTTACAGTCTTTCGCTTCTTCCCTCTTTGAAGACCCTGAAGAAAAACGACACTTTTTGTTAGATCCCGAAGGACCCGATTGCTTTCTCTTCTCCCCGAAGGCATGACGTTCCTTAGCCCTTTTCTCTAGCATACTCTCCACCCTAGCAGCAGCCTCAATGGCCTCATCAAGAGTAGTGGCCTTCCCGACCTCCAAAGTATAATCACTCGGTAACCCATTTGCATAACGATTAAGTCTCCCTGCTTCAGTTGGGAGGGTGTCTTCCAAGAAAGGAAGCATGTCACAGAACTTTTTCATGTATTCATCTACCGTCTGTTTATCCTTGCTAATGGCAAAGAATTCATCTACTAACTTCTCCCGATTCTTGGCAGAACAAAATTTTCCCTTTAGGCGCTTGGTGAATTCCTCCCAAGTAAAGGAGGAAACCACTTCACTCCCAAGAGTTCGATCAAGAGTACTCCACCATGTAAGAGCATTGGCTTTCAACATTTGGGAGGCAAATTCCACCTTCAAATCTTCAGGACAACGACAGATTCGTAGGATCCGTTCAGTTTCAGCAATCCATGAAGTAGTCACCTTTGGGTCCAACTCCCTATTAAACTCCTTAGGTCGACAAGACATAAAGTCTTTAAACGTACCCTACTTTGCTATCTTACGGGGAGGTGATGGAGGTGCTTCACGAGAGGATGATTGAGTTTGAGTAATGTCCTCGGGGGTCTTACTTTTGACACTTTTCTCCGACAAGGACTTAGATCCTTCCCCCAATCGTTCGTCAAGAAGACGATTCATATTAGCTTGAGTTTAAAGTCGTGACTCGTCCAATAGCTTTTGAATACCCTGAAGAGTTAGTGGTGGGGGATTTGCATCGCCCCTAGAGGTGCCTTCCTCTTTGGCTTGACCTCGCCGAATTTGGATAGGAGGCACCCGATTCGGACCTTGATCATCATTCCGTGATCCTTGGCCACTCTTTGTACGCATCTTGTGCTACAAAATTTAAATACTTTAGCAATCTTATAATACAACTTACCTTATTATAGATTCTATAAACCTAGTATGGCACTTCATGTGATCACATACTCATTTAATTCAAGTAGCACATAAGGTCTTAATTGCTTAAGACATCACATAATAATTCACTATATATCTAACATTTCTATTGCATGAGTTTAAGCCTAGGAGTGGAGTGATCCAATCCTAATTCGCTTAAACTATGGCTCTGATACCAACTTGTAACGCCCCAAAATTTGTCTCTCTTTTTTTTTTTAAAGAAAAATGCAATAACACCAAAAGCGCATTTTTCCAAAAGCACATTTCGCCAAAAGCACATTTCGTCAAAAGCGCATTTGGTCAAAAGCACATTTCGTCAAAAGCGCATTTGGTCAAAAGCACATTTCGTCAAAGCACACTAGCGCTAAAAGCGCAAAAACGTTATTCTATAAAAATGATAGCGCTATCGCTGCACAGTAAAACCAAAGGCACAATAACGCTATTGCTTAAGCATAGTTGTCAACTTCATGTCTATAACACATGAATATCAAAAGCACGGTCCAAATAAAACGTTAGGCTTACAAGTTTACAACCATGGGCGTTACGAATTTATATCAAAACAAACCATAGCAAGCAGAGAAGGATTAAACCATAAAATCAAAAGATAAGAGCTATGCTTAGCTCCACTCCATTTAGTCTTCCAAAACATATCTAGCATCTCATTTCATCATCCTATTCTTGCGAACCTGGACCTGGGACACATGGCATAAAACATAAAATACGTAAGACAAAAATGTCTCGTGAGCTACATGGGTTTTAGACTCAACACATTTAAAAACATAATATATATCGTTTCCAAAACCTTTTTAACCAATTCATATCATATCTCTTGCTGAAAATATTTAAAAGCATATCATATATCGTTTTCAAAGCCTTGATAATAAGCTGTCATCATAAAACTTTCTTTACTCAAACTTGACTGGTATTCATTCGTGTTTGGATTTTTATACTTAGGGCCTTAATCACCTTTGGTGATTCCCCAAGTCTATACTGAAATGATAAGAACGTAATCAAACCATCTCAGCATCGTATAACATGCTTTGACTGTTATCTCCACATGCTTTATTTTTATACTTAGGATAACCACACTGAGTGATTTTCCCAAGTCTATACTAAGATGGAAAGAACACAATCAGTCCATCCTAGCATCGTGTGTTTTAGGACATCTACTTCGCAAAGGGGAAGGTACCACCCCAGTAGACTCCTTTATATTCCCTTATGGGAATATCATGGCCCGGGCAAAAGTGGGTAACATACTAACTTGCATTGCTGCATTCATTCATATCTCAAATACCAGTCATAAAAAGGAAAACATAATATGATTTGACATCAAATTACTTGCTGAAATCACATTAAGGCTAGTGCCAAAACAAACTTTTCAATTCCGATTTAGTTTGATGTCAAATCACACTTTTCAAAACATATTAGGCTTAAAGCCAAATCGTATTTCCAACTTATATCGTCTTAATGCCAAAACTTGCTTTCAAACCGTTATAACTTTGTGCCAAAATATACTTTTAAAATCACTTGGGCTTAATGCCAAAACTTGCTTTCAAATCATTGTACAAGACTTTTATAAACAGGTCATAAGTAAAATAAACTTGCATATTATTTCATATTCGAAATTCACATAAACCATAAAAACATTTTTTTGCCATGTACCCCAAGAAGGAAAATGCCACATGTACTCACATTGGTCCGCTAGTCTTTGACTCTACTTGCTTCTGCGCACTCCTTAGCTTCTATATTGATAATATAGAAGATTAGTATTATATTCAAATATTAACATACTATGTATGTTAAACAAGTCTAATTCATATAACTCTTTTCAACTAGTTCAAACTAGCGTTATTCTAGGAATATTCAGTTTTAGTCAGTTAATAAATAAAACGTTCTTTTATGCGTTATGGTCTAAAACTATTCGATATTAACTTTTAAGCGAAAATTTCCTTCTTATGGTCAAGTTTTACCAAATCTGTCAAACCAACAACTTGGTTCCTCATTTTACCCAAAAGTTCCATGTTTATAAATTAAACGTCAAAACAATTAGTTTTTATTAAATCTTTTATGCTTGTAGCATACTCGTGTTCTTGAGTCCACCATGACCAATTCCATTCCAATCTTCCTTTCCAATTCCCATGTGTATTAAAACATTATTTCACCTAGTTTAGCGATTATTAACTCCAAAACAGAAACTTTTTGACATAAAACCCCCATTATAAGTGCTAAATATTCCATAATTCTTCACCAAACCAACATTTTCTAACATGCATGTGAAAATCCAATTAAAATCAGTTGATATCTAACATAAACTCAACCATAGATGTTATAGAACTATAATTTCTTCATCTTTTCAACTAATTGCCAACATGCAAGAAGGAATTTAAACCAAAGTTCAATACTTAAGTCCCATAAGTGTTTTTGAGCTCATAACCACAAAAGAAACCCAACCCCTTGCTCAATTTCAACATGCATGTAAAATTTTCGGATTTGGGAACTAGGGTTTGAAAAATCATCTTATACCTTTTTCAAATTTCTGTCCCAAAGCCCCAAAAATCTGAAATTGAAGGTGACTCTTGTTTAGAAATCGAGATTGGAAACTCCCTTGATCCTTCCCTTCAACATTGTCGGCCTACGCACCCCTTCCTTGCCGGAAAATCACCGCCGGCGGCGCTATCTTCGTCTTTTTCGCGAGCTCCAGCGAGTTGTTGCTGTGCTGCCTTGAGCCTTGCACTCTCCTGGTGGGTTGGTGCTCGATCTTGCCCCTCCTTTGTTCCCGATTTGAGGTTCACGCACACACACAGTCGGGGAGTGTGTGTGTATGGGTTTTTGCTTCTCGATCTCACCTTTTCCTAAGCTCTGATTTGATTTTGCGTAATCTGTGAAGTGATCGTAGCCCACAGGTGTAAAAGGGAAGCTAATGGCTAATTTTAATGAGAAAGGACAAAAATACCCTTAATTCTATACTTAAGAGAAATTTTCCAGTTTTTTTCTCTTTATTTTTCTTCAACTTAACAGGGGCATAACCTCTTCGTATGAAATCCAAAACTTGCAAAATTTATACCTTTAGAAAGGTAGGAACGAGGTCTACAACTTTCCCCTACTGACTCAAGTCTGAATGTGTATAGATTTTCCGTTATTAACCCTTGAAAATGACTCCTTGGTCATTTTTATCACTTTTGAGCCATTTTAAAACCTTCATAACTCCTTCGTTACAACTCCAAATGACCCGATTCTTTTTCCTATATTTTTTTATCTCAAATACCACCAAAGTCATGTTGATGACCTTTTCCTAATTCCTTTTAGATTTTAAGATATTAATATTTAAAGATAACTAAATAAAATTTTCACTTTAGGTCCTTTATGCGATTTCATTTTTACTCGCGTTCATATGTTATCATTGTTTTACTAAAGTTACTTTCTTATTACTATAAAGTAATTATAATACTTTTAAGCTCATATAAAATATTAGGTTTATCGAATATTAAATTCATATAACTCAAGAAAATTTTAGTTGTCACAAAAGTGAAGAAGATAACCAAGATGGAAGTAGTGTGGAGTTGGGGCCACATGAGAGGACAGATGAGGATGAAGTTGATATAAATGATGTTCAAGGAATCATGGAACCACTGGTGAACGATGGGGAAGAGGCATAAGGAAATGCATACCTGGAGCCATTGGAAGTGATTGACAACGAGTGATTCAAGAACTACAACCTAGAAATGACAACTCGGGAAGCTTTCTTGGAACAAATGGAAAATCCAGTTATTTCATCAAACCGGATTGTCCATGAAGTGGACTTCAAAGTGGGTGAGTATTGAAGGGTTTTCTAGCAAACAATAAACTATAAAATTCCTAAGTTCACATGCAACCCTAGAAAGATCTATGTTTTCTTCTATGAAGATATAAAACTAAAAACCTAAGGCCAACATTTATTTCTAAATATCAAAATAAGAATTAACCAACCTTTTGATCTTGTTCTTGAAGCCAGCAGCACAAATGTCCTGCCTCAAATGGTGTCACACCCAAGCTAAGAAGGAGAGAGTCCAGCAGAGTTTCTTTGGTTCAAAGTTGGCGCAGGATTAGGGTTCCCAGGGGGTTCTCTTTTATAGCCTCCAGGTGGCTACAGTCAAAACCCTAGAGGAGTCCAACTTTGACAAGCCTGTTATCAAATGGACAAGCCTCCTCTAAACCCTAATTAGGGTTTCAAGATTTATGTAGAGGCTCCACAAAATCTCGCCACTTTTGACCTTCCACTGGTCAGTCAATTATTCATCTATTGAACAATTACAAAACCAGTCCCTGCACTTTTAGTTAATTAAATTAATCTCCAAATTAAATCCAATTAATTTTAGATTAATTTCTAATTAATTATTATAGTTTCTAATTAATATATTAACACTTAAATATATTAATAAACTATTTATTTATTTCTATTTATTTATTAAACAATTAATAAATCAACCTTTCTCTCTACTGACTTCTACATCAATCCTCCTGCTATGAGGGCAACCCAAATGGATTTTGCTTCAATTAATAAGATAAATATAAATATAAAGTCGTGGCTTAGACACCTAATCTAACAGTCTCCTACTTGGATAAGTCTATGACTTTTATTTATCTTCTGATTAATAAACAACCTACAACTTCCTAGATACTGCTGCCGAACTCTGACCCAGTCAGTTCTGTACATAGATAAGTGATCATATGATCATTCGTCCAACAATATATTTTCAGACATGAGATATGGATTGAGATCAATATCTGTTCGATACTCTGTTTCCCGATTTTCGGTTCTGCTTATGACTTTAAGACTTCTAATTGAACACATCAATTTAGTCCAGGCTGGGCAGCACTTTAGTCAACTTCAAAATCATCGAGCGGCCTACAGATATCTGTTTCCCATCAGGGTCAAGGAACGATTAAGCTTTGACTCATATGCTTGTGTCTTTTACTTATCAAAATCGTACACAACAATGTGTTTTATAACATCGAGTTACCGATACGTTTATGCATTGTCAATGCACAACCGACTCGTAAATTTCAACTCATATGTCTCCGCTTTAAGATCATAGGATATTATAGTCTCAACATTGTTCGTGATGTAATCCATGAAACAATCTATTGAGCGCGGGTTTATCCAATACTTAAATCTCTATTTCCAAGTACTCAGGAACGTTGTAGCAGTCTCATTGCAATGTCTAACTCCTTAGACAATCTACAAGCCAATTCACGACAGTCTTCGTTCATACTTACTCCCGAAAAGTATGAGCGACTGTGGACCTTTGAATAATCAAATTATTCGGGAAGTGAAACATGCAAAATGAAACATAAAATCTGACTGCTAGCTACTCTTGCTTATTACCAAGTCTCCACGAGGTAATCACCAAGTCGGATTCTTCATAAAACTATTATCGGTTTCTAGATTCCTTTTAAACTGTTAATTCATGTTATGTAACTATGTCTATATGACCTTTTACTCTTTTTATGTATCCAAATGTCATACATTGATACACTTTATCCAATTGGACATTCATCCGATGATATTTCAATTTAGTCATATACTGTCATTCTCACTTACATCTCCATTCTGTGTACTGTAACTTTCCATGGTTCTTGGGATCTTTAGTCTACATGACTGCACCCTAAGACTATTTCGAGGTGTTACGATGTGCCGGTGATCCACACGCGCTCCATCGGAATGCCAACGAAACTCTTTAACCATTAAGTCCTTTTACTTATTTGAAACTCTTTTCAAATTACTGTTAACATTCACCACAATCATTTTCCGATGATTTCTCACGTATGAACAGAATCCATTAGGTATTCCCAGCCAGGTCATATCCTGAGTCTGACTCACTATGCTCTAAGCATTAAGTCATCAGAACATGTTCATGACACTTCCGATCGATCCAAGAAGCTCATGGAATTCTATCTAGTCCAATTTCAAACTCTTTTGGAATCTTAGGATTACTTATAGTCCCAGTGTCACGACTTCTAATAACTATATCCTTTTTGAAGACTTTTCTCATACATCTTGAATCTTACCAAGATCATGCTTACTTTAACTAGGTCTATACTGATGATAACATTTATCTGATAGATGTCTATGGATTATGTGAGTATGTTGCACCTTCTTTATATCTCTCATGCCGAATCATCACACTTTGCAATGATAGGAAACTCCTTTCCTGGGGCTATGCATCTTGAATCTCATCAAGATCATCTTGGCAGGGTTTCGATCTATCTTATAGACGTTTACAACCGCCTGAGTATGCCGTATCTCTATTAAGTCTTTCATAGCGATACGTCTCTTAACACCAAGTCATTACACTTTGTAATGGAAAGAGACGTTTCCTAGAAACAGTATGTAGCTCACATATGGAGATAGTAGATAACAGCGATACTCCCACTGGCTTTGACACGGTTATGGACTATTCATAAAACCCAGAACTTTTGGCACATTTTGAGAATCCAGACCTTTCTGACATCTTAATGGAAATCTTTCAGCCCTTTCTCAAAATCCAATCATTTGGCATATTTTGAGAATCTGAATATTCTTTCTTGCGAGATGCCTGTGGGATGTAATCCCGGGCTTATGTACCTTTGTATTGACATACTCTTTATGAGTCCCTATTAGTGTGTCGGTGATCCACACGCGCTCCACTAACGACTTACAATGTGTCATGCAAAATCCTTTCGGATTTCATCTTCTATTGAGAGTGCTTCTCTCAGAATCAATTACATGACTCTGAGTATCGTCTCACTCAACCAGGTGTTATGAAGGTAAGTTTCTGTCCATGTTGCTTTCTTTTGATGATTCAATTACTCCCACCGGTTTTTAGACCAGGTGTAAAATCAATCAAACTGTCACATGGACTGTATCTCGTTCTAAGGTTCTCTTAATTGGCAGCAACCGGGCTCACCAATGCTACCAAGTAGTCGGATTGTAAATCCGTACCAACTATAGTGTTTTACCACCAAATGGTATGTCACCTCGATCATAACTACCTTTGATGGTGATCAAAACTACTGGTCAAGAGAAGATTATGTCAGTGTCGAAAACAGAAATCTGATTTATGCTCCAAGCCTAGTGATCACAAAAGGTTATTTCACTTGGCTAGTCCTGAACTCATTCAGGACTGTCCCAACTCCCACTGTCTCCTTAGAACATGAGTTTTTTCTAAAAGAGCTCTTCTTTTACAGGTACAGTGGGATAATCAATGAAACGACATTGCTGATAAGGTTCAGGCTAGTCATGAGGTTCAGACATGTGACAATTGTCAAATTAAATCAACGAAAGTCAACTCAAGTCAACCAGAGCGTACATTAGATCAATATGTGAAATATAAATTTCATAATCTATACGATGTATTATTGGATATTATAATACTACATATGCTAATTCAAATCAATTATACGAACAAACCATGCTGAGCTAGATGTTTTTAATATAAAATATAAAAAAAAATGTACGTCGTGAATAGTATCCGACGTGAATAGTGAACGGTAAAATTTAAAACTCGTCCGAATATTACAAATTTTATATCGAAACATAGATAAAATTATGACGATTCCAAATATATATATTTTTACCAAAGGTTATATTTAAAAAGTTATGATAGAAAAACGGTAAAAAATGTAAAACTATTCGAAATATTACAAATTTTATATCGAAACGTAGATAAAATTACGACGATTCCAAATATATATTTATATTTTTACCAAACGTTATATATAAAAAGTTATGATAAAAAAAGTTTAATTTAACTTGAAAACGACATTTGGTTATTAAAATATTTATTAAAAAAAAAATTCAAAAGTTTTGAAAAAAGAAAAATTGATCTCCACCTAACGGTGGGTTTGAAAAAAAAATGTTTTTTTTAAATATATTTATTATTATTATTAAAAGTGGGCCCCACTTCATTATTTAATCAATTTTACACATTTTACCCTTAAAGAATTTGTATCTTCATTTCGAACACTACGTATTCAATACGTATTTTTAAATTTATCGATAATATTATGACGTTTTATAAAACGGAAAAATTACCGTCAAAACGGTATCGTCGATACGAACAATCTGACGTCAAAATTTAATATTATTGATATTAGTTCTATATTTAATATTTTCTTTTTGTGTAAAATGAAATTGTATTTACATTTAACCCCTATATTTTTATTAAACTTACAACTAATACCCTTTCGTTAATTCGTTAAAGACTTTTAGTTAAAAAGTTGATATTATTAAACTATGATTTTCGTAGATTATATTTTAATAAACAAAAATCATTTATTTTATATTAAATCTATTTAAAGAGTATTTTAAGGGTATGTTTTGTCATAAACAAATTCTAAAAGCCATAAAAGTCATATATATGTATCTTGAGGGCCGCAATACGAAAATAAATCTACTATAAATATAGCCTCATTCTAGCCATTCAAATCACACAAACAAGTTCTTCGATACGTATAGAGAGATATACGAAGAATGAGCGTTAGAAGTAGATATTTCAGTTATAAATATAGTGAATTCGAGTTAGAAGCACGAAGAGTCGGGCGATCTAACAACAATTGGCGATAAGATTCTAGTCGACATTGAGGTGAGTTCATACCCCTTCTTTTTATATTTATTCAGTTTTTAAGGCGGAGAATACAAGTTATACTATAAAAATAGCTATTTATACTCATTTGTAACAGTAGTAAACAAAATGTGAATTTTGTAAACATCATTATGACAACAATTCAATTATAGTTCCAAAATATAATATCGTATGATCTACTTACGAGAGCGGTGTCTAGGCCGATCATTTGGGCTAGGTTGTTGGATTTCCGAAATGCTTATACGCTGAAAGGGTCCTGCCTCCCCATTTGATCTTCTACCTGGCCGTTCTTTATTTGATAGTCATGAAATATTATATTGAAATTAATAAAGGGTATAACCAATTTATTACATCACTATCGTGGATAATATATCTTAAAAGAAGTTCTTTATAACCATCTAAATAAGTTATTTCACATATATTTGTAAATATATGCTTTTCACAACGGAATACTAAAAATAAACTATTATATGAATAGTTTGTTGATACAAATGTTACTATGACGTTTTAAAGAAGACAAATAATTATATAAAATATATAATTATTATTCATTACTATATTATCATGGAAAAAATGATAATGGACAAATACAAAGGTTTTTCATATACAAACTTTAACAAGTTGATTGATACATACATTTTTGTGAGACGGGTCTTCACAGTACTTATTTAAGTACATACTATAAGTCCTGAAATTTATAACTAGAGTCTCGGTAAGAGAGCGTGATATTTGTGTATAGATCTATACGGGATTGACAACCCCGCACCTGAGCTGCTAGCTACAGCTAGACTGACGGGTCTGAGGTGACAAATGTCATAACAGTCCGACGCCTGAAGAACGTCGAAGCAGGCCTACATAGTCACAGTATGGTTATAGGGGGTTTCGCATGGGAAATCAACTTATTAAATCGTTTACGTAGAAATATATATTTTCAATGGCTTTATACTACAAACTATGCTATACATTTTAGTCCTTGGGTTTTAAGGACTTGGATACATTCATAAGAAAATATTGGATTTTCTTGGATTACAATACTACATTTTACAAGGAAACAGATTCCTCATACAAGTTTTATGGTATTAAAACTACATTTTCACAAGATACAAATATAAGTATGGTTTTACTTATACACACTGGTTCTATGGAAATTAAAACTACGTTTTATCAAAGATATAAATATAAGTACGATTTACTTATACATACGACTCTTGTGGAATTAAATCTACGATTCGACTACAAGTAAACATCTATTTACACGGTTTTATACTAGAATAAAACTACGTAATACTATTTTCAAGTATACAAAATACATATACATTCTCGGTCTTTGGGTTTTAAGACTACTACTCATTTATAAGAAAATATTGGAGTTTCTGGTTTCAAACACAATCTTTTTACAAGGAAAAAGGATTATGGATTTTATCATACAAAAAAATCTTATGAACTCACCAACGTAATGTTGACACTCTTTCAAATTACTTGTATTCTCAGGAAATTGATAAGGTAACTACAACCTTTGACGATGGGTTGCTATGGCGTCATACTATGTATTTTGATATCATATTGTAATTGTATTTAAAACATACAATCTTTTGAACTCTTGTAACATTTACAATTATGTATATGATGGATGTGTTTTCTTTGATCACTATTGTACAAACGTTGTTGTGATACTGTTCATGAAGTCATCCACCCTCAGACGTTTCCGCCATCGTGGTTTGGGGGTGTGACAGATTGGTATCAGAGCATTGTTTATAGTGAACTAAGTATATCAATCCATTTAAGATATACAACTATAAATACAATGGGACTAAAACTCTCTAAAACAATCTGTACAAAGTATACCTTAAAATACAATGATATTTTTATAAAGTATAAGTACAAGTACATACATACTAGAACAGTGTCATAACCAGAACAATACAAGAGTAATACGATGAGTTGAACACTACGAGTAGGCCTAGGTAGTTATGTAATCATACCTAGGACATATAGAGCCTGATCAATTGTATTTGTCCAAGGTATGACTAACATGTACTTAGAAATAGTCATAGTGAACAACAAGTCTAAAAACTTACCAATAACCATATACAAAGAAACTCTAAAACAAAATATAAAGCTAAAATACTACAGGAGTATTTTATAATACTATAGAACCATACATCTAGACACTTTATGTACCTCTTATACCCCTATCCTTACATAGTAGACCTGACAATTCGATAATACCTGACCAATAACTATTATCGAAAACCTACCATCATCCCTACCAACAGTTCCATTAAACTAATATTGGTATAAATTCAATCTGAAAGCCGAAGGCGGGCTATGTCACCTGCCAAGTCTTCTGGGTTCTCTTCACTTGTGATCCTGAGAAAATCATGGTTAAAACCACTCATAGCAGAAACAGAAGGCAGAGATTGTTGCTGTGTATGGGTCCCTGATGAAGCTTCCTTCCTCTTCTGAACCTTCCTTTTCTTGTAAACAGCCTTAAAGGCAGCTTGCCTCAATCTCTTTGTGGTATCAGTTATCTCCGAACTGGAACCCTCGATTATTGCTCTTTTCGCGTTCTCTAGACCAAGTATTACATCTGCTTTACTAGGATTATTATTCAATTCCTGTTGCATAAATACTTTCAGTCATTACAATCTCATGGTATTAAAATTGGGGAAAAGAAATACAATTCTTAACCTGAGTATGGTTAATAAGAGTTTGTAGACTCTTAATCTTTCGTCGAGGCCAACTTTTGATGCCTAACTTCCTACAGCGTTGCTTCAACTGTGTTAATCCAACGTTGAGTTCCCTTGCAGCTTGCATAAGTGGCTTGTTAAAGTGCTGAGCTATTGCTTCCTTACTTAATGGCTGTCTAGAACCACTTCCACTGCCAATTACTGTGGCTCTTGGATTCAAAGAATCAAATACGGTTGTACTATTTTCATTCTGGATCATTTGAGCATGATCCTGATTTGTTAAACCAAAGATAAAATTTGGTGCAATAACATTAGAATCTGCCGTCGGCAGTAACTGTTGATTTTCAGCTATGAACCCAGGGTTTTGAAATCCCTCCAGATTCCTTTGAATCATCTGAAGGTGATCCTGGTATTGAAAACATCCCTCAAACTCAGGATTCATTCCAACACTGTCGTTATGAATCACCTGTAGTTGATCATCATTCTGTATGCCAGCCATGAATCCTTGATTCATGGGGATAATCCCACTGTTCGTTATGTACTCGTCCATAAATGAATCTTTAAAAATAATGTTAGGAGATAAAAACCAAACTGACATAAAAGTACTAAAATTCGACCTAGAAGTAAGTTTTGAGATTGCTTATAAGCAAAGCCCAAAGATGAAGGTCATGGATCTTCTGAGATAATACTCATCGGAGGAAGAACTTCAGGATCATTTTGAAGCTGATCCAGCGGTAATATATCTGGAAAATCTATACCTCACATAGTTTAAAACAAAATCAAAACGCTAGAGAAATGAATAAGAAATAAAAAGAGTTAAGGATATTATAACTACCAGACTCCAGTAGAGGTATCTGATTAAACGATAGGGAGGTACCCTCTTCCCTTAGGAAATTCCGCTCAGCGTCTGACAAGTTTTCCATATGAGATCTGTTTTTCATGCCTCGATTGGAAATCTGAGATTATATAAAATTAAACTAGTAGTAGGAAAGAATGAGACTGAAAAGATCTTAGATACAAATGATGATACATACCCGTTTATATAGCATCTTACAGCAGGAACTGAAAGGACAACTCACGTTCTTAATACTGAAATTCAAAATATCTACAGTAGATGCAATCTTTTCATCACCCTAAGTGATATCTTTTCCAAATTCGCGGCTTGACTCCGATGAGGACGGGATAACGAAAAGACGTTTTTTTAAATATATATATATATATATATATATATATATATATATATATATATATATATATATATATATATATATATATATATATATATATATATATATATATATATATATATATATATATATATATATATATATATATATATATATATATATATATATATATATATATATATATATATCTTCTGATAACGGAAATAGTTCAATGAACAGTTAATTCAATAATAGTTTATTCATAAATAATGAACTAGAACCTACTCGTCTGACATCGGTACAGCTCATGGTTCATCTGTATCTTACATGTTTCCTTCCATCCTACTAGTATCTTGTAAAATGACATCACGTATCATATCTTTAACATGTTTAAGCATTTCCATAATACTTAACTCAAATGATTAAGAAATCAATAGCTAACACAAATCACAATTAGAGAATTCCATATGTTATCAAAGCGAAACTCCTAATTTCATGATTTTACCAAATCAACTGTTAAAACATCACAATATTGTAACAAGGACTCGATACGACATATATTAGCAACCTACATATGAGGTGAACCAATGCATACTTTCAGATTTGGACATCTACGGTTTGAAATCCTAACACTCAAGATCATTACCCTTGTCAATTAAGAACTCGAGAATGTATTTCGGGTATTAAATCCGACCATCCCAAACTTTTTCTACGCAAAACCCTTGATCAAAATGACAAAAATTTCACATCTTTTGCTCTGAAAATCGCCTAGGGAATTTTTGGTTCACTGCCCGAATAACTCCCCTGAAGCAGGTTAGCGACATTAAACTTTAAAGTTAGCGTCGTTCACTTTTAAAATCCAACCCATACTCTGAAACCGACCCGTGTAAGTCTATTGGATACTACTGGATGTTATGGTAACTAGAACACAAACTGTTTTCATAAACGCGACTCGTGTAACTCCTACAAGGCTAAAACAGTTTCAATACACGAACCGGGAGGACGCGTGTAATTCCTCTTCGATATCTTTAAGGTTTAAACTCCTTCTAAATGAGTTTCTAATCCTCCTAATTCATGTAACAAACTAGTAACTCTTATTTATACTAGGATTAACTCAAGTTACTTATCGAAAATATCACGACATTACACCCCAAAATCAAAGCAATTGAAAACTAGGAAGCACCAAGCGTGGACCTGAATTTACCTAGGAACGTGAGGACCAGATGAAACTCAAATACCCACATCTCTTCCCAAACCCTTGAGGATCTATTCAAAGTACTAAATTTCGGGACGAAATTCCTTCTAACGGGTAGATAATGTGACAACTGTCAAATTAAGTCAACGAAAGTCAACTCAAGTCAACCAGAGCGTACATTAGATCAATATGTGAAATATAAATTTCATAATATATACGATGTATTATTGGATATTATAATACTACATATGCTAATTCAAATCAATTATACGAACAAACCATGCTGAGCTAGATGTTTTTAAGATAAAATATAAAAAAAAATGTACGTCGTGAATAGTATCCGACGTGAATAGTGAACGGTAAAATTTAAAACTCGTCCGAATATTACAAATTTTATATCGAAACGTAGATAAAATTATGACGATTCCAAATATATATATTTTTACCAAAGGTTATATTTAAAAAGTTATAATAGAAAAACGGTAAAAATTTAAAACTATTCGAAATATTACAAATTTTATATCGAAACGTAGATAAAATTACGACGATTCCAAATATATATTTATATTTTTACCAAACGTTATATATAAAAAGTTATGATAAAAAAACGTTTAATTTAACTTGAAAGCGACATTTGGTTATTAAAATATTTATTAAAAAAAAAGGTCAAAAGTTTTGAAAAAAGAAAAATTGATCTCCACGATGGGTTTGAAAAAAATATGTTTTTTTTTAAAATATATTTATTATTATTATTAAAAGTGGGCCTCACTTCATTATTTAATCAATTTTACACATTTTACCCTCAAAGAATTTGTATTTTCATTTCGAACACTACGTATTCAATACGTATTTTTAAATTTATCGATAATATTATGACGTTTTATAAAACGGAAAAATTGCCGTCAAAACGGTATCGTCGATACGAACAATCTGACGTCAAAATTTAATATTATTGATATTAGTTCTATATTTAATATTTTCTTTTTGTATAAAATGAAATTGTATTTACATTTAACCCCTATATTTTTATTAAACTTACAACTAATACCCTTTCGTTAATTCGTTAAAGACTTTTAGTTAAAAAGTTGATATTATTAAACTACGATTTTCTAGATTATATTTTAATAAACAAAAATCATTTATTTTATATTAAATCTATTTAAAGAGTATTTTAAGGGTATGTTTTGTCATAAACAAATTCTAAAAGCCATAAAAGTCATATATCTGTATCTTGAGGGCTGCAATACGAAAATAAATCTACTATAAATATAGCCTCATTCTAGCCATTCAAATCACACAAATAGGTTCTTCGATACGTATAGAGAGATATACGAAGAATGAGCGTTAGAAGTAGATATTTCAGTTATAAATATAGTGAGTTCGAGTTAGAAGCACGAAGAGTCGGGCGATCTAACAACAATTGGCGATAAGATTCTAGTCGACATTGAGGTGAGTTCATACCCCTTCTTTTTATATTTATTCAAGTTTTTAAGGGGGAGAATACAAGTTATACTATAAAAATAGCTATTTATACTCATTTGTAACAGTAGTAAACAAAATGTGAATTTTGTAAACATCATTATGACAACAATTCAATTATAGTTCCAAAATATAATATCGTATGATCTACTTACGAGAGCGGTGTCTAGGCCGATCATTTGGGCTAGGTTGTTGTATTTCCGAAAGGGTTATACGCTGAAAGGGTCCTGCCTCCCCATTTGATCTTCTACCTGGCCGTTCTTTATTTGATAGTCATAAAATATTATATTGGAATTAATAAAGGGTATAACAAATTTATTACATCACTATCGTGGAGAATATATCTTAAAAGAAGTTCTTTATAACCATCTAAATAAGTTATTTTACATATATTTGTAAATATATGCTTTTCACAACAGAATACTAAAAATAAACTATTATAGGAATAGTTTGTTGATACAAATGTTACTATGACGTTTTAAAGAAGACAAATAATTATATAAAATATATAATTATTATTCATTACTATATTATCATGAAAAAATGATAATGGACAAATACAAAGGTTTTTCATATACAAACTTTAACAAGTTGATTGATACATAAATTTTGTGAGACGGGTCTTCACAGTACTTATTTAAGTACATACTATAAGTCCTGAAATTTATAACCAGAGTCTCGGTAAGAGAGCGTGATATTTGTGTATAGATCTATACGGGATTGACAACCCCGCACCTGAGCTGCTAGCTACAGCTAGACCGACGGGTCTGAAGTGACAAATGTCATAACAGTCCGACGCCTGAAGAACGTCGAAGCATGCGTACATGGTCACAGTATGGTTATAGGGCGTCTCGCATGGGAAATCAACTTATTAAATCGTTTACGTGGAAATATACATTTTCAATGGCTTTATACTACAAACTATGCTATACATTTTAGTCCTTGGGTTTTAAGGACTTGGATACATTCATAAGAAAATATTGGATTTTATTGGATTACAATACTACATTTTACAAGGAAACAGATTCCTCATACAAGTTTTATGGTATTAAAACTACATTTTCACAAGATACAAATATAAGTATGGTTTTACTTATACACACTGGTTCTATGGAAATTAAAACTACGTTTTATCAAAGATATAAATATAAGTACGGTTTACTTATACATACGACTCTTGTGGAATTAAATCTACGGTTCGACTACAAGTAAACATCTATTTACACGGTTTTATACAAGAATAAAACTACGTAATACTATTTTCAAGTATACAAAATACATATACATTCTCGGTCTTTGGGTTTTAAGACTACTACTCATTTATAAGAAAATATTGGAGTTTCTGGTTTCAAACACTATCTTTTTACAAGGAAAAATGATTATGGATTTTATCATACAAAAAAATCTTATGAACTCACCAACGTAATATTGACACTCTTTCAAATTACTTGTATTCTCAGGAAATTGATAAGGTAACTACAACCTTTGACGATGGGTCGCTATGGCGTCATACTATGTATTTTGATATCATATTGTAATTGTATTTAAAACATACAATCTTTTGAACTCTTGTAACATTTACAATTATGTATATGATGGATGTGTTTGCTTTGATCACTATTGTACAAACGTTGTTGTGATATTGTTCATGAAGTCATCCACCCTCAGACGTTTCCGCCATCGTGGTTTGGGGGTGTGACAAGACAAACACTACGAGACCCTGGAGTTTCTATGTGTAAGTGGGATAATCCCAGCTTCACATTTCAGACAATGTCTTCAAGACCGACTTAGTCTGGAATGTGGTCGGTATATGGTTTTGTGGTCTGACTGGTTTGGTATTTAAATTATCGGAAACTAATTGACAATGCATTTCATACATCGAGGATCGAATTGTTTCGAGCAATGCTCCATTATCTTCCCTAAGACACATTATAACTATTAATGTTCTTGGAAGAGAATGAACTGTGAAACATTTTCTCAGTTTATGTTGTCACTCAGGTTCTGTGGATCTTGTACTTCCTTTGAAGTCCTTGAACTGTTCAAGGTTTCAATCCAATCGCTTATTCTGATAAGCGAAGCTATATTCGTCATACCGATTGACAAATATCGTGAAGTACAAACAATTGTGTTCCTTTTGAAGATTCGAGCAATACACAGCAACTGATGTGTCCGTTGCTCCTAATCTCAATGTCTTTTACATCTCTTATGACTCTGTTAACTCTGTTCAAGACTTGTAATCTTCAGTTGACTCTAAGTCAACTGATTCCAAAATCCTATCCTCTGGAAGTTTGGATGATTCATTTCTTGCCATATGTGTTTTATAAAGAACTTAATCATCATCTGACTCTAAGTCAAATGATTCCAAAGTCTTGTCCAACTGGATCTTTGGTTGATTCATTTCTTGACACATTTAGAACTCAATTCATCATGAGACTCTGAGTCAAATGATTCCAAAGTCCTGTCCAACTGGACCTTTGGTTGAATTGATTCTTATAACATTTAAATTAACTATCATAAAGGACACAATTCTTGAATCCAAACACTTTGGATCAACATTTAAGTTATTACTAATCATGCATTCAACACATTCATACAACATTTAAAGGATATCTCAAACAGCAGTTGTTAAAAGAAAATGACAACTTTATTAAAACAAAATCCTTGAACAATGTAATATACGATTGACAATGTCAAACGCATCTAAAGGCTAATAACAATATTTTAATATCTATCTAAACTTCAAAACCGTACGAGCTGGAAATCCAATCCAAATGTGCTCCTCTACGCCAGAGTCCCATACCTTACTGATTCCCTGTATACAAACCAAAATGTGTCTATCACATTATGCATCAAGGAATTATGGAACAGGAGTTTTGAGGTTTTTAGATATACCTGAGCTTTCAAAAGATTTTGACTTTGGAGCGTCTTCCAATCTTTCTGCGAATGTATCCGATTATGTGGATTCCCAGTTTAAGACATGTCCAGACGATCTGGATCGTTTCTTGTTACGTCTCTTCACTGGACTTAATCCAGAAGTGGCTGAACCATTTGAGATATGCCTATCCATGAGTGACTCGTATAAAGTCAATAGTGGACGCATTTCCATAAAGGCCCTTTTCTGGTTTTCCTTTCTATACGTCTGAATGAACAGATCGTACTTACTAGTCAGCAAAGCGTGTAGAATGTTAACACTCATCTCTTGACTCATGGAATAACCAAGTTTGTACAATTCGCCTATGTACGCTTCAATCCAAAGAACATGCAAATCGATGCTACTTCCTTCTTTTAGCTTGCACTCTGCAAGTCTTTTGAAGATCCTAGCTCGTTCCTCTTCAATTGGTTTTTGGAAATTTTCCTCAACCGATTGCATTAATTCATATAGCCCCAAGGATTCAAAATCCTTGCGGAACTCGGGGTCAATGGTCAATAGCATGAGGTCACGAATCTTTTCGGATTCATCAACTAAGAAGTTATGCTTATCATAAGAACTCTTTGTGCTGACTTGTTCCGATGGAACCGAGATCGGATACTCGGTGAGATGAAACTTGCCAGCAATGACGAGAACCAGTCTCCAATTGCGAAACCATTCCTTACAGTTAAGGCCAATCAGCCTTTCTATATTTGGCAGGTGCATTCTGATGCTCTCAGAAATGGGTGAGGGAGGAGAGGGAGGAGAATAGACACTTAATTTAGACATCTACAATAAACAGAATTTATTAGTTTAATTAATCCTTTTAAATAATTACACAATTTATTATTTATTAAGGCTAGGACCCAAAATACCCCAACTATGATGTGAAGAGGGATGCCGTAATCACAACATAATGGTCATTAAGGTAGATAATACACTTACCAATTTCATCTTATGAAATTCCTAGATCTGTTGAGACACATTGAACTATTCAATGGCATGTTTAGTCTCGGATGTGCCCCACTGTTTGTGACTGGGATCCCGAGGATCACAAACCGGGTGTGAATAACCATGCAAGTTAGCTCGGTACTCTCGAAGTCAATTACCATCACTAATTGATGTGTCGGTTAACCACACACGCTCCATCAATAATGGTAAAATCGAGAAACCCATAGCAACTCTTTGTGAAACCCTATTGGTGTGCCGGTTAACCACACATGCTCCACCAATGTTTCACAAAGCGTAATGTGCAACTTCATGGATTAGCAACTAATTCACATTTTTTGACCTAAAGTAACTAGATTGGGATTTTGTTCAAAGTTCTAGTACTTTCAATTATAGCATTATACTTTTAAGAGGCTTAGCGGTTCTATCAAACCCATTCGGATAACGACACTCGACTGACCAGGAGAGCGGTGGGTGAGAGTAGACACCCATTAGACCACCATTAGACTACCATTTTATGGGCAGTCGCCTTATACCCTCTTTATAGGAAAGTTTTGTGAATGAGGCCTACTAACGGTAAGACTAACCAGTTTTATCTTACATATAAATATTAACTTTTAATCATAAATATATATGATATATTTTAAACTCTTTAAAATATTTTAGATTTAATTTTATCATAATTTTCGCAAATTATTACACATTTTTCGAAAATTTTAAATTAAATCTTTAAGTGATTTAATTGGTCTTTTAATTAAACTATTTAATTAAACTAATTAAATCAAGGAAAGGCATCACAAAATTAATCAAATTAATTTCCTAACCTTATCCCTAGATCTCGAAATAGCGGGTAATGGATAAGGGGTTCCAGTTATTTAATTATTCAATAATTACCAAAAATAACAACCAACTATCCAAGGCAGGCAATCAATTCGCAGATAAGGGAAGGGAGGCTAGGGTTTTCAAAACCCTAGCCACCAATTTCTATTTTAGGCATCCTCAAGGGTTTATTTTCGAAAACCCAATGATCAAACAAAACAATTATATCAATTCACAAGAAAACAGCCAAGGCTCTATTACCACTAAAGGGTTTTCTAGCAAACAATGAACAATAAAATTCCTAAGTTCACATGCAACCCTAGAAAGATCTATGTTTTCTTCTATGAAGATATAAAACTAAAAACCTAATGCCAACATTTATTTCTAAAGATCAAAATAAGAATTAACCAACCTTTTGATCTTGTTCTTGAAGCCAGCAGCACAAATGTCCTGCCTCAAATGGTGTCACACCCAAGCTAAGAAGGAGAGAGTCCAGCAGAGTGTAACACCCCATCTTGCATACACCTATTTGGTATATTAATTTATAAAACCTCATTATGTAAAAATTTCATTCTTTTAAAAACTTTTCTTTTATGTCAAAAATACATCTTTTAAAACCTTTGGTCCCAATAAAAACAATTATGTAAAAGATATTTAGACAACCTTGGGGGTTACAAACTCATATCAAAACAACCACAGTAAAGCCTTTAATCATCACCAAGCTATGTCCCGTATTAAACTAACATTTCTACCGAAATTTCGGCATGACCCTTGGGCAATATGGACAAATCCATACTGACCCGACTCAATAAAACAACCCAAAAATAATACGGGACATAACATGACTTTATTGTACAACTACAAAGGAATTCTAAACCATAATCATAAATCTCTCAGTTACATGACATACTATACCGCAATTGAGATCCTCTATCTTCTGAACGTCCGTTCTATCTACATTCCTCTCATCAACTTCTAAGTCCTTTCCTTCTATCATCTGCTAACCAACATCTTGTTCCTGAGTACATAGCATTTTAAAACAAAAATACGTAAGACATAGATGCCTCGTGAGATACATGGGTTTTAGACTCAGTGAGTTTAAATCAATTTAAATATCATTTGCCATTAACAAATAAAGAAAACCTTCCCTTTCTTTTCAAAACCTGCAAACTCCACAGTTATGTTAAAACAATAAAACAGAAGTTCATTTCTATAATCATTAAAACAGAAATCATTGCTTCTCATCCAAACAAAAGCTCATTGTTAAAACATCAAATACTTTAGCTTAAAATGTCAGGTAAGCAATTCATCATAAGCAAACATAATTCAAGTACTTTCTTAATCATCATAGACCAACTGTAATTCATGATTAATTTATTATTATTTGGCTTTATACGGGTTTCCCCGTATCCCTTTCCCTCCCCGGAATAGAACGAATCTATCCGTGAGGGCGTGCTAGTTCCCTTTCCCTTCATGGAATAGAACAAATCCATCCATAATGGCGTGCTGAGACAACTACTTCGCGACGGGAGGGACCATCCCAGTAGTGTGTTTTGACCTCCCCTTACTAGGGTGAGATCCTTGTCCGGACGTCTTTCTCATTACTTTCATTTAGTTCATATTTCAATTTTTACCATTATCATTTATCACAAGTTGGTCTCTACATAAACATCATTCAAAACAAGTAAACTCATTTTCAATTCATTAACATAAAACCGTACTTCTATTTCAACTTTTAAAAAAATCATTTGTAAACCATTTCAATCAGTCAACATAAATCAATATTTTCTAATTCAAGCTTTAAAAACCACTTTGAAAACCATTACTCATGAAAGATTTATCATAACTTTTAAAAATCATTTGTCAAACTGTTAATCATAAAAAAATTTAACATAAAAACAAAACTTGTTGCTATGTACCCAGAAAAGTCCTCATGTACTCACCTCGGTAGCTAGGTATGTCGAGCTACAATAATCCACTAGCTCTTGACTCTACATGCTTCCAAATATCCTTCAACCTCTATTGATTTAATAAGAGGTTAGTACATGCTACTATACTAGACACATAATCTTTATTAAATCATACATAAATTCTTTCTAAACATCATCTAATTCTATTCCAAAGATTAAGTGTGGTTATTAAAGTATAATAGTCCATTTGGACACTTTTACCCTTTTTGTCCCAAATTCGACTAATTATGAATTTCTTGAGTTTAACATGTAATTTAATTAACTTCATAATTCTAACATACTTATAAAACACTACTAATTGCTTAGATGTCAAACCATCTATTGTTTTACTCATTTATGCAATTTTGACAATTCTAAAACAATAAAGTTTCTATAAATAGAAGTTCTTTTAAAACATGTTATTTCTCATTTACTTGACTCCAATATTTCACCAATATTTCATAAAAGTCATTTCAGTTCAATTCTATGATCTATTTGTGTCATGTTTTAAAAAATATCAATATTGTCCCAAAAGGGTTGGAATGCCCAATACAATTCCAACACTTTACCGTCCTTTTATTTCAAATACACATAAACATATTCTATAAAATATTTTTTTTTATCATTCTTTTCACATATAAATATATCTAACATATTCCATTGATATTCTTTTGTCCAACATGACATAATTATGCACATTTTATCTTCATATATCCATAGAACTTGCATGTATTCATCAAAAAAATTTTTACTCACTTAAGTTCATCTAATTTAATAATTTGATGGTGTTTTGAGTGAACTTTTTTTATGAACTAAGCATAATCTAGGCATTAGAAACACCATACAATCATCAATTTCATTAAACCCTAAATTTCTCAAAATTAGGGTTCATCCATATCATTAAATTTCTATGGATTTAACTTAAGTAAATCATGGGGGAATGTTTCTTACCTTAAGAGGAAGAGAATGCAGCAAAAAGCCCCTTGAAATACTTAGAATTAAAGCTTGATTGGAGCTACACCTACTAATTTCACCAAGAACACACCTAGTGTTCTTGAGAGAATTTTTTGGAAAAAGAGGGGAAGAAATGACTGATTTGCTCCATTATTTCGTCCACATAACCCCTAAGAAGTAGTGGAAGACACTTGTCAAACTTATGGGGTGTTAGATGTCAATTTTGGAGCTGATCTGCCACACCCACGAGGCCACACGTGTCCAGAAAGTGTCCAGCGCACAAAAAAACAAGTCTAGAGCGTACACGGGTCGTGTAGGAAATGTAGAGAAGCTGTCTAGAACCTTTAGGAAGTCCACACGGGTCGTGTCCAACCACACGGGTCGTGTACATCCTTAGAAAATTTTTCCAGCATTTCATATTTTCCTTACATTTTATACTCAACTTCAATAAGTCATAACTTTCTCATTTCTTATCTAAATTTCACAAACCATATATGCTTAGAAAGATAATAAAACGTTTTACAACTTATTCCTACTGAAATTTCCCCAATTGGAATTAAATTTATCGGTATTCAAGCTCAAACCTGGTTACTTCTTGATTTTTGCTGGTTTTGGGTCAACTTCAATCGATCATAACTTCTTTATCCGAACTCCAATTGTTTCCATTCTTTTTCATGCATTCTTATTATTCCAAATACTACATTTTTCATGTTGTGAGAAATTTCCTAATTCGAGTTACATTTTGAGTTACATAGTTCTAAATTTCCAACAACTTTATTTTTACAAGATTTCCCTTTTTATGCCAAATTTCTTCTTAATTCAAGTTCATCAATCATAATTCATACATACACCATTAAGGACTTAATATATGACTTAATTTTAATTATTTACACATTATTACACATCAAATTTATATTTTCCTCATTTCTCCTTTAAGCACTTAACAAAAGACTTAATCATCCCATTACATTCCGTTCACCAACTTACATGTAAACTTTAAACATTGGAACGAAAGTTGGTTGTTACAATTATCTACCCCTTAAAAGTATTCCGTCCTCGGAATCACTCCTTGGGAAGGAATTCATTTACAACTACATAGCTCCAAGTAAACATATACTAGTACTAAGTCTTCAATAAGACTCTTGCTTCAAATTCTTATTGCCTTATGCAATCCTTGTTATAATAATTTCTTTTGATTTCATTCAACTGCATTATCACGTTTCCTTTTTCTAAATCGTAATCACTATGATGTATTCCATTTGAAACCAAGATAACTTCATTAATCACATTTAATAATAACTTTGACTTTTCAAAGTCAACATGCAATTCAATTACTTTTTCTTCATGAGTTAGTACTCAAACATGTTTAATTCTTCAATACTTTTGTTTTCCAATGATCGAGTGTATTAATTTTTCACATAATAGAGTTTTGGACTATTTATCCAAAATAACATTCTGCTTTATCAGCCATACATAACTTCTAGTCATTAAACTTTATCTCTATGAGTCTTTCTTTACTTTGCTTTCTTCTACCATAGTCAACTTGATTATATTATTGGCCTTTTCATAATAACAATGCACCCGCATACACTTGTCAACTAGACATCTTCCATTATTTATCTCCTTAGTCCTGAATATTACTAAGTTCCAGACCTCATTGTCCATTCAATTCAATCACTATAATTCCACCAATGCCACATTAATACTATTATAGATGATTAGAGATTCATCTATTTTTTTCAGTTCACATGTCTCATTGCAACAAATTGTCTCCACATTAAAATTCTAACGCTTGGTACAATCTCCTTACTGAGGACTACACCTCAAGTGCCATACAATATCCTTAAAAAACTCTTGAGCTCTTTGCTAAACTTAATTTATCAGGTCATGAGACTTATACTTGCATCATTCTATCAATAGGGCTATCATAAGACCAAACATCCAGATTTTCTCATCTACCCCTTAAAAGAAACTGAAGGGCATTTTCTTTTAAGGTCCAAGTCCTTGTATGATTCCTATATAACAATAACTTATTCCAGTTCATCTCTTTTCACTATATATAATCTTAAAACAACCTTAGTCGCAATTTAAATGTGAATTCTCAACATTTTCAACTATATCTATTTGTGATGAAAAGCGACTACACACCGTCTGCCTTTAAGCATATAGACCATTTTGTCGAAAGATATATCACCTTAGTGATAACCATTTCATGAAGAGAGATTCTCAATATCCTTATGGTATATAGGGAATCTTTCTAAGTAACACATTCAAGTGATAGTTCCAGTTTACTCACGATAGAAATCTTACTAATCCAAGGTAGTCATGGTATGCTCCCCTAGTAAGCTCTACGAATATAAAATTAATAGCTTGCATCATGAACGAATGTTACTATTCCTTAAGAGCGTGCCATCCGCTTATCAACAATAACCATTGATTGTTAGTATGGTCTTGCAGAACTAACAATTCATAGTGACTTTATCGTCTCAAAGTACTATGTGAAAATAATGGCATACCTTCATTACTTTAACTTGTTGTTGGAAAACTTCACATATGTCAATTTCCTTCTTGATCTTCAGAATCTAATGATCATGCTTAAACATAGTAAGAAGAATGAGCTCCAGCATACCATGCTTCGTGATCTTCAAAATTCCTATTAAATTTCTCAATCGAGATCTACGACTTCAATGATTCCTTTCATTCTTATTTTCATAGCATTTTCTTTTAGCTATCATAACTTTGTGTATTTATAGTCATATTATGATAAAACATGACACTTAAGGTTTCATGAACTTCACAACTTTTCTATTTTCATTACCTTTCCTTTTATGGCATTTAACGTTATCATTTTTACTTATTAAGGCAATGCACTTATGACTTTACCCTTTGCTTAACCTTTAAATACTTTCATTTGTTATATTCATTCGGATCAGGAAGTCATAACTTCCCTTCTTGTTCATCTTACTCCTTATTCTTATCCTTTATTTTATCCTTGCTTTCTTGCCTAATACTTGTTTAGGCATTCAACTTGTATTTTATTTTTTTATTAATTTTTTTATTTATATTTATCATAATCTTTAGTAATGATTTTTGAGTTCCCCGGTTGTCCTTGGATGACACACCATGGGATAATATTATGTCTTTCTTCTTACACTTGCTTCACATAGTCATATGATTCGCCTCCGAATAATAAGCGATATTATCATTGTTTACATTTCTGACTAAGTGTTTCATATTCCTTTTTCTTTTTATCTGAGCTTTATTAGTATATGTAACCATACTTTCGATCTTTCTTTACTTTAGTCATTATACTGACACAACGAATATCGTTATTTCGTAGTCTTAACTCATTTCCGTTAGACAACAGAATCCTTAATCACTCAACTTGGAAGATTTACATACCATATTTTATATTTCTTTTGCGTCATATATCTTCAACTGATTGGCATATTACATATTAATTATATTTTTCTTAGTGGTTTCCCTCATAATTCCTCTTGTTCATATATGTATACTTTATAATGGTAGCCAACCCATATAGGGTATCTCGGTTATCTTAACTGATTCATTTTTTTAAGTTTGCCAATTCCATAATACATACTCATTTTATTATGTTTATTACTTCTAGTAATACTTTTAACGTTTTCAATTTATACTTGATTTTATTACATAGGTATATCAATCATATGTCAATTAATCTTTCCTTCTTCTCTTCCCTATTCCCTACAGGAATCCATTACCAGGTTCCCAAGATTCCTTTATGGTTCCACCAAACTCAAATACATATCCTGTGGTTATGATAGTACGGGCCCATATTATTATAACCACCTATACATATTTGTTTCTGGTATCACCACTAGGTCTCCTGGTCCACTGGTTCATGTTAAGTTATAACTCTCTATCACTCTTGACTTATCTTAGACTAATCGGCTTAACCATCCTATAGGTCTGCAACCTATCATACGATACATCCTATCATAACCCTAACTTTCGTACTTACAGTCTTATCTTAAGTCCGTATTCTCACTTCATCCTCACACAGTTTAAGCCTAGGTTCGAGTCTCGACACCTAATTCGCTTAAACTATGGCTCTGATACCAAATTGTAACACCCCATCATGCATACACCTATTTGGTATATTAATTTATAAAACATCATTATATGAAAATTTCATTCTTTTAAAAACTTTTCTTTTATGTCAAAAAGACATCTTTTAAAACCTTTGGTCCCAATAAAAACAATTACGTAAAAGATATTTAGACAACCTTGGGGGTTAAAAACTCATATCAAAACAACCACAGTAAAGCCTTTAATCATCACCAAGCTATGTCCCGTATTAAACTAACATTTCTACCGAAATTTCGACATGACCCTTGGGCAATATGGACAAATCCATACTGACCCGACTCAATAAAACAACCCAAAAATAATACGGGACATAACATGACTTTATTGTACAACTACAAAGGAATTTTAAACCATAATCATAAATCTCTCAGTTACATAACATACTATACCGAAATTGAGATCCTCTATCTTCTGAACGTCTGTTCTATCTACATTCCTCTCATCAGCTTCTAAGTCCTTTCCTTCTATCATCTGCTAACCAACATCTTGTTCCTGAGTACATAGCATTTTAAAACAAAAATATGTAAGACATAGATGCCTCGTGAGATACATGGGTTTTAGACACAGTGGGTTTAAATCAATTTAAATATCATTTGCCATTAACAAATAAAGAAAACCTTCCCTTTCTTTTCAAAACCTGCAAACTCTACTGTTATGTTAAAACAATAAAACAGAAGTTCATCGCTATAATCATTAAAACAGAAATCATTGCTTCTCATCCAAACAAAAGCTCATTGTTAAAACATCAAATACTTTAGCTTAAAATGTCAGGTAAGCAATTCATCATAAGCAAACATAATTCAAGTACTTTCTTAATCATCATAGACCAACTGTAATTCATGATTAATTTATTATTATTTGGCTTTATACGGGTTTCCCCGTATCCCTTTCCCTCCCCGGAATAGAACGAATCTATCCGTGAGGGCGTGCTAGTTCCCTTTCCCTTCATGGAATAGAACAAATCCATCCATAATGGCGTGCTGATACAACTACTTCGCGACGGGAGGTACCATCCCAGTAGTGTCTTTTGACCTCCCCTTACTAGGGTGAGATCCTTGTCCGGACGTCTTTCTCATTACTTTCATTTAGTTCATATTTCAATTTTTACCATTATCATTTATCACAAGTTGGTCTCTAGATAAACATCATTCAAAACAAGTAAACTCATTTTCAATTCATTAACATAAAACCGTACTTCTATTTCAACTTAAAAAAAAAATCATTTGTAAACCATTTCAATCAGTCAACATAAATCAATATTTTCTAATTCAAGATTTAAAAACCACTTTGAAAACCATTACTCATGAAACATTTATCATAAATTTTAAAAATCATTTGTCAAACTGTTAATCATAAAAAAATTTAACATAAAAACAAAACTTGTTGCTATGTACCCAGAAACGTCCTCATGTACTCACCTCGGTAGCTAGGTATGTCTAGCTACAATAATCCACTAGCTCTTGACTCTACATGCTTCCAAATATCCTTCAACCTCTATTGATTTAATAAGAGGTTAGTACATGCTACTATACTAGACACATAATCTTTATTAAATCATACATAAATTCTTTCTAAACATCATCTAATTCTATTCCAAAGATTAAGTGTGGTTATTAAAGTATAATAGTCCATTTGGACACTTTTACCCTTTTTGTCCCAAATTCGACTAATTATGAATTTCTTGAGTTTAACATGTAATTTAATTAACTTCATAATTCTAACATACTTATAAAACACTACTAATTGCTTAGATGTCAAAACGTCTCTTGTTTTACTCATTTATGCAATTTTGACAATTCTAAAACAATAAAGTTTCTATAAATAGAAGTTCTTTTAAAACATGTTATTTCTCATTTACTTGACTCCAATATTTCACCAATATTTCATAAAAGTCATTTCAGTTCAATTCTATGATCTATTTGTGTCATGTTTTGAAAAATATCAATATTGTCCCAAAAGGGTTGGAATGCCCAATACAATTCCAACACTTTACCATCCTTTTCTTTCAAATACACATAAACATACTCTATAAAAGATTTTTTTTATCATTCTTTTCACATATAAATGTATCTAACATATTCCATTGATATCCTGTTGTCCAACATGACATAATTATGCACATTTTATCTTCATATATCCATAGAACTTGCATGTATTCATCAAAAGAATTTTTACTCACTTAAGTTCATCCAATTTAATAATTTGATGGTGTTTTGAGTGAACTTTTTTTTATGAACTAAGCATAATCTAGGCATTAGAAACACCATACAATCATCAATTTCATGAAACCCTAAATTTCTCAAAATTAGGGTTCATCCATATCATTAAATTTCTATGGATTTAACTTAAATAAATCATGGGGAATGTTTCTTACCTTAAGAGGAAGAGAATGCAGCAAAAATACCCTTGAAATACTTAGAATTAAAGCTTGATTGGAGCTACACCTACTAATTTCACCAAGAACACACCTAGTGTTCTTGAGAGAATTTTCTAGAAAAACAGGGGAAGAAATGACTGATTTGCTCCATTATTTCGTCCACATAACCCCTAAGAAGTAGTGGAAGACACTTGTCATACTTATGGGGTGTTAGATGTCAATTTTGGAGCTGATCTGCCACACCCACGAGGCCACACATGTCCAGAAAGTGTCTAGCGCACAAAAAAACAAGTCTGCAGCATACACGGGTTGTGTAGACCCACACGGGTCGTGTAGGAAATGTAGAGAAGCTGTCTAGAACCTTTAGGAAGTCCACACGGGTCGTGTCCAACCACATGGGTCGTGTACATCCTTAGAAAATTTTTCCAGCATTTCATATTTTCCTTACATTTTATACTCAACTTCAATAAGTCATAACTTTCTCATTTCTTATCTAAATTTCACAAACCATATATGCTTAGAAAGCTAATAAAACGTTTTACAACTTATTCCTACTGAAAGTTCGCCAATTCTAATTAAATTTATCGGTATTCAAGCTCAAACCTGGTTACTTCTTGATTTTTGCTGGTTTTGGGTCAACTTCAATCGATCATAACTTCTTTATTCGAACTCCAAATGTTTCCATTATTTTTCCTGCATTCGTATTATTCCAAATACTACATTTTTCATGTTGTGAGAAAGTTCCTAATTTGAGTTACATTTTGAGTTACTTAGTTCTAAATTTCCAACAACTTTATTTTTACAAGATTTCCCTTTTTATGCCAAACTTCTTCTTAATTCAAGTTCATCAATCATAATTCATACATACACCGTTAAGGACTTAATATATGACATAATTTTAATTATTTACACATTATTACACATCAAATTTATATTTTCCTCATTTCTCCTTTAAGCTCCTAACAAAAGACTTAATCATCCCATTACATTCCGTTCACCAACTTACATGTAAACTTTAAACATTGGAACAAAAGTTGGTTATTACACAGAGTTTCTTTGGTTCAAAGTTGGCGCATGATTAGGGTTCCCAGGGGATTCCCTTTTATAGCCTCCAGGTGGCTACAGTCAAAACCCTAGAGGAGCCCAACTTTGACAAGCCTGTTATCAAATGGACAAGCCTCCTCTAAACCCTAATTAGGGTTTCGAGATTTATGTGGAGGCTCCACAAAATCTCACCACTTTTGACCTTCCACTGGTCAGTCAATTATTCAAGTATTGAACAATTACAAAACCAGTCCCTGCACTTTTAATTAATTAAATTAATCTCCAAATTAAATCTAATCAATTTTAGATTAATTTCTAATTAATTATTATAGTTTCTAATTAATATATTAACACTTAAATATATTAATAAACTATTTATTTATTTCTGTTGATTTATTAAACAATTAATAAATCAACATTTCGATCTCTCTATTGACTTCTACATCAATTCTCCTGCTATGAGGGAAATCCAAATGGACTTTGCTTCAATTAATAAGATAAATATAAATATAAATTAATGGCTTAGACACCTAATCCAACAAGTATTTCCCATGCAAGAACGTTGTCAAGGAAGCAATTCAAAACCTAGCAGTGTCTATGAATCGAAACTTGAGGATGATAAAGAATGACAGAATAAGAATTTGGGCTAGATGTATTGGGGATGTCCCCAAAAAAATCTTCTGCAAAAGAGAGTGGTCCATGCTCAAAGGGTAAAAAAGTCAAAGTTGCTGATTTTGACTTCCCATGGGCCTTACACGTGTCCACTACAAAACTAGATGAAAGATGGAGGGTCAAAACTTATATTCCAGAACACACATGTTTACCTCGTAGAGAAATACACCCATGTACTCAAGGATATATAGCGAGCAAAATCTTCCAACAAGTTGAAGGAAACCTTAACATCCCGACTCCGACCCTAAGAAATGAACTACAGAGAAAATAAAATATCAAATTGTCTTTTATGAAAGTCTTTCGAGCCAAGGTAATTGCCCAAAACAGGATTAGGGGTGACTACGAGAAACAGTACATAATGTTGTGAAACTATGCCCTAGAAGTGCAAATGAGGAATTCGGGTATAACAATAAAAATTGTTGTGGAATCGTCTCTGATTTTCAGCTCTGAGACAAGAATATTTAAGAGAATTTACATTTTTTTGGGTCCATTGAAAAAAGGGTTCAAATTGGGTCAACGAGAACTACTAGATTTAGATGGGGCTTTTATGAAGGGTCCTTATACTGGTCAGGTCTTAAGTGCAGTCGGACTCGATGGCAATAACGATATATACCCGGTGGCATACGCGATTGTTGAAGCTGAGAACAAAGTTTCCTGGTCGTGGTTTCTAGAATGTTTAGTCGATGACCTGGATATTGGACCTAATACGAATTTCATGTTCATTAGTGACAGACAAAAGGTAATTCTGAAGTTATAGTTCAATGATATCTATTTAGAAAATTACTATTTCATCAGATTAATGTTGGTTTGTAATGTTTACTTTAGGGTTTGGTTCCGACACTATCGAAGGTGTTCCCCATGGCAAAACATTGTTTCTCTGTACGCCATATCCATGAAAACATGAAACTTTACTGGAAGGGTAAACCAATTAAAGATTTGCTTTGGAAATACTCTCGGGCAACAACAAAGACACAATTTAAAATGGCTATGGACGAGTTAAAAGTTATGAACAAAGAAGCATACTAATGGTTGAGCAAAATACCACTAGAGCATTGGGCAATGAGTTATTTTTCAGGTATACAATATTGTATTTAGTGATCATTATTAGTGATATACTAAACAAGTGACATTATGTATCCCTGATTAGGGTTATGTTTAAGTAAATGGTTAGTCTATTGATAATCACTTGTAATGATACATCTGTGGGTCGGTGTCACTCAGATATTTTGTTAAATAGCCTTTGTGAGGTCTTTAACTCGAAGATAGTAGAGGGTCGAGACAGACCCATTATCTCAACTTTGGAATACATTCGACGGTACCTGATGAAAAAAATTGTGAATGATAAAAAGAATATTGGCAAATGTGAAGGAATTCTGACCCCACAACACAAGCACTCATGGATAAAATCAAGGAAGAGGCATCTAAATGCAACTGCATTTTCAATGGGAATGAGAAGTACCAAGTGTCAGTTGACTTCGACGAGCAGTTGTTGTTGACATGAGAAATAAAGAATGCACGTGTCGTAAGTAGGAACTCACCGGCATACCATGCAAGCATGCTGTGGCAACATTGTGGGATAAGGCGTCACATGGTGAAAGTGTTCCACATCCTGAGGAGACGGTGCATCCATGTTACAAGTTAGAAACATGGAAAAACATGTACAAGTGTATAATAGAGCCTATTAACGGACCTGATTTGTGGCCAAAGTCTGAATGCCAAACCACATTGGTTCACCAGAAACATCACACTTATGTTAGTGTAAATGTTATCATCGTTGTCCTAATAATTAGTTTTTTATGTTTTACTATAATCATTATGTTGTCGTCACAGGTGCGAAGACCGAAGGTTAAGCGAAAGAGAGGGGTAGATGAACCTGTTACACAAAACCGTCAAAAGGGTAAAAGAGTGTACAAGTTATCAAAGACATACATAACTGTCACATGTAGCAGGTGTAATAATCCAGGTCACAATTCAAGATCGTGCAAGGGTCAAGGTAGAACTTCTGATGGAGCAGGCACTTCAAAAAATGGTAAGAGTATGGAGACAGGCAGATGTGTTGATGTAGGAAACCAAGTAGGAGTCCATATGGGGACTGGAACAGGAGGAGGAGTTGGGAAGGGAAAAGCAGGAAGAGGCAACTAAATAACCTTACTGGCATGCGAATGGGTAATCTAAAGTAACCTAAAGTAATTGTATAAAGTTGTTAACATCATGAACAATCAGTTTAATTTATGTTTGTTATTCGCTATGTTGATGTTTGAGACATTTAATAAGTAGTTGTGTCATGTTGCAAATAAGAATCTATGTAATGTTAACTATGTTTTTACATTTATGGTATGGTGAATGATGTTTTAGTAGTACTTACTTTTGTGGCATGAATGTTTATTATGGGTTTTATGTGTCGTAAACTGAATTTATGCATATTTTAAGGAATATCGTAAAGTACATTGCCATTTCGTTTTTTTCATTACTTCAATTGCAAGTGATTGTATCCTCTTGTCCATTTAAAATAGCTTAGGTATACACTTGTGTTAATAAATCAAAAATATGTCATTGTAAAGTCAGTTATCCAACTAACGAATATATATATCTATATTATAAAACATATTGCCTCAATGTACAAACGTAAAGCATTCAACACAAAAGTTACAAGCCTTTTATGCACACTATCTTAAACGCGGTTTCTTCTCATTACCCTACTACTTCCTTTTTCTTCTCCCCACATTCTCCCCACTTTCCCCATACTCGTGACCTTTCCATCTTCAACCTCCCACCCCTCTAAACTTCCTCCACGATCTCCACGACGTCCCACGACTGCAAAATCAGACCTCCCACACGAATTGAAAATCAGTTTACGGCGGTTCCTAATCTCTCGGCCCCCTCCGCTTATAAATGAAGCCATCAACCCTAATTCATCCGTTTGTTCAGTCGCTCATTTGTAACCCTAATTCATCTAGCTATTGTTGTGCTTTAATTGTTTTCTCTTTCTGTATGGATATAGATCTATCACGAAAACTACATCAAGGTAATGTCGCTATACTGAGATTCTGTTAAAAGTCTTGCTTTTGAGATTTTGCCCAAGTTTCTAAATATTTCTATCAAAACATGAATCATGAAGCCTTGAATTGTAGATTTGAAAAGCTTTAAAGTTGTGAATGTCAAAGTGCATTTGTCAGAAAACAGGTAATTCTAACTATGAACTTTCTTTAGAGTTCGCTTTACAAAGATGGAGCAGGTATCGAGTTTGATTCTGGTACAATTTTAACATATGTTTTCATTATTTGCTGCTTTTAATCCGATGTTTAAGTATTAAATCCATGTCATTTCTCGTATTTTCAAGTTTTCTTTGGTTCCTCGAAAAGGGGCGCATGTGGAGAAAGGTTTGTGGAAATGCTTGATGGTTTTTCTCCTTTTGAGTTCATTTCAACAGTTACCCAGCTTATAAGTTCAATAAATTTTCTTATAACTCCTTCATTTTTTTCAATCGTTTTCTTGGTTTTAGGTGAATACCAAGTGCTTGATGAAATTCCCCGGTGAGAATATTTATTCTTAATATATGTAATATAGATTTGAGAACTTTTGTTTGAGTTCATTTGAACAATTACCCAAACTAACACTTGACTTCCTTCCTGCCCAACCACAGGTGATAAAGAAATAGAGAATATTGCAAAGGAGATCTCGAATGGATCGAATTATGGTGTATTTTTTTTCCATATTGTGGTTTTTTTCCATCATGTGGTCCATATAAAGAATAACCTTTCAATTACTGGTAGAGTTACCATATCCTAACCATTCTTAATTCTAAACACACACAATGTACAGTTTTCTCTTAATCTTTGATGATGGTAAAGGTTAAGGAAAAAGATAAGTATCTCATATCTTAATCATTCTTGTTTCCGTTTATTGTATTTTGTTTGCAGCCCCTTCTCATTTTGGGATCTGTAGATGGGTCGATAGATATCCAATAAACTTCAAGTCCATGACGAATGTCTGAAGGGTACACCATAAAGAAGTAATCCGAACCAGCACTTGGTCACCCACTTTTGTTGCTGCCATGGCTGTTCATCATTTGGTCATCTTCTACTCTTTAAGTTTGCTTCAATTCCTCATCCATCCATCACTTTCACTTCCTCTTTGCACTGATTCAAGAAAGTTTTGACCAATTTTTTCAAAACCCCAATGAGAATTTTTAGTTTTTAATGCTTTAATTCTGAGTTGTTGGTGATTATGATTCGAGTGTGTTGATGATAGATCCTGAATTGTGTGAATTAGGAGCACCATTAACAACCAAGACTCCTCTGGCTTTCTGTTCATCAATTAAAGTTGGCCAGGATGATAAGTGTTGCAGGGGTGAGAAAAATGGGGACACATCTGGCTACATGTGTGTGCACTGTGGTTAAGCACAAAATCTTTCTTGTAAAGTAAGCAAGGTATTGCGATGGGCTCATAAAGCTTCAATTTTGTTATCTAATTACACCCATAACTTGAAATTTTGATCTCCATTTACCATAGCTCCAGTCTTTATGTTCTGATTTCAAGTATTATTCCACAGCTGCAGCTTTTGAGCTTCAATTTATTCTCAAAGGTAATTCATGTGTTTGCCATTTGTAACTTCTAATGACTTTTAATCATATTTACTACTTATTTTGCATTTAATGCTTCTTTTTGTCTCAAATTTTTATGTATTAGGTTGTAGACCCTTAAGGAACTGCAAGTGACAAGTATGACAAAGAAAAGCCTGTATGCATTTTATACATTCTTGATTATATAACATATATTTATTTGGAAAATTGTTAATGTATTGATAAAATCATGTTACTGAAACAGGTTTTGCTTGTGAAGTCTTTTTTTATTTCACATGCAAATTTGCTTCAAGAGTTGAGAAATCTTAGTAAGGTGATTAATCAAACAATTGATTTGAGTGGTTTCACATAAAACGAAGAAACAGGGACTACTAATGCTGATTCATCTAAGGTTTGTTTTAATTGTTCTTTAATTACATATTTAAATGGTTTAAATTTTGATTATTATATCTTTTATTGTTGAACAGATTCCAAATGGTTCAATTGATACACAGAATGATTATCTTTACACCCTATAAATTGATGAACTTTATCATCTTTTCCACTCACTTGGTGATCAAATTCTATACTTATGGATCACGTTTCTAAAGTTTCATATGTTTGGTTTTTTTTCTTTTTCCAATTCTGCCCCTTGCTATTGTTTTCTTCTATTATAATCTTATTTTTACAAGGCTAACAAAACAAAAGTTTTGGAGCATTTGCGTAATTTTCTTGGGTTGTTGACAGAAGGGCAGAATGGTCAATATGGATGCTATACTCCAAAGTTGAAATGCCTCACCAACCAATCAGAAACCAGGTTGATGACTCAGCATACCATTGGTCACTTACCAATTGAGTTTTTTTTCTTATTTCATCTGTAAGGCATTTTACTTGTAAAAATGATGCATTTGTCAAGTTAAGGTCATTTGTCAACTAACATTGTGGTCTTTTGTAGATGACACTTTTAAAATTCTTTAGCATTTAACATCTACAAGTTGATATCAGAAAAGGATAAAATAGAGCAGATCATTGGATTTGTATGTCTCTGTTATGCTCCAATGCATTGTCTTCTGAGTTAAACTTTAGCTATTTGTATAAATGATAAGATGCAGTTTTACTTTTTAAAGTCTGTAATGGCAACGTAACTTTTAAGTCTGTAATTGCATTGTACAATTCAAGTATGTAATGACATTGTAGTTCGGACCTTTTCATGACAGCAATCAGAAATGTACTTTGCCCTTCAAAAAAACAGATTGGTCCAATCGACAGATTCATACTTTGGACCTTTATATAACAGCAATCAGATATGGCAATGTACTTTTCAAGTCTAATCCTTTTGATCACAACTGTTTGTAATGGCATTGTACTTTTCATGTTGACAGATGAAACTATTTGACATTTTTTGTCCTTTTGCCATCTTTTTAAATTTGTTACAGTTTTGGTTGTTACGACAGTCAGTTTTTTTTACAGTTTTGGTCCTTTTGACAGATTTTAAACTATTTGACACTTTTGGTCCTTTTGACAGATTTTAAACTATTTGACCGTTTTGGTTCTTTTGACAACTATGAAATTATTTGAGCAAAAACCAGTTATATTTACGTAATAAAAAAATACCCACCCCACCCCACTACCCCAGTCTCTCTCTCTCTCTCTCTCTCTCTCTCTCTCTCTCTCTCTCTCTCTCTCTCTCTCTCTCTCTCCCCTAGCACCAGATTGAATACTTGGTTCTGCAATCGCTAATTTAAAAGTTCAAAATTTTAAACACACACTTGACAAATCGATTTCTCTCCCAATTCTAAACCCTATACAGTGATGAATGGTCAAATACTTTCCATTTAAATTATATGATTCTTTAAAAAATGGATTATAATATTGCAATATACCAAGCAAGTGATAAGACTACAATGAATCTAGCCTTAAACCAAAAATCCTTCCAAAAAAGGAATTGCATGTACTTAATTTAATATAACTATATAGCTTTCTATATTCATTTTTATTATAAATGGAATTACTGCCACAATTGCATTTGTCCCTAATGGAGAGTCATTAATTCTATACTTTTCGTATGTAGCAGCACGTACAATTGGAGCTTGAGGAGTCTGCAATAGCAAATTTATATAAAAGTTTAAAAAAATATATCTTTGGTCCCGTGCTTTCTATTTTTTGTCAAGTTTATTCCAATATTGAAACCTTTTCGAGTTTTGGTCCTTATTTCAAGGTGTCGGTGAGTTGACACTCACACTCTACCGCAGGGCCATTTTTTTTCCGGTGGTGGGAATCGGGCTCCGCCATCACCGAAACCACCCTTATGCCACCCGTCTGATCGCAAGCTTCATACTCCTATTCCCGACAACCAACTCAAAAACCTCAGCAGGACACCACCGGCAGATTCCGTCCCAATATTTACACCTACCGGTATTAATAGGGCAATGGAGAATGAATTTTTGGAAAGTACAAAGTGGTGGTTCAATTTACACCTTCAATCTAAAAATTAACAAATGAAAAAAAAAGTTAAAGTAGGGATAGAATGGTCTTTTTACACCCCACTTAATAGAAAGAATTGACGTTTACTCTACAAGGGACCAAAAGTGCAATAAAAGGCAACCACAGGGACCTTGCAAGTCAAAATCCTATAGTTGGACCTAAACCAAAATCCGTGCCAAACACAAGGAGCAAAACGGTAATTTACTGTAAAAATAAACTTATCAAGACAAATTTATCAAGACCCTCTATATTAAACACGTTTTCTCTTCCCTCCTTCTCTCAAACCCTAGCCAATACCACGATTGCTTCTTTAACCCTGCACACATCCTCCACTTCCGATTGCTTGAACCATGTTCTTCAACAACCGTCAAACCGCACACCATCCTCCATACATTCCTATTTGTTCTCCAATCTTGACTCCATACATATATATAATACGCTATGGTGATGAAGAGGAAGAATTACTTGGTACGTATCCAGCAATCATCAAATTCAATTATGGACGACCAAACAGTTAGTGCTCCCATCTAAGAAAACCCACTTAATTCAGAGATTTCACCCACTATTGAGCAGCAATCAACACCAATTTCTTTTGTTTTCGAAGAACTCCCATCACTTGCACCTAATTTCGAGTGGAATGCAACCGAAAACGAAGAACATCTACCAATTTTTTCTGATTTCGATGACATGTGCTGGATTGACCAACCAATTGATGAAGAGGTATGTATGCATTCCATAAATTTAAGCATTAGAAATGTGTATGCATTCCATTTGATAACTAATAATACTTTGAAACCCATGTGTATTTGTTGTAGTTTCGAAGGTTGGAAAAAACAAAGAAACGTCGTCTAGCTTTGGCCACCCGAAGATGATTCTGATGATTTTGATGATCGGTATGCTTTTGAAATTTTTGACTCGGAATCGTTGTCCTGGCGTGAGTCTGATACGATCACGTTGCCTACATCTGAATCTCCTACCGATAATGAACTAATCACCAGCAAAGGAAAAGTGTATATGTTATTAGAATCTGGCAATATTTTCTACATTGATGCACTTTCTGAAGAATGGGGAATATTTCCGTCACCCCATCCGGTAGGAGATCCTATAGACTATGATCACAAGATGCTTAGTAAACATGAAGGAAACTTGGGATTTGATTGTCATCATTCGAATGGATTTTGGGATCATTGGGTTCTTACGGGTGAGGACTTGTGGGTCCAGTTACCTTTAAGTAATCCGCTTGAGGTGGCAAAGGATTTATGGTATCCTTTACGGTATGATAGTGCCCCAGCGGATGCAAATGTAAATGCAAATTCTTTGTGGTTCTACAACATAAAACTTTCCTTTTACAGAGGATACGATTTACTGCGAAGCATCTGGGCTCACAAAACATTTAAAGTATTTTCCTTTGAGTCGGATTTTGTTCGTACCAATTTGTCGGGTAGATAAGTTATTGGAATTTGTGAATTTTATGTTGATGATAATAATTTTATATTAAATTTTACCATTTACAATTTATTGTTGCTGTTATTTTGGGTTAAAATTAAAAATACATTTCCAGGGAATTGGTGTTAGTGCAGGTCTGGAAAAGAAAAAAAATTAAAATTGAAAGTACGTTTCCATTATTAATGCAAGACTGGGAAAGAAAAAAAATCCAAAAAAATAGGTTCTTATTACTGTAAGACTGGAAAAGAAAGAAAACAACGTACGTTGCTATTAATGCAAGACTGGGAAAACCAAAAAAGCAAAGAAAAAAAAATTGAAATTAGTGCGGGTTCGGCCGGTAAATAACTTTTATTACAAATTTGGTCTGTAAAAAAGTCAGACATTGTCAACACAATATGAAAGTACATTGGAGAATTGATCAGGTAATGTTGAGTCCACATATGTAAATGGCTGTTAAGTTGATTCATTTAATAAGTATAACTTCCTTCTTTGCAGCTTAAAAAACATTTTAGTGCAGAAGGTAAAGTCAACAACGTCATGAAAGACAAAAACGAAGTATACCAGGTTGCTAATGGAATTTATTCACGCCTAATACCCTTTTCAGCATCTTAAATTCGGTCATTCTACTTCCAATTTTAAAATATTAAATTGTAAATTTACTTTAAAATATCATAATGAAAAAAAAATTGAAAGAAAAAAAATTAAAATTGAAAGTACGTTCCCATTATTAATGCAAGACTGGGAAAGAAAAAAATCCAAAAAAATAGGTTCTTATTACTGTAAGACTGGAAAAGAAAGAAAAAAAAGTACGTTGCTATTAATGCAAGACTGGGAAAACCAAAAAAGCAAAGAAAAAAAATTGAAATTAGTGCGGGTTCGGCCGGTAAATAACTTTTATTTCAAATTTGGTCATTAAAAAAGTCAGACATTGTCAACACAATATGAAAGTACATTGGAGAATTGATCAGGTAATGTTGAGTCCACATATGTAAATGGCTGTTAAGTTGATTCATTTAATAAGTATAACTTCCTTCTTTGCAGCTTAAAAACATATTAGTGCAGAAGGTAAAGTCAACAACGTCATGAAAGACAAAAACGAAGTATACCAGGTTGCTAATGGAATTTATTCACGCCTAATACCCTTTTCAGCATCTTAAATTCGGTCATTCTATTTCCAATTTTAAAATATTAAATTGTAAATTTACTTTAAAATATCATAATGGAACATATTTGTACAAAATCAACTAACAACAGGGGCAAAACTGTAATTCAGGATACGTTCTATTTAACAAATACTCAAATCTGTCTAAATGACTAAATTTGTGAAAAATAAGAGAATTGTATCAATAAAAGATGTCTAAAGGACCAAAACTGAAGAAAAAAAATCAAAACCTTTAAGCGACCATTAGTGTAATACTTAGCTTTAATCTTTGAAAAAAATTGATTACTACAGGGGAAAAATTGTATATTATGCTACAGGGGCAAAACCGTAATTTACGCTACATGGGCAAAATTTTATGAAAATAAATTGCAATGTAGTTTATGTTTAATTACGCTACAGGGAAAATTTGTAATTTACATTACATGAGCAAAAACCTTTAACGGACCATTAATGTAATACTTAGAGTTTAAGGGGACCATGACTGTAATAAACTGCTGAAAGAACACTCACAGTGGGCTCGTGGGGGAGGTTGAGATGGCGGTTACAGCAAGTAGTGGGTTCGTGTGGAAGGTTGGCGGTTACAACACGAAGTGGAGGTTGAAGATGAGTCATGGAGTAGTGGCTCGTGGGGGAGGTTGAGATGGCGGTTACAGCAAGTAGTGGGCTTGTGTGGAAGGTTGGCGGTTACAGCAAGAAGTGGAGGTAGTGGTTGGAGGTTGAAGATGAATCATGGAGTAGTGGGCTCGTGGGGGAGGTTGAGATGGGTAACAGTACACGACTCTCTACCTCTATAAATACCTCCTGAAAAGTTTTCATTTAATTTTTTACAAGCTTATTGAAGTATTGCTCTTTAACCTGCTCTTGTATCGAAGGTGTAACGACATCAAATTCTAAACGGTGAAGGTAACGTGAGCCAAATTATATTTTTCTTTGTTAATTTACCATTGTATTTAGATGTTAATTCATTTTGTATGTCAATTCAGCATTGTATTTTATTGACAAGTTTCATTTTTGTCCCGATGTAGATGAATCCGATCAACGACATTTTTTATGACAAGTCGATTCCTACTGAAGCTTATGTAAACTGTAATGACATATTTTCCTTTCGTAAATATCGGGTTACTTATTTTCTACATGTTTATCACTTGCGTAGATTTATTTTTTGCAACATGAGCGGGCTTATCGAGAATTTCTACAAGATGATTCCGTTTTCGGATCTGCAATATTTGATGAGATGAAAAAAATTTGTCTGAAGAGTTGGGTGTTTACAAAGAAGACCCAAAGGTTTATATTTATAATTTTTTTACCCTTATGGGTTGTCCCCACCCCGTTGTATTTGGATATTAAGTTTATGTTTTGTCTGCATTAAGACCAATTCCAATGTCGAGACCTCCGATAACAACTTGCTTGCTGCTGATGCTAAGGTGAACTTTGAAGATGATGTTGCATACCACGAAAAAGATGAATTTGCCCTTCGTGATCCGATAAAGGAGGATCCGCGTGAGGTACAATAGTTACAAAAAAAATATGGTTTGTAAGGCTTTTAGCAAGTTACATTTATATAGATGGTTTTTAATAGAAACGTACTTGTACAATGCAAACTTTTTAGCAACCAAACTTCGAAAATTGAAAGATGTCCAATTACCTCTACTCATTAACATTAATTTTACACAGGTCCATAATGTTACTGAAGGTGATTTCCTTATTGATTCTGGCATCAAGGAGCACTGTTTACACCGACAACGTAACGATTCTGATACCGATAGTGTCGAAATTATTGAGTTTGGCAAAACTTTTAGCCCTTACAAATCACAACTAGATAGGGCATTTGAGGAAGAGGTATGTAAGTAATAAATTTCTTATTTCATATCAATAAACGTTTTGAAGTAATTAATTATTTGATTCAGATTTGTCGGTTAGAAAAAGAAAGAAAACGTTCTTTTGCACTTGCGAACTGGAAATGGGAGGAAGTAATTGATCTCGAAAGTTTAGGAGACAATGATCAGGAGGTTGCTTTGATGGATGAGGCAACGTCACCGGCACCACGCAAAAAGATTCCACGAATTACCACTCAACGTCGCAACCATGTTCTCCGTCTCCGTGATGAATCTGATGATGATGATGTTACCGAGTGGTTTGGAATTTAGTTTAATATCTTATTACTATGTTTTTCTTTATATCGCTGCGTACACTTGACAATGGTTTTTTATGTTTCGTTATCTTAAAGGACGTGATGAACTAATTCCTGTTTGATGAATGATGTTTATTTTCTTTTTATGAAAAATATATTTATTAGTGCATTTTGTGTTATGTTTGGGAAAATTTATTTGTGTAGCATTTTGTTAAAATACGTTTATAAAAAAAGGAACAATTACCGTCTTTTTATAGCATGTTGCTAAAAAAGGTAACTAATTTTCAACTATGCAACGACTATACAATAATTATTTAAATACCACGTTTTGAAAGTACATTCGTAAAAATCATATTTTCATAAGTACGTTGCAAAAGTAACACATTTTCGAAGTACGTTGCTAATAACCGCAACTAAACATGAACAGTACAATAACTACAGAGCTGTATCATTTAAAAAACCATGTTTGGAAAGTATGGTGCTTAAAAACCATCTTTTGAAAACAATTGAACTAAAAATATGTGTACATGTGAATAAGGAATGCAACTAGGTCACCAAAATAACCGAGAAGAGTAGTTTAGGCGAGAAAAAATATTGAGATTCTATATTACGAAGACACGTGGAAAAATGGCACATTAGAATAATGTCATGTGGCAATTTAACTTTGTTTTATTAGAAATGATAGATGATAGATTTTGGTCATTAGTGCTCGAGTCAACACTTCTGAAACTTCAACTAGCTATTGGGATTGCATAAATTGAGAGTAGCAACCGACTTAAATTTCAAAATGTATAGTACCATCGATCGACTGTACAGACGACTGAAATTAGAAAATCATATTACGGATTGGAATTGAATCAATTGACGATTGTTGACAACTGATTCGTATTGCCATTGGTGGTTTACCTGATTCGAAACTTTGACCGATTATCATGTTAATCTGTGGTGGAGTAGTGGCTGGTAGTTAATAAATTGGTGGTAATGGGTGGTTACCGATTGAAAAGGTTGACCATTTCAGAGGTAGTGGCCTGCGGTTGGAAGGTGGTTACCGAGTGAACATTATGACCAAGTCTCATGTTGAGTCGGTGGTGGAGGCATGGTTGGCGGTTAAAGCAAGTAGTGGGTAATGGGTAGAAAGAAATGGAGGTAGTGGCAATTGAAATCGGTGGTGGAGTAGTGGTTGGTAGTTAACAAATTGGTGGGTAATGGGTGGTTACCGATTGAAAAGGTTGACCATTTCAGAGGTAATGGCCGGCGGTTAGAAGGTGGTTACCGAGTGAACATTATGACCAAGTCTCATGTTGAGTCGATGGTGGAGGCATGGTTGGTGGTTAAAGCAAGTAGTGGGTAATGGGTAGAAAAAAATGGAGGTAGTGGCAATTGAAATCGGAGTTCTGTACCTAGAAGTGGTACTTTCGAAAAGTATTTACCAAATCATAGTCTTTTTAAAATTTATTACCAAAAAGTAGTAAAATATATTTTGATGGATTTTATCGTTATTTTTATATTTAATCAGTCTTCCAAATTTTCCCACCGTCACCTCCCATTGTCTCTTTGCCACCACCACTTTTTCATTTTAATTTTCCGGCCACAATTGTTTTCAGGCAACAAAACCTAAATTAAAAAGACAGCGTATATAAGAAAGCTTAAAATTAAACGCGAACCTCTAAGAAAAATTCAAACAAAAACATACATATCTCTAAATAAAATTCTAAATCCGGCCCTCTAGACTCCATAGAGGATCTCACCTTAGAGTATCATCACGGCTCACCGGTTCTATGTTTTCCGACAAATAAAAATGCATGTGAAAGAAGAAAAAAAAATGTCTGTATGATGGGTCATTTACCTTATTTATTTCCTTACCAATAAAATATGTGAACCACAATCCTTTTACTACTATTTGATAAATAAATTTGCAACAACCATCTTTTAGTAAATACATGTTGTATTTACCATCTTTTGGTAAAAAACTCATTGAAATCGTGGCTGGAGGTTGAAGATGAGTCATGGCATAGTGGGGTCGTGGGGAAGGTTGGCCGGCGGTTTGTAAGGTGGTTACCGAGTGAACATTATGACCAAGTCTCATGGTGAGTCGGTGGTGTAGGCGTGGTTGGCGGTTACAGTAAGTACTGGGATCGTGTGGAAGGTTGGCGGTTACAGCAAGAAATGGAGGTAGTGGCTGGAGGTTGAAGATAAGTCATGGAGTAGTGGGCTCGTGGGGGAGGTTGAGATGGCGGTTACAGCAAGTAGTGGGCTCGTGTGGAAGGTTGGCGGTTACAGCAAGAAGTGGAGGTAGTGGCTGGAGGTTGAAGATGAGTCATGGAGTAGTGGGCTCGTGGGGGAGGTTGAGATGGCAGTTACAGCAAGTAGTGGGCTCGTGTGGAAGGTTGGCGGTTACAGCAAGAAGTGGAGGTAGTGGCTGGAGGTTGAAGATGAGTCATGGAGTAGTGGGCTCATGGGGGAGGTTGAGATGGCGGTTACAGCAAGTAGTGGGCTCATGTGGAAGGTTGGCGGTTGCAGCAAGAAGTGGAGGTAGTGGCTGGAGGTTGAAGATGAGTCATGGAGTAGTGGGCTCGTGGGGGAGGTTGAGATGGCGGTTACAGCAAGAAGTGGAGGTAGTGGCTGGAGGTTTAAGATGAGTCATGGAGTAGTGGGCTCGTGGGGGAGGTTGAGATGGGTAACAGTACACGACTTACTCCCTCTATAAATACCTCCTGAAAAGTATTCATTTAGTTTTTTACCATAGTTTAAGCTTATTCAAGTATTGTTGTTTAACCTGCTCTTGTATCGAAGGCGTAACGACATCAACTTCTAAACAGGTACTTTCTTATGATTATCTATTGTTATCCTTTTCGTTTATTAAGTTTATTACAATTATTTAACTTATAATATCAAATATTATTAGAAAAAGTATACTATCGAAAATGTACTTCTGTGTATCGGTAAATACACTATTTTCGTCAATGAACAAATGTGTGAAAAAGTTCATCATTATTTTATTTTTATTACAATTTTGCATTTAAAAGTTACATTGGAATGAACTTATATCTTTGAAGAAGATGTATCATGTAATATTTGTCAATTGATAAATCATATCGCATAATCTGTTATTGAAAATGATTGTAGAACAATGGACGCTCATACATATGTTGATACGTTTGCATCACTCTTATATGTTCATGCGTGGTATCATATCGTACCCGTAAGAGTTCATTTTACTTGGGTCGATGTAACATCTAACCGCCTGTTTATTTTCCTCCTCGATAAATATGTAAGTTTTAAAATTTAATTGATTTTCAATACACCCTTTGAATTTGTTTTAACATTTTGATTAATAAAATATTATGTTGTCAAATAGAGAAATAAAATGGTAGCGATTGTCCCCCTGAGATTGAGGGGATTATATAATGGACGTAATCTTGAGGGACATCTTTTCGTACTAAACCATGTCCGAATAGATCCATCCTTTTATGAGTACCCGAGGCATGAAGGGTACAGTTTTATTCGTGGTGATTGGTTTATCTTAATCGGCGATAACAGTAACTTCTTTCGGTTGCCAAATGGTATCGGAAGATGGTTTCCGATGTATCCGTTAGTGTTATCGATACGGAGTCTTTTGAGTGATAGGACCACACGAAGAATGCTCATAGGTAAGCCAAAAATATTTTTTGTATTTATAAAATTTTAATCAAATATGATAACATATTTACTTATTACAACTTAAATTATGAATAATCGTTTTGTAGATGTTGTCGCAAAAATAATACATGGAGTACGAAATCCGAATAACCATTCATTTAAGCTAATTCTCATAGACGATACGTAAGTGGAAACCTTTTATAAAAATATTGTTTCATTTTGTACATTATTTTTCTATATTTTATTTACAAAAATTCTTATTTTTAATAGGAGAAGCATGATACATATGACTTTGTATGATGCTCCCGATACACGTGATGTTGTCCGTACGTGTTTTGCAATAAAGAACAAGTCTATAGTATTTGTATCGCGTGTAAAACTTGTTCATTTGCCTTCATCTTTACGTAAGTCATCTTATTATATAAAATGATATGTTATATTTTCAACAATATCAACTAAGTAACGTAAGTTATATTTTACTATTTTTCACTATTCCAGCTAACATTTTGAGGTCAACCGAACATTCCGAGATCGCTATCGAACCGGTCATGCCCGAAGAGGAGGCAATTAGGAATATTATGGACCATTAAGTTTATGAACATATTTGGCACGCAATATTTTGTTTTTTGGATGTATTTTCATGGATTTGTTAAGTTTATGGTTCAACTTTTACTTTGTTGTTTTTATGTGAATATGTTCTTGCTTGAATTTATCTAATTGAAATGCATCTTTATGATTATAGTTGGGAGATTATTGCAAATTGATAATTTAAGTTTCTTTATACAATTGTAATCATTAACTTAGTTATGCAAACTATAAACATTGATGATTGTAAAAGTTTGATAAAACTCAATTGACTAACAATTATGAAATAACCATTTAATAGCAATGTTTAAATGTATACTATAAAATGCATAAAAAATATGTAAATCATAAAAAATTAGGTTTATCAAAAAAATAAGATATGCATGATACCACTTAATTTGACGATAATTTAGTAATAACACCTAATAAAATTCTAAAAGGTAAGTGTTATATTAAAATTTTGCACCATTTTGATTGTAAAACATTATACATATGAATGCTTTAAGATATGTTTGTTTGTTAGTTATCTTAGAATGACATTTTGATGCAACAAAGTTACGTGTATTACATTACAGAATGAGGATTCTAGACGGAGAAACTAGAACCGATGATGCATCCAAATGTTTACAACATATACGAAAAGGTATGTATATCATATGCAATTTGTATATTACGTAATTACAGTCAGATTATGTAAGTTTTCATCGAAATAAAAACATTTTATAGAAAAACGGAAACAATACCAACGAGACTATTATGCACGACAAAAGGCGAACAAAAAGGAAAAACTGTCTAATGGTGAAGGACCCAGTCATCGTGAAGAAAATGAGGATCCATATGCTTTTGTTTACGCTGGCATCCCTATAGACCACCGCTTGTTAGACCCCCCTACGTTGTGTAGACATTGTGGAGCAAAACGATTCAAATATGAATTCCCAACCTTTTGTTGCATGGATGGGAAAACGAAGTTGGCAAGCGCTGCAATTCCTAAAGAACTGCACGACCTGTTCACCAAACAAGAAGATTTGGAAGAAACGTTCAGGAAAAACATACGTTCGTATAACACAAATTTCTCCTTCACGTCAATGGGTATGAAATTGGACAAAGAGCTGGCCAATATGACTTCTGGCGTGTATACCTTTAGTACATGCGGAACAATATACCACAGTATCGATCAGTTAGTTCCAAGGGAAGGAGAAGCTAAGTACTTACAGTTATACTTTTATGAGGGCGAATCGGAAATATCACATAGACTCAAATGGTCGAATCTCGATAGAACAATTGTTGAAAGGCTGACTCGTGCTCTTGCTTCGAACCCGTATGTAAGAACACTTAAACGGCTTTGTGAACTACAACCGCTAGATGACTATAGAGTCAGTTTAAATGCATCGGTTGAACGTGATCAGAGGGTTTACAATCAACTAACTACATCTGAGGTGACATTCTTATTTGTAAATTTAACATTATTTATATTATATGTTATGTTTCAGTTGATAAAAGTACATACGTATTACCATAAAACATACTGATGTAACATTTAATCTAGGTTGTTGCTATTTGGGTTGAAGGCAATGAGAACATAACCGCTTATAAAAGAAGTGTTATTGTGTATGGAAGGTCTGAGATTGCCCAACCAATTCAACCGCATTTTGGTTGTTATGATCCTTTGGCGTATCCTTTATTCTTTCCTAACGGCGAGCATGGTTGGCATGTTGCAATACCGAGGGCCGGAGTGTCTATGGATGAAATTTTAAATGAAAATGAACACACCGTCGAAGGTGATGAAGGTACGCATTTCCTTGCTATCTATGATATTTACTCTACCTGACATATATTTCATTAATAAAACACATAAATAACATACATTTTCAAAAATATCATCTTTAAACAGAATCTAATTCACGAGGAGGTCGGAAAACTGTATCTATGCGGGAATACTACTGTTACAAGTTTCAAATTCGACCGAACAAGTCTGATAATGTACTTCTGTTCGGAAGAAGATTGTTGCAACAGTTTGTAGTTGACACCTATATCAAGATCGAGACTGGACGTTTGCAATATTGTGAAAGGAACCAAGATAAAATAAGAGCTGAATTATACCAAGGTGTTGTTGATTTCTTTGTTGCTGGTAAGAGTCGACCGAGTATGGTTGGGAAACGAGTTGTGTTGCCTGCAACTTTCATCGGAGGCCCCCGTGACATGCGACGTCGATTTATGGATGCAATGGCTTTAGTTCAAGATGACGGGAAGCCTGATATTTTCCTTACGATGACATGTAACCCAACTTGGCAGGAAATCCAAGATGAATTATTTCCTGGACAGTCGGCTCAAGATAGACCGGACCTTGTAGCAAGAGTTTTCCGTGCTAAATTAGAGTTTCTCAAGGAACAACTATTCAAAAAGCACGTCCTTGGTGTGGTTTCGGCGTATATTTATGTAATAGAGTTTCAAAAGCGTGGATTGCCACATGCCCATTTCCTCATGATAATGGCATCTCCAAATAAGCTAAACAGTCCTGCCGATTATGACAGATTGGTATGCGCCGAAATCCCTGACCCGACAAAGTTTCCCAAACTGCATGAGCTGGTTAAAAATACCATGATGCATGGCCCTTGTGGCAGTTTACGAGATAAAAGCCCTTGTATGGAGGGTGATCCCAAAAAAATGCAGATTTAGATATCCGAGACAATTTAATGAGGAGACATCACAAGGAGAAGACTCATATCCACTGTATCGAAGGAGGGATACTAGAATTCAGGTGACCGTTAGAAATATTCAGTTAGATAACAGATGGGTCGTTCCTTACAACCCAAAGTTGGCGATGATGTTCAATTGTCATATCAATGTTGAGGTTTGTTCAAGTATCAAATCTGTGAAATATCTTTTCAAATATATTTACAAAGGTCATGACAAACAAGTTGTCCACCTCGATAACGATGGAGAAGAAGTCGTTTTTAATGAGATTAAGAGGTATCAAGATGCGCGTTATGTCTCCCCTCCCAAGGCAATGTGGCGGTTATTTAGCTTTCCGCTTGCTTATACGTACCCTTCTGTTATGGCTTTGCACGTTCATCTACCGAATCAACACTTGGTTAGGTTCAAAGAAGGTGATACAATGGAAGACATTGTGGATAGAGAGAGACATAAAAAGTCAATGTTAACGGCTTTTTTCCAAAGGAATAGAGTAGACAGATCTGAGAGACAATATCTCTATAAGCAATTCCCTAAACATTTTACCTGGAACCCGACGACACAGTGTTGGAATCCTCGGAGAGGTAAATCTATGCTCGGTCGGTTGGTTTATGCTAATCCAGCTGAAGGGGAGAGGTACTATCTACGGCTTCTATTATGTCATGTTAAAGGCCCTACCAGCTTTAAAGATTTATGTACGACAAATGGTGTATTACAGCCCACATTTCAAAAAGCAGCTCTTGAGAGAGGGTTAATTGAGACCGATGATAATTTGTCTCATTGTCTTACAGAGGCTTCATTATTTGAATTTCCATGTGCACTTAGAAGGTTATTTGCAACGATTTTAATTTATTGTGAACCGGGAGATGTTCCGAAGTTATGGGATGAGCACTATGATTGTCTTTCTAAAGATTATAGGAAACAATATCAAAGCTCCGAACGAGTCCATAATCTGGTACTTCACGACATTCAAGGTTTACTATAATGCATGGGAAAGGATCTTAATGATTTTGATCTTTCGAGTCTCAATGAAGATGCTATATTACAATCAATTGTTTCCCGTGAGGTGCAAGAAGAATATGCTATACTTGTGGATAACGAACACTTACATGCACGAGAATCTCTTAATGCCGACCAGAAATTTGCGTACGATGAGATAATGAGGTACGTGGATGAAGATATCTCGGGAGTCTTCTTCATAGACGGTCCCGGTGGAACTGGAAAGACATTTTTATACAAGGCTCTGTTGGCTAATATTCGTTCTCGTGGTCATATAGCACTTGCAACGGCTACGTCTGGTGTCGCGGCTAATAACATGCCAGGAGGGAGAACAGCTCACTCACGGTTCAAGATTCCCATTAACGTTGATAACAACTCGATGTGCAGTATAAATAAACAAAGTGGCACGGCTCAGTTACTTCGTGCTGCAAAGGTTATCATCTGGGATTAAGCATCGATGGCTAAGAGGCAAGCAGTGGAGGCAGTTGATCGAAGTATGCAAGACATCACAGGTGAGAACCTTCCGTTCGGTGGAAAAATAATGGTTATGGGAGGTGACTTTAGACAGGTATACCCGTAGATGCTAGCGTACGAATGTCGCGTCTATGGCGTTCCGTTATAAGGTTACGCTTAACTCTCAATATGAGAGCGGTAACTGATCCATGATTTCTGATTTTTTATTACGGGTTGGTGATGGAAATGAGGAAATAGTGGAAGAGAGCTTCATCCGGATACCTGATGACATGGCCATTCCATTCACCGGTGAAGGTAAATCGCTCGATGCTTTAATTGATGCAGTATTTCCATCTTTGCAATCAAACGGGTATGATTCAGATTTTATCATTTCAAGAGCGATACTGTCAACAAAAAATAAAAGTGTTGATGACATTAATGATAAACTTATCGAACGGTTTTCTGGAGATCAAATGGTTTACTATAGCTTCGATGAGGCAGAAGATGATACCAATAACTTACACCCTGTTGAATTCTTGAACTCTCTAATTGTTGGTGGTCTGCCTCCTCATTACCTTCGTTTAAAAGTTGGTTGCCCAATCATGCTGCTACGGAATATCGATCCGTTTAATGGATTATGCAATGGTACCAGGTTGATATGCAGAGGTTTCCAGCGAAATGTGATTGACGCAGAAATAGCCGTTGGCGAACATGCCGGCAAAAGAGTCTTTTTGCCAAGAATTCCATTATGCCCGTCAGACGAAGACATGTTCCCATTCAAGCTGAAAAGAAAACAATTTCCAATTCGTTTTAGTTTTTCTATGACGATCAATAAAGCTCAAGGACAAATGATTCCAAATGTTGGTGCATATCTACCGGAATCTGTATTTTCACATGGCCAACTTTATGTGGCATTGTCCAGAGGAGTATCTCGCGTCAATACGAAGGTATTAGTAAACCCGGCCAAAATATTCATTCATGATGGATGCTACACAGCAAATGTCGTGTATAAAGAAGTGTTATATGATGAATAAGGTACAATCGAAATCTTAATAATTTACAAGTATTAGCATATGTTTTTAATATAATGGATAAAAGGAAACAAGGCGTATATGTATTTTCAAGTTCAAAATAAGCTAAAAGTCTGCAAATCGTAATAAGGGTCGAACATTTATCTTGAAAAATCATGGTTTTTGTTTTTTAATTAATATCATTTTCTATGGATTTGACTGTGTGAGTATCTTTTGGCAGGTGAAGACTGTTTTTATAGATGGCCTGCCAGCTTCATGGGCCAAGGGTCGAGCGCAGGACCTACTAAACAAATATGGGGAAGTGGTGAAAATTGAGCTTCCCCGTAATATGCCTTAAGCAAGACGAAAAGATTATGGATTCATCACATTTGGAACACACGGTTCATCTTTAACATGTGCTAAAAGCAATAATAATGGGGAACTAGGAGACGCCGATAACAATGTTTCTTTTGTAATTCATCGTCTGGTTTGTAGAATGTTTTTGGAATGAATGAAATCTATCAAAAAAATTTGAATATGTTATGTACTTTCTAGAACGACAAATGTATTTCATAATCATTATTATTTTAAGGATTAATTGCAAATATGCTAATACCAATCCGATGAACCAACTTCTTTTTCAAATGAAAATAACCAAATAAAACAGTTAACCGTCTACCCATTACCTCTCTCCCCCCCCCCCCCCCCCCTCCTCACCACCGCCGCCGCATCGCGCGGGACGCCTGCTAGTATATATATATATATATATATATATATATATATATATATATATATATATATATATATATATATATATATATATATATATATATATATATATATATATATATATATATTTGATTTAAAATCCATTATAGAACTGAAAGTTATATTAGGAACACATTATGAACAAAGACATCTAACTTTCATTTAAATCAGTTGACCACGATACAAAAGTCATATGAGATCATTAGTAACTACGAAAGTTAAACACTTATATCCGACCCTACGTAACTTAAACTTCATTGAAAATACCCAAAACCAACAAGATTCACCAACCCAAAAAAATCCCATCAGGACTCGCATTGGAATCAACCTACCCAAAACCTAAAAACAACCCTAACCAAATCTCGTAAACATTGCGAGACGATGAAACATCCATGAAACAACGAGAAGCATCTTGTACTTCTGCGCTGCTTTAACCTCAGCTTCGAGTTTTGAACTTTCCTCTAACAATTTCCTCTTTGCCAGCAATAAACCCGGTATGATCACCATCGATCTTCTGCACATTGGGGGATCAGACCACCCAAAAAAACCGCATCGTGTGCACCTCCAGAATCTACGACCTATGTTGTGGTTGGTCCATGAAGTGCATATTGTTGCCTAATTTCCACAAATGCATACCACCAAATTCTCTTCTTACCTGTGTTCGTATGACGTCACCCAAAGATCTTGTTGGATTTGAAAAGTAGAGGAAAGACAATGGTAGTAAATGATGGTCTGATTCCCGCTATTTAGGGTGAACGTGGTGTGGTACGGTGCGGTTTTAGTAAACTACCGTTACCCCGTTATCGTAAAGTGCGGTAATTAGAATTGTAAAACCGCAAACTGCGGTAATTATTGCGGTTCGGTAGTGCGGTAATTTATGTGGTAATGTGGTAATTCGGTACGGTTTCGGTAATCACTGTATAATGCTATTGATGCGGTTTCTTGAAACCCATAAATATTAAATTAACACTTTTCAAACAGGAAATAAACCAAACTAAAATGCAGAAAACATACAACGTTCGAATGAGTAGCAACCAAGTAAACCAAACTAAAATGCAACAACAATTACTATTTTTATTCAAAGGGGTCGGTCACTCTTTGAACCCAGCAAACAACTTGGTACGTTTCATCTTAAAGTTTATTTTTCTTTCTGAAATACATACCGGTTAAGGTGACTTCAGGCAAGAATATTTGACTCTTGCATCTTGCGTATTGCGGTAGCAGTACTGCTTCAGGTTTCAATGCAAAGGTCGGAGTCAGGGGGATGGAGGTGGACGCCGGACGGAGGTCTGAATGGACCAGACAGAGTGAGGCTGAGGGGAGAGCGTCAGAGCGATGCCGATTTGACAAGGAAACGCTCGAGCGTCGAGCAACTAGAACAAACTGACAAAGAAACTTCAGTTTAACATGTGTATGTGTATAGTTTACGTTGTTAAAATAAGGATTTTAACATGTTGAAACTCTAAGGACTTAAGTGTAAGTTTGCGTGAAAATTGATTGGACCAAATTTCAAATTTCATACACATCAAGCTATAAAAACAATGAGGTGTGTTAAAATCTATGATGATCGACTCTGAAATCTTCCTTTTATCTGTCATTCTTGGTGTGTATGCATATTTTTTTTTACATTTAAGTATAAGTGTGTGTTTAATATATTTTTTGATATATATATATATATATATATATATATATATATATATATATATATATATATATATATATATATATATATATATATTAAATGTTCATTTGTTCATTTTTATTAATTATTGTGTGTGTATGTATAATACGTTTTTTAATTTGTATCCATAATCTTATATACACACTCAATTTTTAAATAGAACTATTAATTTATTATTAGCTATAAAAGAAAATTAAAATAATAAAAATACTTAATTATTAAAATAATAATAATAATAATAATAATAAATAGTAATTAAAACAATAATCCTCATAATACTAATAACAATATTAATAATAGTAATAATAATAATCAATGATAAAAATAATAATGATAATAAATTAAGTATTTATTTATTTTTAAATATTTATGCCTGTGCATAATACTTAAGTGGGTGTATAATATCTTTTTTAATTGGAGAATTGAAGTTTTTGGGAATAGAGAATACAAGTTTTTGAACAATAATGTATATCCACGCAATACACGTGCATATTACCACTGCAATAGCTATGCACAAAAAAATGTGTCAATATTGTATAGCAAATCAAATTTCCAAAAAAGGTGGAGTTAGGGTTGAAACTCGAGTCTCCAATATGTGGGGAAACACAACTACTTCGTCCGCTATAAGCCTCATCAACATTCCTCTCCCTTTATTTTTATTTATTGTTCGAAGTAGTATTGCCAACACAATACCCACGTCGCCAGTATTACGTAGGAAGCACTATTGTTGTTGTTGTTGTTTTTGTTGTGGTTGTCGTTGTTGTTGTGGTTGTGGTTGTGGTTGTAGTCATGGTCGTTGTTATTGTTGTTTTCATTGTTGTTGTTGTTATTTATTATCTTTATTACTAATGGACAATAATAATATCATTTTTTTAATTTTTAATTTTTTATTTTTGATTTATTATTAAAACTAATAATAATAATATTATTATTATGATTTGACTTATTAATATGAATATGTGTGTATGTTTATGTAAAGTTTATTATTAATATTAGACTTATTAAATATGTCATTAAATTTATAAGAGTAATATATCACATTCATACATACACATGAGTGTTTGTGTGTGTTGTGTATCTATTTAAAGTTGATTATTAATATTTGACTTGTTAAAAAAATATCATTAGAGGGTGTATGTGGAAATGCTCAATGAGTGTTGTAAAGTTGCAAAAGTGTATTGATATTTGATAGTCTCTCACTCTCTATCTCTTTTCAAACCTGATCATTAGTATGTGTGTTGGTGTATATGATAATGAGTTTATATGTTTGAGTATGTCTCTATATGAGTGTGTGTGTGTGTGTATGAGTATGATTGTGTGTATGTATGAGTATGAGTATAAGTGTGTGTGTGTGTGTGTGTATGTATAAGTATGTGTGTTTGTGTGTAGGGGTATGAAATATAAGTGTGTGTGTGTGTGTGTGTGAGTATGACTATAGGCGCGTACACGTGTGTGTGTATAAGTATGAGTATCTGTGTATGAGTATGAGTGAGTGTGTGTGTGTGTGTGCGTAAATGTATTGGTGTATTAAAATTTCACGTGTTTATACACCTTAAAATGATAAAGCTTGAAATGAAAATGGGTTCGAAGGGTGTACACGCTTGTGTATAATAACGATTTACAGAAAATGAACCCCAAAGATTTTTTTTGAACTTCATAAAATGAAAAATAAAACTCTGTCGATATTGCTTTGGTAATTACCAACAGGATACCGACACATTTCTAACAAAATTAACATTCTGTCGGTGGTATTGTGTTTGTAATTACCCACGCAATAGCGACTATTTTTTATTTTTTATTTTAGGAAGGTCAAAGAATATTCTTTTGGGTTCATTTTTTGCACAGCGTATACTAATACCACATACTCTTATACACACATACAAATAATCATACACACAATCATACTCATACACACACACATACTCGTACACACATACACATACTTACACTTACTTATACACACACATGCACTTATACTCATACACACATACGTATACTCATACTCATACATACAAAAATACTTACACACACATGCACACTTTTACTCATATTCATACATACACACAGATACACACTCATACTCATACACACATACGCTCACACTCACACACACACATGCACATACCTACACACACACACACATACTCATACTCATACAAACATACACTCATACTTATTATAATTTGCATTATTATTATTATTATTATTATTATTATTATTATTATTATTATTATTATTATTATTGTTATTATCATTATTAAAAAATAACAAACTTTTATTGTGAGCATTGTTATTTTTACTATTATTATTATTATTACATACACTCATACTTATTACAATTGACATTATTATTATTATTATTATTATTATTATTATTATTATTATTATTATTGTTAAAAAATAACAAACTTTTATTGTGAGCATTGTTATTTTTACTATTATTATTATTATTAAATTGTGACGTTTTATATGTGTATATGTATGCAAATAATAATTACAAGATTAATAATAATAATGGTTGCTATAATAATAATAATAATAATAATAATAATAATAATAATAACAACAACAACAGCAATAACATCAACAACAACAACAACATTGATACAAATAATAATAATGATAATAACAATAACTACAACTACAATAAATATTGTATTTAGCTTTTGGAAAACAATTTTTTAATTATGTGTCAGAATAGCGTCGGTATCACCGACACAATACCCCACACAACATTAAATTCCAGCAATGGTAATAAAAAAATATCTCTGGCCTACTTACGGAATACCCATGGAATATGAAAAAAAATATTATTTTAAACTGCATCAGAGAGGCGTCAGTAATTATATTTAGTTCCTATGTTTTACCGACGAATTGTTCCTCTTTACACGATTCTTCCTCCCCAGCTCATTTGTAGTACAATAATCGAGTAGAGGTAGTAAGTGGTCGATCGTCATGTTTGATTGTCCTCGACCTATGGACACGCCCCCACCTAATCGTACCCCCAACTCTACGCATTCATATCTCATTTTCATAGTTGACTAAGATTGTAGAGCCCAGACTCATGGGCTCTAATAGCGAGGGAGCCGTTGATCAACATACATGTTTGGGATGATAGACCCTCGACAGAATATATCCCCATCAGGTTTGGGATGATAGACCCTCGACAGAGCTCGTGGATTTAAACTTGAGTGAGGATATGTATGAGGAGTAGGACCCTATGTTGAGCAATTGTGGGGCCTAATCTGAATTGGAGAACTCCAAATTACCGAAGAGGTTTAGTTGTCCGAAAAAACTAGAAAAAGAGGCAAAGAAATGACAGTGCTGTTGAGGTCTATGCTGCAAATGGATCCTCAGTCCTCGGTCAAGGAAGCATTTCATTCCGGTCAGACTAATCGATGCCAATCGACAGTTGGAAGAAGTATCACGAGTCAGGTGCACCTTGATGGGTTTTAAGCAAACAATGAGCTTAAAATCTTAAGTTCACATGCACCCTAATAAGGATCTATGTTTTCTCAATTGAATCTATAACTAAGAACTAAAGGTATATAATTAAAATTATATTCTAAAAAGAATTTAGAATTTCATACCTTTAATTCTTTGGAAGCAAGCACCACAAGTGTCGTGCCTCTAATGGTTCACACCCAGAACCAAGCAAGCAAGAAACTAGAGAGAATGAGGGAGGAGAACTCCCAAAATAGCGTGGCTTTTAGGGGTGGAGGGGGTCTCTATTTATAGTCTCCAGGTGATAAGTGATAAGGCATATAACTGTCTTATTTGGATTCCTGATATGATAAGGCTTTTATCATATAACTGAATCTACTTATCAATACCATAAATAGTTCCAATACCTTATATGGATTTCGAATTCCTGAGGATCCAAGCCTTTGAATTCGTCCAAACCCATTTAGGCATCCATAATTGTCTATTGCTCAACTATTGAACAATTACAATTCAGCCCCTGTACTTTTAATTAATCCAATTAATCCCAAAATTAATTCCAATTAATTTCTGATCAATTATTAATTAAATATTATGATTTTTAATTAATATATTATTCTCATAATATATTAATAAATCATATTTCTCTCTCTCTTTAAGTTATTTTGTCATTTGTTAGGTTTTGAGGGCAACCCAAAAGGACTGTGCTGCCATCAATCAAGTATATTCCCAAATTATAGTCATGGCTTAGACACCTAATCCAACAGTCTCCCATTTGGATAAGTCTATGACTATAATTCAATATAGCTTCCAAATTGACCAGCAAATTGTAGCTTCCAAAAGCACGCTACCAAACGCTGACCCAGTCAGTTCTATGTCCTAAGATAAGTGATCATATGATCCTCCGTTCTACTAGATATCATTCGGACTTGAGACATGGATTAGAATCAATCTCAGTCCAATACTATGTTTCCTCGTTCCATGATTTGTGATGATATAGGACTTCTAATTGAACACATCAATTTAGTCCTGGCTAGGCCTAGAACTCTAAGTCATCACCAAATCACCGAGGGGCCCACGGATATCGCTTTTCCTGTTAGGGAAAAAGGAACGAATAAAATTTGATTTGTATGCTTGTGTCCTTTACTCATCAAACCACGCACAACAATACGTTTTATAACATCGAGTTACCGATGCGTTTACGCATTATCAATGCACAACCGACTTGTAAATTTCAACTCATATGTCTCCGTTTCAAGATCATAAGATATTATCGTCTCAGAATTACTCGTGATATAATCCATGAAGTAATTCTCTAAGCGCGGGTTTGTCCAATAGTCAAATCTCCATTTCTAAGTACTCATGAACATTGCAGCAACACCATTTTTATGTCTAACTCCTTAGACAATATACAATTCAATTCATGACAGTCTTAATTCACTACTTTCTTCCAAAAAGTATGAGCGACTGTGGAATTTTGAATAATCATATTATTCGGGAAGTAAAACATGCAAAAATGAAACATAAAGATCTGACTGGCAGCTACTCCTGCTAATTACCAAGTCCCCAGGAGGTAATCACCAAGTCAGATTCATTATAATACTGTTATATGTGTTTCTTGGTTTCTATTAAACTTTCATTTAAGATTTATATGTCTATATGACTTTCACTCTATCAATGTATCCAAAATGACTTACATTGATACACATTATTTGCAGATAATCCGATCGGACACTTTTCCGATGATTTCTCCATTTGTCATCTTGTTTTTCTCTCTCGTAACTCCATTCTGGAAATGGTGGTGTGTACTGTGACTCTTCATGGTTCCAAGACAATTTCAAGGTGTTATGATGTGCCGGTGAATCACACGCACTCCATCAATATACCAATGAAACTCTTTAACCATGAAGTCCTTTAACACCATATACTGATGTAAATAATTACAATTTTGAAACTCCTTTCAAATTATTATTACAATCAGCCCAATCATTTCTTAATGATTTCTCACGTGTGTTCAAATAATCCGTCCAATATACTCAGCCAGGTTGTATCCTGAATCCAACTTACCATGCTCTAAGCATTAAGTCATCAGTATAAGTCCATGACACTTATAATCGATCCAATTTGTGGAAGCTCATGGGATCAGATCTATTCTATTCCGAACCCTTTCAGAATCTGAGGATTATTTATAATCCCTGTGTCATGACTTTCGGAGACTCTTTCCCATGTATCTTGAATTTTATCAAGATCATACTCATAATGGCTAGGTCTATACTGATGATTTCATCTATCTGATAGATGTTTGTAAGTATGTGAATATCTTGTATCTCTTTTAGATCATATAAAGAATCAATCTTTTCTTATTTGGAAGCATAAAAAGCACATTCCCAATTAACATATGAAGACTTATATCTTATACAAAAAATATAGAGAAAATGACTATGTCCTTCAATGAACAGTCAATTTTTAAGACTACACTAGACATAATCAAAATGTTAATCAATAGTGATATGCCAATTCATTACACTTTGTAATGACAAAAAACTCCTTTCTTGAAGTCATGCATCTTGAATCTTATCAAGATCACACTTACATCGGCAGTGTCTAAACTGATGATGGCATATATCTGATAGATGCTTATGACCACCTGAGTATGTTGTATCTGTTTTGGACTTTTCATAGCGAGTCATCTCTTAATCGTAAGTCATTACACTTTGTAATGCTAAGAGAAGTTCCCTAGAAATGGTATGTAACTAACATACATCGATAGATAGATCACAACGATACTCCTACTGGCTTTGACATGGTTATAGGACTCTTTTAGACTACCATAAAATCCAAACCTTTCTGACATGATTAGAGGACTCCTTTAGGCTATTCACAAAAATCCAAATATTTGGCTAATTTTGAGAATCCAAATATCCTATCTTGCGAGGTGCCCGTGAGATGAATCTCAGGGCTTTGTACCTTTCTATATCTGCATGCTCTTGATGAGTCCCTATTAGTGCGTCGGTAAACCACACACGCTCCACTAACGACTCATAAAGTGCATTTATAGCAAACAATATCCTTTCAGATTTGTTTCAGTTTTGTTGAGAGCATTTCTCTCAAAATCAATCATATGACTCTGAGTTTTGCTTCGCTCAACTCATTCTTGCTTAGAATATAGGTACATTTCTATCTATGTTGTATTCTTTTAATGATTCAATTACTCCCACTGGTTCCTAGACCAGGTGTAACATCAGTCAAATTATCACATAGATTCGGTCTCGCCCTTAGGTTCTCTTATTTGGTAGCAACCGGGCTCACCAATGCTTCCAAGTAGTAGGATTGCTTATCTGAACCAACTTAGTGTTTTACCACTAATTGGTATGTCACCCAGATCACAACGTCTTATGACGGTGACTAATACTACTGGTCTGCGAAGAGAAGGGTATGTCAGATTCAACAGGAATCCAATGCTTGGTCAAGCCCTAGTGATGACTATAGGCTCTTTCACTTGGCAGATCCTTGAACTCCTTCAGGATCACTCTTGCTCCCACCGTTTCCTTATAATGTGAGTCCTTTCTAAAAGAACACTTCTTTCATAAGTACTTGCGGGAAGACCAATGAAACGACACTGCTGATTAGGCTCAGGCTTGTCATGAGGTTTGGACGAACGCTACATGACCCTGGACCCTCTATGTACAAGTGGGGCGAACCCAGCTTTACACTTTAGACGGTGTCTGTGCAACCTACTTAGTCTAAGATGTGGTCATAATCTGGTTTTACGGTCTGACTGGTCAAACATTTAGTTTATCGAGTGCTAATTGGAATTGTATCTAATACATCGAGGATCGAACTATTTCGACCAATGCTTAATCTTCTTCCCTAAGACACATTATAACTATTAATGTTCTTGGAAGAGGATGAACTGTGAAACATTTTCTCAGTTTATATTTTTCACTTAGACTATATTGATCTTTATACTTCTTTGAAGTCCTTGAACTTTTTAAGGTTTTAATCAATCACTTATTCTGATAAGTGACGTCATATTTTTCATACTATTTGACAAATATTGTGAAGTATAATTAATTGTGTTTTTTCAATTGTAGATTCGAGCAATTCACTAATGTGTCCATTACTCATAATCTTAATATCTTTTACATCCCAATGTAAATTTATGACTTTGTTAATTTGTTCAAGACATGCATTATTTGTTTGACTCTAAGTCAACCGATTTCAAAATCCTATCCATTGGATCTTTGGGTGATACATTTCTTGCAACAATAACTTTATTAAGAACTCACTTCATCATGTGACTCCAAGTCAAATGATTCCAAAGTCCTGTCCACCTGGACCTTTGGTTGAAGTGATTCTTATAAAATGTTTACTTTAACAATCATAGAAAACACAATTTATAAATCCAACACACTTTGGATGCATCAACATTCATGTTATTACTGAAGGGTTTTCTAGCAAACAATAAACACAAATATTCCTATGGTTCACATGCAACCCTAGAAAGATCTATGTTTTCTTCTATGAATATAATAAACTATAACCTAAAGGCCAACAATTAATTCTAAAGATCAAAACAAGAATTACTAACCTTTTGATCTTGTTCTTGAAGCTAGCAGCAAAAGTATCCTGCCTCTAATGAAAGTCATACCCACAGCAATGGAGAAGACAGTTCAGCAGAGTTTGTCTAGAGAAAGTGGCGCAGGTTTTAGGGTGGCCAGGTGCCTCCTTTTATAGCCTCCAAGGGTTACAACTGAAACCCTAAGGAGCCTCCAAATGGGCAAGCCTGCAAACCAATTGGACCAAGCCTTTTCTAAACCCTAATTAGGGTTTCGCCATTTTGAGGAACCCTCCTCAATTGGCGCCATTTATGGCCCCTGTCCACTGGCCAGTTATTTATTCAACTATTGAATAAATACAAACCAGTCCCTGCACTTTTTAATTAATTAATTTAATCACTGAATTAAATCCAATTAATTCTAGATTAAATCTTAATTAATTATTATAGTTTCTAATTAATATATTAACACTTAAATATATTAATAAACCATTTAATTAATTCTATTGATTTATTACACAATTAATAAATCAACCTTTAACTCTACTGAACTCTATCCTGACCTCCAGCTATGAGGGCAACCTAAATGGACTTTGCTTCAATTAACAAGATAAATATAAATATAAAGTCATGGTTTAGACACCTAATCCAACAGTCTCCCACTTGGATAAGTCTATGACTTTAATTTATCTTCTGATTAATAAACAACCTGTAGCTTCCTAGAAACTGATGCCGAACTCTGACCCAGTCAGTTCTGTCCATAGATAAGTGATCATATGATCCTTCGTCCATGAGACATGGATTGAGATCAATCTCTGTCCGATACTCTGTTTCCCGATTTCCGATTCTGCTTATGACTTTAAGACTTCTAATTGAACACATCAATTTAGTCCCAGCTGGCCAGCACTTTAGTCAACTTCAAAATCATCGAGCGGCCTACAGATATCTGTTTCCCATCAGGGTCAAGGAACGAATAAGCTTTGACTCATATGGTTGTGTCTTTTACTTATCAAATCGTACACAACAATGCGTTTTATAACATCGAGTTACCGATGTGTTTCGCATCATCAATGCACAATCGACTCGTAAATTTCAACTCATATGTCTCCGCTTCAAGATCATACGATATTATCGTCTCAACATTGCTCGTGATGTAATCCATGAAGCAATCTATTGAGCGCGGGTTTATCCAATACTCAAATCTCTATTTCTAAGTACTCATGAACGTTGTAGCAGTCTTACTGCAATGTCTAACTCCTTAGACAATCTACAAACCAATTCATGACAGTCTTTGTTTACACTTACTCCCGAAAAGTATGAGCGACTGTGGACTTTTGAATAATCAAATTATTCGGGAAGTGAAACATGCAAAATTGAAACTTAAAATCTGACTGGTGGCTACTATTGCCTAATTACCAAGTCTCTACGAGGTAATCACCAAGTCGGGTTTTACATAAACTATTATCGGTTTCTAGATTCCTTTTAAACTATTTAATTCGTGTTATGTATCTATGTCTACTTGACCTTTCACTCTTTCTATGTATTCAAATGTTATACATTTATACACTTTATCCGATCGGATATCCTTCCGATGATATTTCAATTTTGGTCATATCGTCATTCTCACTAACAACTCCATTCTATGTACTGTGACTTTCCATGGTACTCGGGATCTTAAGTCCACATGACTGCACCCTAAGACTATTTTGAGGTGTTACGATGTGCCGGTGAGCCACACGTGCTCCATCGGAATGCCAACGAAATTCTTTAACCATTAAGTCCTTATTTGAAAAATTCTTTTCAAACTGTTATCAACATTCACCCCTAATCATTTTCCAATGATGTATGTACAAAATCCATTAAGTATTCCCAGCCAGGTCATATCCTGAATCTGACTCAGTATGCTCTAAGCATTAAGTCATCAAGACATGTTCATGACACTTCTGATCGATCCAAGAAACTTGTTGGATTCGATCCAGTCCTATTCCAAACCCTTTTGGAATCTTAGGATTACTCATAATCCTTGTGTCACGACCTTTAATAACTATATCCTTTCGGAGACTTTTTCTCATGCATCTTGAATCTTATCAAGATCATGCTTATTATGGCCAGGTCTATACTGATGACAACATCTATTTGATAGATGTCTATGGATTATGTGAGTATGCTGCACCTTCTTTGTATTACACTTTGCAATGATAGGAAACTCTTTTCCTGAGCTATGCATCTTGAGTCTCATCAAGATCATCTTGGCAGAGTTTCGATCTATCTCATAGACGTTTATAACCACCCGAGCATGCCGTATCTTTATTAAGTCTTTCATAGCGATCCGTCTCTTAACACCAAGTCATTACACTTTGTAATGAAAGGAGACGTTTCCTAGAAACATTATGTAACACACATATGGAGATAGAGATAACAGCGACACTCCCACTGGCTTTAGCACGATTATGGACTATTCACAAAATCCAGAGCTTATGGCACATTTCGAGAATCCAAACCTTTCTGACATCTTAATGGATATCTTTCAGCCCTTTCTCAAAATCCAATCCTTTGGCATATTTTGAGAATCTGAATATCCTTTCTTGCGAGATGCCCGCGGGGAAATCCCGGGCCCATGTACCTTTATACTGGCATATTCTTTGTGAGTCCTCATTAGTGTGCCGGTGATCCACACGTGCTCCACTAACGACTTACGTTATGTAGTATCCTTTCGGATTTCATCTTCTATTGAGAGCGCTTCTCTCGAAGTCAATTACATGACTCTGAGTATCGTCTCACTCAACCAGATGTTCTAAAGGTACGTTTCTGTCCATGTTGGTTTCTTTTGATGATTACTCCCACTGGTTTTAAGACCAGTTGTAAAATCAATAAAACTGTAACATAGACTGTATCTCGCCCTAAAGTTCCCTCAATTGGCAGCAACCGGGCTCACCAATGCTTCCAAGTAGTCGGATTGAGAAACCGTACCAACTATAGTGTTTTACCACTATTCGGTATGTCACCCCAATCATAACTACTTATGACGGTGATCAGTACTACTGGTCAAGAGAAGATAATGTCAGAATTTTAAAACAAAAATCTGATTTCTGTCCTAAGCCTAGTGATGACTAAAGGTTATTTCACTTGGCTAATCCTGAACTCATTCAGAACTATCCCAAACTCCCACTGTTTCCTTAGAAACTGAGTTCTTTCTAAAAGAGCTCTTTCTCTTCCAGGTACAGCGGGATAGCCAGTGAAATGACATTTCTGATTAGGTTCAGGCCAGTCATGAGGTTCGGACGAACACTACAAGACCCTGGACCTTTAATGTACAAGTAGGACAATCCCAGCTTTACATTTCAGACAGTGTCTACAAAACCTACTTAATCGAAGGATGTGGTTGGAATATGGTCTATATGGTCTGACTGGTTTAGTGTTTAATTTACAGGAAACTAATTGGCAATGTATCTCATACATCGAGGATCGAACTGTTTCGACCAATGCTCCATCATCTTCCCTAAGACACATTATAACTATTAATGTTCTTGGAAGAGAATAACTGTGAAACATTTTCCCAGTTTATGTTGTCACTCAGGTTCTGTAGATCTCGTACTTCCTTTGAAGCCCTTGAACTGTTCAAGGTTTCAATCCAATCGCTTATTCTGATAAGCGAAGTCATATTCGTCATACCGAATGACAAATATTGTGAAGTACAAACAATTGTGTTCTATTTGAAGATTCGAGCAATACACATAAACTGATGTGTCCGTTGCTCCTAATCTCAATGTCTTTTACATCTCTATGTGAACTTATGACTTTGTTAATTCTGTTCAAGACTTGCAATCTTCAGTTGACTCTAAGTCAACTGATTCCAAAATCCTATCCTTTGGATCTTTGGGTGATTCATTTCTTGCCACATGTGCTTTATAAAGAACTTAATCATCATCTGACTCTAAGTCAAATGATTCCAAAGTCCTGTCCAACTGGATATTTGGTTGATTCATTTCTTAACACATTAAGAAGTCAATTCATCATGTGACTCTAAGTCAAATTATTCCAAAGTCATGTCCAACTAGACTTTTGGTTGAATTGATTCTTATAATATTCATCTTAACAATCATAAGGGACACAATTCCTAAGATCCAAACACTTTGGATGTATTCAATATTCAGGTTATCATCAATCATGCATTCAACAGAATCACACAACATTTCAAGGATAATTTCAAACAACAGATGTTAAAAGAAATTAAACGACAATTTTTATTAAAAAACAAAATCCTTGAACAATGTACTATATGATAGACAATGTCTTACGCATCTAAAAGCTAATAACAATATTTCAATATCTAACTAAACTTCAAAACTGCATGAGCCGGAAATCCAATCCAAATGTGCTCCTATGCGCCAATGTCCCGTACCCTACTGATTCCCTACATACAAACCAAAATGTGACTATCACATTATGCATCAAGGAATCATGGAACATGAGTTTTGAGGTTTTTAGATATACCTGAGCTTTCAAAAGATTTTGACCTCGGAGCGTCTTCCAATCTTTCCACGACTGTATCCGATTTTGTGGATTCCCAATTTAAGACATGTCCAGACGATCTGGATCGTTTCTTGCTGCGTCTTTTCACTGGACTTAATCCAGAAGTAGCTGAACCATTAGAGCTATGCCTGTCCAAGAGTGACTCGTATAAAGTCAACAGTGGACGCATTTCCATTAAGGTCTTTTTCTGGTCTTCCTTTCTATACGTCTGAATGAACAGATCGTACTTACTAGTCAGTGAAGCGAGTAGAGTGTTAACACTAGACTCCTGACTCATGGAATAACCAAGTTTGTACAATTCACCTATGTACGCTTCAATCTGAAGAACATGCGAATCGATGCTACTTCCTTCTTTTAACTTACACTCTGCAAGTCTTTTGAAGATCCTAGCTCGTTCCTCTTCGACCGGTTTTCGGAACATTTCCTCAACCGATTCCATTAACTCATATGGCCCCAAGGATTCAAAATCCTTGCGGAACTCGGGGTCAATGGTCAATAGCATGAGGTCACGAATCTTTTCGGATTCATCAACTAATAAGTCATGCTTATCATAAAGGCTCTTTATGATGACTTGTTTCGGTGGAACCGGGATCGGATACTCGGTGAGATGAAGCTTGCCCGCAATGCCGAGAGCCAGTCTCCAATTGCGAAGCCATTCCTTACAGTTAAGGCCAGTCAGCCTTTTCATATTTAGTAGGTGCTTTCTGATGCTCTCAGAAATGGGTGAAGGAGGAGAGGGAAGAGAATAGACACTTGGTTCAGACATCTACAATAAACAGAATTTTATTAGCTTAATTAATCCTTTTAAATAATTACCCAATATATTATTTATTAAGGCTAGGACCCAAAATGCCCCAACTATGGTGTGAAGAGGGATGTCGTAATCACAACATAATGGTCATTAAGGTAGATAATACACTTATCAATTTCATCTTATGAAATTCCTAGATCTGTTGAAACACATTGAACTATTCAATGGCATGTTTAGTCTCGGATGTGCCCCACTGTTTGTGACTGGGATGCCGAGGATCACAAACCGGGTGTGAATAACCATGCAACTTAGCTCGGTACTCTCGAAGTCAATTGTCATCTCTAATTAACGTGCCGGTTAACCACACACGCTCCGTTAATAATGACAAAATCGAGAAACCCATTGCAACTCTTTGCGGACCCTGTTGGCGTGCCGGTAAACCACACACGCTTCACCAACGTTCCACAAAGTGCAATGTGCAATTCTATGGATTAGCACCAATTCACAATTTTATCCTAAAGTAACTAGATTGGGTTTTGTTCAAGGTTCTAGTACTTTCAATTATAGCATTATACTTTTAAGAGGCTTAGCGGTTCTATTAAACCCGTTCGGCTAACGACACACGACTGACCAGGAGAGCGGTGGGTAAGAGTGGAGACCCATTAGACTAACATTTTATAGTCAGTCGCCTTATACCCTCTTTAGAGGACAGTTTTGTGAATGAGGCCTACTTGCGGTAAGACTAACCAATTTTCTTATATATAAATAATTAACTTTTAATCATAAATATACAAGATATATTTTAATCTTATTAAAATATTTTAGAATTAATTATCTCATAATTTTCGTAAATTTTAGACTATTTTTCGAAAATTTAAATTAATTCCTTAAGCTGATTTAATTGGTCTTTTAATTAACAGTTAATTAAACTAATTAAATCTAAGATAGATTTCATAAAATTAATCAAATTAATTTTTCTATCTTGGCCCCTATATGGTTCGAAATTTACATGCCAAAATTAAAGAGGTTCTAGTTATTTAATTAATCCAATTACCAAAATAACAACACACTAAATAAGGCAAGTAAATCAAGCAAATAAAGGGGGGATCAAGGGGTGGCGGCTAGGGTTAGGAAACCCTAGCCTAGATTTCGACCAAAGCCTCATCCAAGAGGTGTTTTTCGCACAAAACCTCAAGGTAAACATAGATTAAGCAGTTTATATCAAACACAAGAAAACAGCCTACGCTCTGATACCACTGAAGGGTTTTCTAGCAAACAATGAACACAAATATTCATATGGTTCACATGCAACCCTAGAAAGATCTATGTTTTCTTCTATGAAGATAATAAACTATAACCTAAAGGCCAACAATTAATTCTAAATATCAAAACAAGAATTACTAACCTTTTGATCTTGTTCTTGAAGCTAGCAGCAAAAGTATCCTGCCTCAAATGAAAGTCATACCCACAGCAATGGAGAAGACAGTTCAGCAGAGTTTGTCTGGTGAAAGTGGCGCAGGTTTTAGGGTGGCCAGGTGCCTCCTTTTATAGCCTCCAAGGGTTACAGCTGAAACCCTAAGGAGCCTCCAAATAGGCAAGCCTGCAAACCAATTGGACCAAGCCTTTTCTAAACCCTAATTAGGGTTTCGCCATTTTGAGGAACCCTCCTCAATTGGCGCCATTTATGGCCCCTGTCCACTGGCCAGTTATTTATTCAACTATTGAATAAATACAAACCAGTCCCTGCACTTTTTAATTAATTAATTTAATCACTGAATTAAATCCAATTAATTCTAGATTTAATCTTAATTAATTATTATAGTTTCTAATATATTAACACTTAAATATCTTAATAAACCATTTAATTAATTCTATTGATTTATTACACAATTAATAAATCAACCTTTAACTCTACTGAACTCTATCCTGACCTCCAGCTATAAGGGCAACCCAAATGGACTTTGCTTCAATTAACAAGATAAATATAAATATAAAGTCATGGCTTAGACACCTAATCCAACAATTACTACTAATGCAATTAACACATTCATACAACATTTCAAGGATAATTTAAACAACCATCTTTTGAAAAATAACGTTTTATTATATCGAAAATTATCCTCAAACAATGTACTATATGAAAACAATGTCATACACATCTATGCATCTTCCAATCTTTCTATGATTGTATCCCACCCTGTGGATTCCCAGTCAGAGACATCTCATAACCGGTCCAGACAATCTGGATCGTTTCTCGATACGTCTCATCTTTGGACTCAATCCCGAAGTAGCTGAATCAGTAGAACTATGCATCTCCATGAATTTCCATGATAGTCTTGTCCTGGTTCCATTTCCTGTACATCTGGATGAACAGATCGTACTAGTTAGTCAACGAGTCGAGTTAATGCTCAACTCCCGATTAATAGGGTGATCAAGTTTATACAGCTCGCCTATGTATCTCTCAAACATGAGAATATGCGAACCGATGCTACTTCTTCAAGCTTGCACACTTCAAGCTCTTTGAAGATCCCAGTTCGTTCCTCTTCAATTGGCTCTCGGAACTTTTCCTCAACCAATCGTGCTAACTCATATGGCCCCAGGAATTCAAAATCCCTACGGAACTCGGGGTTAATGGTCAATAGCATAAGGCAATGAACTTCCTCAGATTCATCAATCAAGAAGTCATGCTCATCACAAAGTTGCTGTGTGATGCCATGCTTCGGGGAGCTGACACTCAATCAGATATGGCTTGCTAGCAAAACTGAGAACCATTTTCCTTTTGTGAAGCCATTCTACATAGTTCAAGCTAGTCAGCCTTTCCATATTTAATAGATACTTTCTGAAACTCTCAGAAAAGGGTGATGGAGGAGGAGTAGGAGAGTTGACGCAGAGTCTAGACATCAATCAAAATTTATTAGTTTAATTGTAATCCTCTATTAAATAATTACCCAATTATTATTTAACAGGATTAGGACCCAAAATGCCCCAACTATGGTGTGAAGAGGGATGTCCTAATCACAACATAATGGTCACTAAGGTAGATATAGTTTAATCAATTCCAATCTTTATGAAACTCCTAGATCTTTGAGATTCATTGACCAAGGTCAATGGCATGTTTAATCTTGGATTATGCTCTTCTATTTGTGATTGGGATGCCGAGTATGACATCCGCCTATAATGGATTCGGGTCAACCCAACCCAATTGGAAATTTAATAAACCCTACTCAAGATTACTTGACGCTAATAGGATCAAAACCCATACACTACGATATAAATTGACGTTAATAGCAATATAGCATAGTATAACGTTATAACTATAATCAAATTAAATTATGATGCCATATTAAAATTAAATCAAAGAATTATGCTCTAATTAAATTAAAAGAATCAAACTTGAATGCTATAATTAAACTTCAAATCAAAGTAGATTGTTATAATCAAATAATAACCTATATTTTATAAAACTCTATTTTTATAAACTCTATATTAAATTTTATAAAACTCTTATATTAATTAATATATTATATAAAAGATGCTTGTGTTAGTGGAAAATTATGAAGACCACCAAAAGCAAAAGGTTATTCCCATTGTCTCCCACTCACACATCTCATCACCTTTCCTTTCATTTTTCTCCCAACACATTATTCTCATCACCACTCAAACCATTCTATTCTTTCTCTCACTCTCAATCTCCAAATTCCTCGTAGAAATCTTCATATTTCAGCCAAGAACGCTCCAATATACTCAAATCTTCATCCCTCTTGAAGCATTCATCAATGTATGTTGTTAAAAAGTCTCAAATTCATGAATGAAACAAATTAAATCCACCAAACTATCTAAAACTCATTTTATGCATAAACCTGATTTTTCTCAGGATCCCATCAATAAAATAAGAAGTTCTAGAAATTTTCAGAAAATAACTTATTTTTATTGAATTACTATAATTATTGCAATAAAATAGGGCAATAATTCCCATAAAATACTTTTTGCAGTCAATAAATTCTGGAAACATTTTGGAACAACCCATATATTGAGTAAAGTGGATTTATGAAGTTTCATGCATTTATATTACTGTTTGATGCTAATTTTGTATTTTATTTTGTTTTAGATAAATAAATTGAAAAATGTAGTTTTGTATGTTAAAAACTAGATTTTATATTTTTCGCACCTTATTAACATTTTAGAGACTCCATGATAAAATTTACAGATTTTATTAAGAATTTTTGCTTATTTTTCCTGATTTAATGATTATTTAATGGTTTAAATTGATAATAAATAGCTACACATGTCCAAAAATTATAACACCTTATCAGAATACACTATATAACATGTTAATCATAAATAAAAAGTTTAATGAATTTATCTTAATATGTTCCTATTATTTATGATTTTATTGATTAGTTAATAATGAAAAACATAAGAAATACTTTCCATAGTCAAAAATATCCAAAACATTTACAGTAGGCTCAACATAATGTTAGAAAACTATGGTTATTTTTCCAGAATTTTTGGGAATCATTTGTTAGTTACCCGAATTTTGTTGTTGTTTAATCATTAAAATACTAAATAAATACTAAAGCAGTTAAGAAAAATATGAGAATTTTACAGTAATTACTATTTTATGAAATAATGATTTTCTTATAATTTCAGAATGTTTCATTACTGTTTAGTATTTAAAACCATTTTCCTAAATATCTAAGCATGTAAAATGCCTTTTTAATGATTATTTCATATAAATAATTGTTTATAATATATAAAATCTGTAAATACTTATAATTTGACAAGTTATTATTTTAATAAGAAATTATTAAAATCTTGCCTAAAGTGAAAATATAAATTAATTAAGCAAAGTAATTAATTCAATTTAAAATTCATCTAACCTATGAATACATTAATATTCAAAACAAAATTTGATTATTGTTAATTCATCTAATATAAGAATATGTGTCTAATTATTTTTATTAATACTCCATTCCCGTTTAGTAGTTCCTAAACCAAAACTATTAATTATAATAGGTTCCACGTCGTTTTGACCCGAGTCGTCTATCGTACAACACGCGTATTCCGTTTGGACTAATGTGAGTAATCTACCCCATATTTTATAATTTTCAATACTTTTGGGGTGTATCATGTAATTCTAATATGTTTTCAACTTCATTTTATTATTTTATCACAATTGAGACATTGTTGGGACATTTATACTTGAACCATTATTTGTATAATTATTGTTTATTTACGCTACATGTACTTGTAGTGCATTATCATTTTTAGTCTAATCTCCATGACTATGCCCGTATTCTTGAGGTACGTTATGGACAATAATAGCGCTATTGGGTTGACCACCCCGCCTTGGGACGCTAAGGTGATTGATTGCACGTGGTTGAGTGTGTATGATGATTAGATGCTCCATCCTATATATATATATATATATATATATATATATATATATATATATATATATATATATATATATATATATATATATATATATATATATATATATATATATATATATATATATATGTATATGTATATATAGGGTGAGGACTTATTGTTGTTGTTATCATTTGTTAATCAATTTTTGATTTATAAACTGTTATCTCAATAACAGTTGCTTGCCAACTTCAAAAGAAAACAAATTTCAAATTATTCAAACTCACAATTTTCTTTAATAAAAGTAGATTACTCACCAACTCTCGTAGTTGACCTGTTTTTACCCATGATGCAGATTTGAATAATGAAGTTGATGAAAAGTAGGGTGTACCTTAGAAACCCACAAGACTATTTAAATTTGATGTAATAAATGTTGTTGTATTTGGATTTGTATTTGTATGATGTGGATCTTGTTTGCATACTTAGTACATAATTGAATCTAATTATATTATAACATAGTTGTCATGAGACTTTGAACAATATATCACGCCTTGATCGATTCCGCCAAGGATCGGGGTGTGACACCGAGGATCACAAACAAGATGTGAATAACCATGCAAATTGCTTGGTAACCTCAATGTCATTTATCATCTCACATTGATGTGCCGGTTAACCACACACGCTCCATCAACAACGATAAATCATGAGATACCCATTACCACTCTTTATGAGCCCCTATTAGTGTGCCGGTAAACCACAGACGCTCCACTAATGTCTCATAAAGTGTAATATACAACTTCACGGGTTAGCATACTTTTCACATTTTCCTAAAGTAACTAGATTGTGATTAGGGTTCTAGTACTTTTGTTTAATAGCAGTATACTTTTAATGAGATTAGGTTCGTCCTGTCAAATCCGTTCTGCTAATGTCTCATAAAGTGTAATGTGCAACTTAACGGGTTAGCATACTTTTCACATTTTCCTAAAGTAACTAGATTGTGATTAGGGTTCTAGTACTTTTGTCTAATAGCAGTATACTTTTAATGAGATTAGGTTCGTCCTGTCAAATCCGTTCTGCTAACGACAGTCCACTGATCAAGGGAGTGGTGGGTGAGAGTGGACACCCATTCAACCGCCATTTTATAGGCATATTCCTTATACCCCCTTATAGACCAGTTTTCTGAATGACGCATACTAGCGATTTGACTGACTTAATCTTATACATACATGTATTAACTTTTAATAATAATATGTATAAGGTGTATTTTAAATATTTTAAAATATTTAGGTTCATCTTTTAAATTTTCAAAATTAAAACAATTTTAATTAAAATTTAAATTAAACCTGAAGTGATTTAATGTTTGTCTTTTAATTAACAATTAATTAAATTAATTAAATCACACAAAGATTAACAAATTAAACAATTTAATTTAATCCTATTCCTTGCCCACTAAGTTATCGAAAATAAGGTCAAGGGTTTCCATTTATTAAATAATCATATTTACCAGAAATAGAAATCCCTACATGAGCCTTCTAATTTTCGAAAATTATAGGGTATAGGCTAGTGTTTCTAAAATCCTAGCTAGAAGTCGACACCCTTGAGGTCAAGGGTTTAAATCCAATAAACCCTAATAACAGTTATTCTATTACAGCTATTCAACAAAAAACAGATCTAGCGCTCTGATACCACTGATGGGTTTTATGCAAACAATGAGCTTAAAATCTTAAGTTCACATGCACCCTGATAAGGATCTATGTTTTCTCAATTGAATCTATAACTAAGAACTAAAGGTATATAATTAAAATTATATTCTAAACAAATTTAGAATTTCATACCTTTAATTCTTTGGAAGCAAGCACCACAAGTGTCGTGCCTCTAATGGTTCACACCCAGAACGAAGCAAGCAAGAAACTAGAGAGAATGAGGGAGGGGAACTCCCAAAATGGCGTGGCTTTTAGGGGTGGAGGGGGTCTCTATTTATAGTCTCCAGGTGATAAATGATAAGGCATATAACTATCTTATTTGGATTCCTGATATGATAAGGCTTTTATCGTATAATTGAATCTACTTATCAATACCATAAATAGTTCCAATACCTTATATGGATTTCGAATTCCTTAGGCTCCAAGCCTTTGAATTCGTCCAAACCCATTTAGGTAACCTTAATTGTCTATTGCTCAACTATTGAACAATTACAATTCAGCCCTTGTACTTTTAATTAATCCAATTAATCCCAAAATTAATTCCAATTAATTTATGATCAATTATTAATTAAATATTATGATTTCTAATTAATATATTATTCTCATAATATATTAACAAATCATATTTCTCTCTTTCTTTAAGTTATATTGTCCTCTGCTAGGTTTTGAGGGCAACCGAAAAGGACTGTGCTGCCATCAATCAAGTATATTCCCAAATTATATTCATGGCTTAGACACCTAATCCAACACACCTTACCTAGAATGACATTAGCACTCAGTAGATCAATAGTTAGGTTGGATCTAGAAACATATAGATCATCAGGATCAAGGCAAGTTATGCCTTGTTCAGATTCGATGATATGTTGACAACACCTAGTGATATCAAGTATTTTAGGCGTTGTTGAGCCCTGTTCTTGATAAAATTATATCAAATATGTCTGGGTATTCTCACTTTTCGTGCCAGGACTTGTTTGGAGAAAAAGAATAGAAACATGGACTAAAAGCGTGCAAAAGGAAGAAGTTGGGAAGGAATGAAAAATCAAGAGAACTCGTACGCGCGCCGCGGGAATTAACCATGCGCGACGTGGGCTTAAGGCGGTGGATCACATTCAAATGCCGAAGAATCGGGAAGAGATCAGTACACGCGCCGCGGATTTCACATCTGCGCGGCGCGGTTGCGGGAAATTTGCAAGTATAAATAGATGCATTTCCAGCCGAAAACCCTAGCAAAGACCGGGTGTAAAATCGACCTTGAAGCTCTTTGACTCCAGGATTTCATTTCAGCAAGCTCACAATTGGTATTTTATGATTTTTGATTTAATTTCCTTTTAGTAGCAAGTAGTCTTTGTAGCTAAAGTCTTTGGGAGTGACAACCACTGACTTTGAGCACTCAGGTTTCTGATTTTGAAACATTTGGTTACTGTTTTTGTGATTGGAATTCGGATTTAATGAATGAGAAGCATTTGGTTACATTTAATCTTAGCTTTTCAGTGTTTTATGCTTGTGTTTGGTTTTGGATGTTTGATATTGGTTATTGAATTGTTTTGGACCTTGTTGGGACTGTTTTCCTTAGCTGAAATCAGTAGCTAATTAGGTTAGTTTGTAAGCATTAAACCTTGGCTAGTAATTGTTCAGTGGAACTTTAGCTAGTGGCCAGTTTATGCTTTGCTTGGTTTTGCTAGTTTGGATGCCTTTGATTGCTTCTGATTCAGAGATGTACTTCTGATTTCAGAAAGTGACTAGGTTAATTTGAGCATAGCTTAGCCTGGCTTGGGTGTGTTTGACTAGTGCTTTTGTTTGCTAGTGATTAGGAAGATAGAAACCAGATCCTCCGACTGTAGCTGTGACACTACTAGTTGGTAATCTCTCATCTAGCCTAACCACGAAGCTCCTGCGGATCGACCCTGACTACCGCTATACTAGTGTGTGTTAGGTTTCCTCTTATTTTTGACCGCACGACGACCGCTGCATTGTCAAATTTTGGCGCCGTTGCCGGGGAGCTGTGAGCTTAGGATAGGTGAGTAGTAGGAACTTGTTTCTTGCTTTTTGAAAATTTCATTCTGGTAATTTTGGTTTTGATTTTTGTGGGCGTGTTGCATTAGTGCATGCGTACCCGCAGGGGTAAGCAATTATCCCCATTGCAGTTTGATTATGAGATTGAGCGTACTGTGCGCAAACTCCGTGCCCGTAGGCGTTTAAACATCATGAATTTTAGTCAAGTTAGCAGTAGTTCGGTAAATGTTGCCCAGGAACCATCAGGTGAGGCAACGGGGATGTTTTCCATTCCCCCACTTTCAGAATTTCAGTTTGGAAGCACGAGTGCTTCTGGTGGTGCAGTTTCAGCCCCTGCATCCATACCATCATGCACTCCACCATATATCCCACCATTTACACCCGCTTCACAACCACAGTCCACCAATCCATTTACTTCTGCTATGTCTTGGGGAGAGCCGACCCAAGATGGCACCCCAGCTCCTAGACAGCAGACACCAACATCTCAACCACAACCAGCCCTCTTTAAACCTCAACCCACATACCAATCAACACAACCTATACACTTTCAACAACCGCCTCAGCCACAATACCATTACCCAGAGACGGAGGAGGTGTATGACGAGGAAGATGAAGGATGGGTGCCACCAGCACCACAACCACAATGGAACCGAGGTCGGGGACCTCCTAGAAGAGCGCCACAATATCCATCACCAGGTCAGCGGGAATACAATGATCATCTTTAAGGTAACCCCGCCTAACCTTTACATTTTGCACAACCGAGACGGCAATCGGTTGCATCATATTTCCAACCGCGGGAATATGATGATTCGTCGCCAATCTATATTCCTGATAACATTGATTCGCAAGTAGAAATAAGACCTCAGTTATTAGGAATATTGACTCAGTTTAGGGGATATAAGACTGACGATCCTTATAATCATTTATATGAATTTTTAGCAATTGCCAACGCCAATACTCCTAGAAATACTGATCGAGATATTTTTAGGCTTAGATTGTTTCCCTTTACTCTTAAGGATAAAGCCAAATATTGGTTTACATCTTTACCATCAAATAGTATTACTAGTTGGGAACAACTCAAGGCGAAGTTTCTTCAAGAATTCTATCCAGTGAGTAAAACCACGGAGGTCAGACGAGCGATCCAAGATTTCCAGCAAAAGACTGGAGAGGCTTTTCATGAAGCGTTTGACAGATTAAAAGAGCTGCTGCGATCCTGTCCATATCATGAAGTTCCTAAGTGGCAGCTAGTCAAATTATTCTGCGAGGGAGTTAATGAGACACACCAGGTTATGATAAATGCCTCATCAAGTGGGACATTTATGTGGCAAGAGCTAGATGATGCCTGGAGATTTTTGGAGCAGCTAAGTTTAGGATCAAAAGTCAGTGGATCAATGAAAGATAAGACTGTATATGTAGCTAATGTCGAAGCAGAGAACAAATGGAAAGCTGAAATTCAGAAAGAACTCACTGTTGTTACAAAAAGGTTCAATCAGATGCTCGAGAGGTTCCAACAAGAAAAAGGGGCATACGTGCTGCATGGGCAGAATATCTGCAATACATGTGGAAAAATAGGACACAATCATAATGAGTGCTCAATAACTCATGAGGAAATAAGTCAAGTGCATGGATATGGTTGATTTCACAACGCACCAAGGCCATTCCGAAGTAATCAGCAACGAGAATCGAGACAACCACCTATAAGGCAGCAACAGGTGTAACCTCCATCTCCATCAGGAAATACGAACATTGGTTTGCAAGAAATTTTTGGATTGTTAGTACAACTCCAGGAAGTAGAGAAGTCTAATTTAGAAGCAATTCTGAGATTAGCAGAATCACTTGTCAAAATGGAAGAAAAAAAGGTGAGGGAGCAAGAGCAGTCACCAAGAATGCAAGTCAATGAAGTCATCACACTTAGGAGTGGGAAGAAAGTAGACAACAAGGTTACAGCTCCGATTCAGATGATGATAGTGACGTGGAAATAGTTTTCGATGAAAAAGAAGAATTAGAAAAAGAGAAGAAAAAGGATAAGGAGGAGCAAGTGCAGAAGACGAAGCAGACGAGTACATATGAAAAAGGAGAATCAAGTGGAACAGTTCCTTTTCCAACATCTTTGGAAAAGCCGGAGAAAGGACCATATGGAAAGAAGGGACCACAAGCTGAAGACATGTGGGAATTGTTTAGCCAAATTAAGATTAACATTCCTTTAGTCAAACTAATCAAGGAAGTTCCTGCATATGCTAAGTTTCTCAAGGATATGTGTATACACAAGAAGCATATTCTGTTCCACTTGCCTAAGATGATTAGCTTACCTGAGAATGTAAGCTCTATCCTCATGGATGCGCTTCCTCCAAAGATGAAAGATCCGGGAGTTCCTCTTATTTCAGTAGATTTAGGCAATGTGCATATCAAAAGGGCTCTGTTAGATTTAGGTGCAAGTGTGAACATATTGCCTGGGCAGTTATTCGACAAGCATGAGTTTGGCACCATGAGATCTACTGATGTGATTCTGCAGTTGGCTGACAAGTCCACCAAGGTTCCCAAGGGCATGTTAATAGATGTCATCATCAGGGTAGGAGAATTTTATTACCCAGCAGATTTTCTTGTTTTGGACACCCGTCAAGCAATGAATGGGGAGCAACCCACAATCATTCTAGGGCGGCCGTTTTTGGCCACGGCTAATGCAAATATTGCTTGTCGTACTGGAGAAATGGGAATATCCTTTGGACACCGACAGGCCAAGATCAACATTTTCAATGCTGATCTCAAGGGAAGCAGCATGGAAGAAGAGGAATGCTATCAAGTGGACATCATAGACGAGCTTGTGCAGCGATATACTCCAGAGGTACTTAAAGCAGAAGAAATAGAAACTCAGGAAGAAACAATTGTTGGAAGAAAAGAGGCGCAAAATGGAGAAGAAGAAAAGGGATTCAAGTCTGAAGAATGTGCGCATATAGAGAAGTTACCAGCAGAGATTCCAAAGACATTAAAGCCCTCTTTACAAGAACCACCAAAGTTGGATCTAAAACCTTTACCAGAACATTTAAAGTATGCCTTTCTAGGAGAGAAAGATACTTTACCAGTAATCGTGGCAGCCAATCTGACAGAGGAACAAGAGATAGGATTGCTCGATGTATTGTCCAAACACAAGGAGGCTATTGGTTGGACAATCGCGGACTTAAAAGGGATTAGTCCGACCACGTGCATGCATCGCATTATCACAGAAGAAGGAGCTAAACCTGCCAGGGATACGCAAAGGAGGTTGAATCCCAACTTAAAAGAAGTTGTCTAAAAGGAGGTTCTTAAATGGTTGGACGCAGGAATCATCTTCCCCATTTCTGATAGTGAATGGGTTAGCCCAACGCAGACGGTGCCGAAAAAGTCAGGGATCAATGTAGTAGACACAAAGGATGGTGACAATATATCCACGAGACCTGTAACCGGATGGCGAGTCTGCATCGATTATCGGAAGCTTAATGCCGCCACATCCAAAGATCATTTCCCATTACCCTTTATCGATCAAATCGTGGAGAAGTTAGCAGGACAAAAGTACTACTGTTTTTTGGATGGGTATTCTGGGTATAACCAGATCGCAATTCATCCAGAAGATCAGGCAAAGACAACGTTCACTTGCCCTTATGGTACTTTTGCCTTTCGCAGAATGCCATTTGGATTGTGTAACGCGCCTGCAACGTTTCAATGATGTATGATGGCAATTTTTTCTGACATGATTGGTGAAGCATTAGAAATCTTCATGGATGATTTCTCAATTTTTGGACCTACATTCGAAACTTGCCTAGTTCAATTGGAAAAGGTACTGAAAAGATGTGTAGAAACAAACCTGGTTCTGTCCTGGGAGAAAAGTCATTTCATGGTAAGAGAAGGGATAGTATTAGGACATGTGGTCTCTGAAAGAGGATTTGAAGTTGATCGCGCTAAAGTTAAGGTCATATCCACATTGCCGCCTCCAACATCAGTGAAAGGGGTTAGATCATTCTTGGGGCATGCAGGGTTTTATCGTAGATTCATTAAAGATTTTAGTTCTATCTCTAAGCCCCTCTGTGGTCTTCTTTTGAAGGACGCACCATTTGTTTTTGAGGAAGAATGTGTAAAAGCATTCAACATTCTCAAAAATAAACTGGTTGAGGCCCCCATTCTGAAGCCGCCCGACTGGACGCAACCTTTCGAGATAATGTGTGACGCTAGCGACTATGCTGCTAGCGCAGTATTAGGGCAAAAAGTCGACAGGAAACATGTTGTTATCTGTTATGCTAGTAAAAATTTTTCTGAAGCTCAATTGAATTATACAACTACTGAAAAAGAATTACTTGCTGTAGTATTTGCTCTCGATAAATTTCGATCTTATATCTGGGGATCCAAGGTGGTGATCTACACTGACCATAGTGCTGTTCGGCACCTGCTCACAAAGAAGGAGTCTAAGCCTCGCTTAATTAGGTGGATACTCCTGCTGCAAGAATTCGACATGAATATCAAAGGCAAGAAAGGAGCTGAAAATGTGGTGGCAGATCATCTTTCTAGATTACCAGCTGAAGGATTGGAAGCAGGAATTCAGGACTCATTTCCTGACGAGCAGTTGTTAGAGGTTCATGGAGCTCCATGGTACGCAAACTATGTAAATTTTCTGGCCACAGGAGCAATACCAACACATTGGACGAAACAAAGGCAGAAGTAATTTCGCACATATGCAAAGAGATTCATTTGGGATGATCCAGACTTTTTTAAGGTAGGTGAGGACCAGATAATTCGCCGATGTGTGCCGGACAATGAAATTGGTGAAGTGTTGGATCTCTGTCATGCATCAGCATGCGGAGGACATTTCAGTGGAAGGAAAACCGGGTATAAAGTTCTCGAATCTGGACTATATTGGCCGACTATCTTTCGGGATGCGCACAGGACTGCCAAGGAGTGCATTAATTGCCAGCAATTAGGAAATATATCGAAAAGGGATCAAATGCCTTTGAATCCGATTTTGGTGGTAGACATTTTGATGTTTGGGAAATCGATTTTATGGGTCCATTCCCCACATCACATGGATATGTTTACATTTTGGTGGCAGTAGATTATGTCTCCAAATGGATTGAGGCCGAAGCAACTCGCACAAATGACCATCACGTGGTTTGCAAATTTGTGAAGAAAAATATCTTCACCAGGCATGGGGTCCCCAGAGTAATCATTAGCGACGGAGGATCTCATTTCAAGAATTTCAAATTCGGAAGGCTGCTGAAAGACTATGGGGTGAATCATCGCATTGCGACGCCGTATCATCCACAAACCAGCGGCCAGGTGGAGGTGTCCAATAGGCAAATCAAAGAGATCCTTCAGAAAACTGTCAAGACTGATAGAAAGGATTGGTCGCTAAGGCTAGACGATGCATTGTGGGCGTATCGAACTGCGTATAAAACACCGATCGGGACTACTCCATATCGGTTGGTTTATGGAAAAGGATGTCATTTACCAGTAGAGATCGCCAATCGTGCCCTTTGGGCCATTAAGAAAGTCAATATGGACTATACTGACGCTGGGAAAGAAAGGAAACTTCAGTTGTCTGAATTAGAAGAACTACGAGATGAAGCATATGAGAACGCAGCCACCTATAAATCAAAGATGAAGCAATATCATGACGCCAAGCTACGATTGAAGGTCTTTGAAGTTGGACAAAAAGTATGGCTGTATAATTCAAGACTAAAGATGTTCCCCGGGAAACTGAGAAGCAAATGGAATGGTCCCTACGAAGTGATCAGCATTACAGATTATGGTGCAGTCGAAATCCAGGACTTGAAAGGTGGGCAACCATTTAAAGTCAATGGCCATAGACTCAAACCATACATCGCCACGGGCACGTTCCAGAAACTAGAGGTAGAGACAGTCGAACTCATAGCAGAGATTCCAACATACGCTACATAATCAGGTAAGTGTACGTCCGGCTGAAGACGTTAAACTTAGCGCTTGTCGGGAGGCAACCCGGTCATCATTGTATAATTGTATATTTTCCTAATATTCCATGCATTACATCCAATTTTTGATCACGGTGAGAAAAAGGCAAGTGTGGGGTCATTTTGGTAAGTTACAATACCACGACGCGGGATCTTAGAGACCGCGCTGCGCGTATTGAGTTTTTGCGATTACATTTAAAATCAGATTTTTATACGCAACGCGGACAGAAGCTTCCTGCACCGCGGTCTTATCTTAATTTGAAATTAAAGATAATCACTTAAACAGAGCTTTTTGATAGTCATTCAAATTCCCACATTGCATATAAATAAATTGCGGAAAATTTTGGTTCTTCTCACCGTGCTTCAACCCTTCAATCAATCCAGCGACTGCATTCGTCTTTCATTCGCAAGAAATTCAAGTAAGTATCGATTCTCTCTCTCTTAGTTTTAGAAGTCTTGAAACTTACTAGATGCTACTGTAATCCACAATGTTATGTTTAATCGATTAAATTAATTGCTGAATTAGGATTATAGTATTGTATTACGCGGAACCCAAGTGCCAGATTAAAAAATTTGGACTTAGATTGACAGATTGACCGAATTTTCTTGACTGAAATCGTTCGCTGCGCCGCGGGATGTGCAGTCCACGACGCGGCGTATGAATATTCATATAGCGCGTCGCGGGTTGTCACGTGCGCGCCGCGCCGAACGTCAAAACAGTGCAGTGATTTCTTCAATTTTTGTGATTTCTGCAGGCACGATGTCTTCTTCAGGCAGTACTGAAACCATCGACTGGAATTCTTTGGCTACAGAAGTAGGTAGAACGCGAGCTTACAGCTTCTACAATCATAGATCAATTCAACAACAAAAACGAATCCTCTCCGCCCGGCCGGTCAACTGGCAGTTGACCGAGGAATCAGGGATTATGGAACATCTGCAATATTGGCTGGTTCAAGGGGGTTACGACAAAGGCGAACTTATCTACACTTGTCGGGCTATTGAGAACATTGTTCACATGGAAGGGCCTATCTATCGGGAGGTATTCTTGCAATTTCTCGCAAGTTACCAGTTTGATCGTCAGCCGCTGGGAATGGATACGGAAGAAATGGTGCAGTTCCGGTTGGGTAATCACAACCGAAGCTGCAGTTTACGGGAATTTGGCTATCGCATCGGGTTATATACTGAGGAAGAATCAGAGGCACCAGGGTTCGACACCTTCCACCGACGGGCTAACTATGATGCCGATGACACATTCTCTCCTGCTGACTACTGGAGCACCATATCATCCACACGGTATCATGAGAATACCGTACGCGAGGGACTGATGCATATACCGTCGCATCGCATGTTACATCGGTTGATATCAACCATGATCTGGCCTCGTGCGGACGAGGATCGGGTCTTACCACGTGAGCTACATCTCATGTGGTGTTTGACACGGATGCTTCAGACATGCAACATGCCATATTTCGTGGCCGATTACTTCAAACAGATCACAGACGAGCCACTGAAGCAAATTGCTCTTGGCGGGGGACATTATGTGATGAATCTAGCCCGATCCTATGGGTTGCTATCTGAGTATACTACCCATGGGTTGACAGTTGTTCAGCCAGTTCCCTTCAGTCCACTGACTACCATCTCCCGAGATGTGATTTATGTCGACGATGGGGTCACCGCAACTGAGCGATCACCATTTCCGGTGCTGAAGACCGAGCCATCCACTTCCAAAAAGCGACCACGGGTGACTATTAATCCACCCCGAGGACTTTCCCCGGCCACCATGGAATCACGGTACTTGGCCGATGAAGTGAAGGATGTTAAAAAGACCTTGCAGGCCCATATGAGGGAACACCAGCTGCAGTCGGCTGTAGCACATGAGGTCATTAGACGAACAGAGAACACACAAAAACAACTCCTTTGGTTAGCCGACTGTATGATCACGTTCATGGCAAAAAGCAGATGCGCCCCACCGAGACCTCAACCGATGATTCAAGAAGAGGAGGAGCCAATGGAAGAAGATCCTGATGAAGAAGATGAGGAAGACGATACAGCCCACAGTTGAGGATTTTGGATGTAATTATTAGCATTTTAGTACAATTTTTTTTTTGATTAGCATATTATTAGGTTTTAGTTAAAAATGATGTTTTGTTTTTAGGTAATTTTAGATGAATAAGCCTCTTAGAGGCAGTTAAAAGTAATAAAACAATAGTTCTTTTGTGTTGAATTGATTTGGTGATTTGTTAAAATTGGGACAAATCTGCTGAAATTACCGCGCTGCGGCATCCATATATCACGCGACGCGGTCATTTTCTCATTTGACGCTGTTTTAATCTCACGAAATTACCGCGACGCGCATTCTTCAATTACGCGCTGCGGTCATCCGCAACACATATATATTTGTCTATTGTATATTTCTGTTCATGTTTTATTTGTCATGTGTGTTTTTAATTTGTTTGTTGAGTTATGCATGATATACCAATTTGAGAAGGAGTTGTCTCAGACAAGTGTGGGGTCACCGTGCCCCCTCCACTTGTCTCGACCACCGGCGTGTTCACTGTAGCGCTACAACTCCAGAATACGAAATCGAGGATCCATCTGTACGCAATTATACCTGTGATATCAAGCACCAAATAGTCTATCGTCCAAAAAGGGGTAACTCTTTCTCCCTTGTTTTGAAATAATTTTGTACAACGGGGACGTTGTACGGTTTTAAGTGTGGGGTATGGACGGTCGAAAGAGAATTTTTTTGAAATTTTTGCAGAAATGATCAATTTTTCAATTTTTAGCAATATTTTTCAAAATTTTTAATAAATTGCAATTTTGAAATGAATGGTTTGTGATTGTGATAGCATTAGTATTTTTCAAGAAATACTGTTTATTTGTGATCATGCTATTAGTTAGTCAAATAAGTTGAGTTTTATGAGTTTAGAAGATTGAGCTGTTTTAGGATTGGAATTTAGGAAGGAAAAGTCAATCTGTGGCCTTTGTTGTTCGAGCCGGTAGGTCTAAAATGGGTGGGCCTTATGCACCTTATCACCTAAGATCGTCTGGTCTGAGATGATATTTCTGAAAGCTCGCTACACGGACAACATCGAAAGTCATGGACAATTCCTTAATGGCCTTTAGAATCTGAATGAGTAAGTACACTTCATTGTGGACAGAAAATTTGTAATCAAGGGTTCTCTAGAAAGCCATGAATTCCAAAGAACAATTCAATTATGCTTTCGCGAACTATTCCATTCTAACTCAAGAAGCAATAAACTTTGAAACTGAACACAGTCAGAAATTGTTTGATTCTTTATTATAATTTGTTAAAAACTCTCTTGCTTGGGGACAAGCAAGGCAAAAGTGTGGGGTGTTTGACAACGCCTAGTGATATCAAGTATTTTAGGCATTGTTGAGCCCTGTTCTTGATAAAATTATATCAAATATGTCTGGGTATTCTCACTTTTCGTGCCAGGACTTGTTTGGAGAAAAAGAATAGAAACAGGGACTAAAAGCGTGCAAAAGGAAGAAGTTGGGAAGGAATGAAAAATCAAGAGAACTCGTACGCGCGTCGCGGGAATTAACCATGCGCGACGCGGGCTTAAGGCGGTGGAACACATTCAAATGCCGAAGAATCGGGAAGAGATCAGTACGCGTGCCGCGGATTTCACATCTGCGCGGCGCGGTTGCGGGAAATTTGCAAGTATAAATAGATGAATTTCCAGCCGAAAACCCTAGCAAAGACCGGGTGTAAAATCGACCTTGAAGCTCTTTGACTCCAGGATTTCATTTCAGCAAGCTCACAATTGGTATTTTATGATTTTTGATTTAATTTCCTTTTAGTAGCAAGTAGTCTTTGTAGCTAAAGTCTTTGGGAGTGACAACCACTGACTTTGAGCACTCAGGTTTCTGATTTTGAAACATTTGGTTATTGTTTTTGTGATTGGAATTCGGATTTAGTGAATGAGAAGCATTTGGTTACATTTAATCTTAGCTTTTCGGTATTTTATGCTTGTGTTTGGTTTTGGATGTTTGATATTGGTTATTGAATTGTTTTGGACCTTGTTGGGACTGTTTTCCTTAGCTGAAATCAGTAGCTAATTAGGTTAGTTTGTAAGCATTAAACCTTGGCTAGTAATTGTTCAGTGGAACTTTAGCTAGTGGCCAGTTTATGCTTTGCTTGGTTTTGCTAGTTTGGATGCCTTTGATTGCTTCTGATTCAGAGATGTACTTCTGATTTCAGAAAGTGACTAGGTTAATATGAGCATAGCTTAGCCTGGCTTGGGTGTGTTTGACTAGTGCTTTTGTTTGCTAGTGATTAGGAAGATAGAAACCAGATCCTCCGACTGTAGCTGTGACACTACTAGTTGGTAATCTCTCATCTAGCCTAACCACGAAGCTCCTGCGGATCGACCCTGACTACCGCTATACTAGTGTGTGTTAGGTTTCCTCTTATTTTTGACCGCACGACGACCGCTGCGTTGTCATATGTCCTTGGTTGGGCATGTGAGGCAAGGCATCAAAGATAGACAACAGGAGATGCTAGTAATTGAGGAGGTCCTCAGATTGAGGAGGTTACCAGACCAAATAATTGTTATGAAGAGAGAACTCCATTAGGACCAAAGAGTCATGTGAGAGGAAGTTATCATCAGTATCTTCTATAGACCGCAGTTCACTGTGACATCAGTAGCTTGGGCTTCGGTCACAGGATTGAATGCATCACTACAAACGAAAATTTGACCACAGTATCCTTAGACCGAAGTTTAGTCCAGACTAGAGAGTTTGCTTAGGCGGAAGAGTTAGCCCCAGACTGAAGTGTAGTCCCACAAGAGTGCAATAGCATAGTCAGACACAATTCCAATCGGGGGCATGCCACTTAACCAAAGTCCAAGAGGGTGTCATCCAACCAAAGAAGGAGTCTTCTATGTACCTTGTATTGGTGTTGTCACATCAGCTGTCAGAGTTTTCTTGGGAATACGTGTGGGCACAAGTCTCAATATCTCAGGAAGCATGGCAGCAATGTATGGTTGCTTTACAGGTGCTTTAGGCATAGTTTGGCATTCCATCCCAAGACCATGCATATTTTTTCATGCTCACTGTGCTATAAATACATCTCATTTCCTGTTAAGAAATTTGTATGTCCAGTGTTCAGATTGTGAACATTGTGTAGGTGGTAGTCATAGAATCTCTCTTGTAAAATATTGAAGTTTATGAAAGTAAATCTCTTGGTTCTCACAATAGACGAAGCTCAACTAGTTGTCGAGTGAACCACTTTATATCATTGTATTTCTCAACTTTGTCTTCGTATTTCTCAATAGTCTTTATGGTGATGTGTGTTGATCATTTGTATATGTGCTTAGTCGTGTTTGTTGGTGCCCTTTCCTCAAGAGGACAGTCATCTTAACACCCTGATATGATGAGGCGTACATCAACGATGCACCATTCGACTGCCTAAGGTATGTCTGGCGTTGACGGCTCTAATGTCGGAGATTCTCGTCCGTTATCACTGCCTTGGACTCGCCGAAACGATGAAGGGTTAGTATTTTTATTATTTGAATTTATGATAATTGATTTTATGATTATACTTATATAGCCATTTCAGTATTGTAGGTTTGGGGACCATATCATCCAATCGGTGATCATTAATTTATTTTTGTAGTGCACAGGTCAACCTTGGGCTAGGTAGCCGAAGAATGTTATTTGGAGAATGTTTGATTGTTTTCGGGTAATATATTTAAATTTAATTTTTATGAGTATGCTTATTTGTTTTTAGTTTGCAATTCAATATTTAGTTGTCATTTTTCACAAACCCTAAACCAATGACATCCTAATGAGGATGAGAGTATATTTGAGGGTTTTAAAAATACCTGTAAGTCTCGGTATAGAGATCGGATGCGTGATGCTAGAAATAATGCATTGGAAAAAGAAAAAGAAGCGGAGAGAGCTATGGGACAGGTATCAAATTCGTTTGGTATCATGCAGGAGTACCATCATTTGGACATAGTGGATTCGGTATGGCGTAATTTTTCTGCCGTAAGTGATTTCATGCATTATTGTTTATTTTTTAAAACTATTATTCAATATTAAATTATTATACATGTTTTCTTTCTTGTTGTAGCATTGAGACATAAATAAATTGAAGAAAAAGTCTACCAACGGGAAGAAGAACCGCAATACCCCTGATGCGTTAGGGGTTGTATCTAGACACACCGGTGACAGCATCAGATACTCCAAGCACAGTCGGAGATTGATAAGTAATTATGCTTTGTCGTTAGATATCTATTTTCTTTCAACACTAACTACAATTATACTTTGTTGTTTATGTAGGCAGCGAGGCAGGGTCATACGCCCTCTTTGGTTAGTGATAAGTCCGGATTTGGCATCAATGCGAAATAAGAACATCATAAACACATAAGAACAATATGCAATAAGCTGAATGATTCATATATTTGAGAAAATACAAAGATTAGGCTTCTAGGGTGAAAAACTCGAGCACCAGTGCAACGCATGCTATCTCTCACATTGTGACCTCTCTCAACCTAAAATGAATAAAACATATCTATATATAGGCGAGCTACAGAACTAGGTCAAAGGCATATTACTCACATGCAATAGTAGGCCTTCCAAGCCTGCAACTCATTAGCCCATAGTGAGCTTTGTACCCTAACAATCCTCCTCTCGAAGCTTGGAATGGATGGCGCGACTTTAAGTACCGTATCGAGCAACTAGCAGAACCGGAGCTGATAATGACACAAGGTGTAGAAGCGAATCCTCGAATCTCAATACATCAGTAGTCTGCAAACACGAGCCCTTGCTCTAGAGGACCTCTCAACCTCTAGCAACCAACAGTAAATTTGAAGATAAACATCATAAGCAAGACTCGCCAAGGAAACCCACTTCGGAATCGAAATTCGAATCGCCTCTTAAACGTGAAAAATCCTTTTCATCGTCATACAGAACACCAAAAATTTAATCTTGAAGTAATCCGCAAAAAGAATAGTTACTAAAAAGTGTCAAATACATAATTCTCAACCAAATTCCATCGAGAAAAACTAATATCGAGAGTCAATAACGCCCAATTCATCACATAGAATAACCTTCAAAGCATATCGAGACTAAAAATAATGCCCAATATCGATAAATCTTAGCCAAACTCCGGTAAAAATTGTATTTTCGAAAAATTACAATCCAACTCTCGAATGACCGTACATAATTCTCCCTCTTTTTTGATCGAAACAATACCATAAAAACCCGTATGGGTATAAAAATATGCTTGAACGGATATAAACATGATGAATTCTCCCTCGACATGTGGAATATATTGTCAATGACGGAATAAAAATGATCAAAGATGGAAGAATATAAAAGATAAAGCTCCTAGTTTTATATATGCAACGAGCATATGTAATAAAACACATATCCAACTTTAATAAAACGCATGTTCACCTTTGATCGATCACCGCAATAAAAAATATATATACCTAGCAGCGTAATATGTACAATGTGTTACTTCAGCAATACTTCAGTGAAATGGTAGGCTTCAGTAAAATATATGGACTATAAAGCATTACTGAACCATAAGAGTGAAAAAAATGTACCAAAGGGTATGATACGTGCCGAAGGATGCACGATAGTACGGAAACGATTCAGTAACAAACAAAAATACGCAACATCCAACGAACATAAACGCAATGTCACCAATCTGAAGTACCGAGGCAGTGTGTATCGAAGCAATAAAATAGATGTTCCAGAAAAAAATTCGTCATGTGCCGAACATCTAAAATAATAAATAAAATTTGTGAATACTCAATGCTTTGGTAGTTCAAGGCTCAACAAATTTAAAATAGAGTAAATTACAATTTTGGTCCCTGTGGTTTACGAAATCTTTCACATTAGGACCAAGTATTGAAAATCACGTTACTGGTCCCTAATGTTTGTAAAACGCTACAAATCGGTCCATGTGTCAGATAAAAAGACTAAATGCCCTTTTTATTTTCTTTTTACTTTTTCTTTGAATTTTATTATTATTTTATTTAATAAAAAAAAGAAAATACACACCACCCCACCCCCACCCACCACCCTCTCTCTCTCTCTCTCTCTCTCTCTCTCTCTCTCTCTCTCTCTCTCTCTCTCTCTCTCTCTCTCTCTCTCTCTCTCTCTCTCTCTCTCTCTCTTCTTGTGGTTTGTAGACTCACCCACTCCATTGGATGTTTTCATTCTTTACATACATATCATGTCCCGATCGAACCCGAGTATAATGACAACACGATGTATAATTTTGTAGTGTTGTGGTTGAAATCAGCCGAGACGAAGATGGAAGGAATATGTCACAAGATGATAAGCGTCAATGGCATCAATATGCACGTTGCAGAGATGGTTCAAGGCCCAATTGTACTACTAATCCACGTTTTCCCTGAGATTTGGTACTCTTGGTGCCATCGGATCCTCTACCTCGCCGCCCACAATTACCATGCAGTCGCCCCTGACCCGTGGCTACGGAGACACCACCGGTGCACCAATCGACGATCCTACCAAGTTCACCACACTTCACATTGTCGGCGACTTGATCGCACTCATCGACGCTCTTGCTGGAAGAAATTTTGATCTGGGAAAAAGACAGAGAATGTCTTTGTTGTTGGGCATGATTGGGACGCCATGATTGCTTGGTGCCTGTGTTTGTTTAGACCTGACAAAGTTAAAGCCTTGGTCAATTTGAGCGTTCACTTTACCCCAAGAAACCCTAAACGGAAAACTATAGAGAATTTTTGTGCAATATACAAAGATGATTACTATATTTGCAGTTTTCAGGTGATCTTCGCTCATTTAGTTTTGAGGGGAATATACGGTGATTCATCTTAAAAATAACTTTCCTTTCATATTTTTCCATCTCTTTCGGATTAAAATAAATCGAGTTAAGAATCTCTTTCATCAATTTTGATTCGACACAAAAGGGTAAATCCTTTTCATCCTGGTGTAACTTTCTTGTAAGAACCAGGGGAGATTGAAGCTGTGTTTGCGAGTGAGAGAGAAAGAGAGAGAGAGGGGGGGTATGGGGTGGGGTTAGGGTGGGGGTGGGGGTATTTTCTTTTTTATTAATAAAATAATTAAGTAATTCAAAGAAAAAAGAAAAAGAAATTAAAAATGGTATTTTAGTCTTTTTACTTGACCAGGGACCGATTTGTAGTGTTTCACAAACCTAAGGGACCACCAACGTGATTTTCCAATACTTAGTCTTAATGTGAAAGATTTGGTAAACGACTGGGACCAAAACTATAAATTACTCTTAAAATATCACTCCTCAGGCTTCGGAAAATGGAATGGGTCATATTGCAGAAGCCCATGTTATTGTTCTTGGTCCAGTGTGCCGAAGCCCATTAATTACTTGGTAGCGGAAGTGTTCCTCCTTTGGTTACATTGCACCATTATCAACATTTATAACTCTTCAGGCCCATAAAATAATGTGTGAGATCTTAACTTTAAAACTTTGGAGAAGTGGACCCGATCCATCTTTAAGACAGAGATTCAACCTTTGCCATTAATAGTTCAAATCAAAAATCGGTTTCGTCAAAGTAATTGATTTCAAACATTGTTGTCACCATTTAATCAGATTCGTCATTCAAGCTGTAAGTGAAGGTAATTTCAAGTCCTAAATCAAAAACAATTTCAATGGATTCACAAGTGTATTGAAGATCTGAGAATATTCCCATCAAAATTATCATCGTCTTTGTGACGTAGAAAATGAATATCAAGAACATCATGTTCAATGAAATAGAATTTCTTACAGATATCAACAACATGAATTCCAATGCGTTCGATGCCAGAAATTAACATCATGGTCGAATCAGAATCTATAAGTGAAACAAAATACGTTTCAAAAACATTTGTATTCATGAACAATCGACTGAAAACAAATCTTCTTTTCCTATCATTCGATTTAACCATTTAATTAGAAAACCCTTCCAAGAACACCAAGAACGAGAAAAACATAAAAATTAGATTTATCAAAGGATTTAATCCATAAGAATCGAGGGTATTTTAAATGAATCTGATAGACGAACAATCAAGCATAAACCCATGGATGAATAGCAGCAATACAAGAGTCCAAGTGTAGTACATGAGAGTGATGAGACAATGAACATGTTGATTCAAAAACCATGATGACCGGATTCCAAAAAAAAAGGATTTGATTGAATATAATATTGGCAAAAATTTATATCCTAACAAATGAATAAACGAAGGCATATCAATGAACAACAAATTTAATCCAAGATTTTTGAGCAATTAACAGTAATAGATTGGACTCGATCAACAAAAATTTAGATCTCGATAATTTTTTGGGCATGAATAGTGTTTTTCAGATCTGATCCCGTAGATGAACAAGATGATGAACGATACCCAAAAAGAATATGAACAAGATCCATGGAGAGACTCACCAAAAATAATGGTAACTTGAATGAATATGAATAACTATCGCCAAATCTGAGATCGTGCCTTGAAATATTCGTTTGAATCTTCAAGGTACGACTCTTATACCACTTGTAAGGTCTGGATTTGGCATAAACGTGGAATAAGAACATCATAAACACTCAAGAACAATATGATATAAGCTGAATGATTCATATATGTGAGAGAATACAAAGATTAGGGCTCCTAGGGTGTAAAAACATGAGCATTAGTACACTGCACGCTATCTCTCACATTGTGAGCTTTCTCAACCTTAAAAGAATAAAACAATGACAATATATGAGCGAGCTACACAACTAGGTCAAATACCAATTACCCACATACCATAGTGGGCCTTCCAAGCCCGCAAGTTATCAGCCCATAGAAAGCTATGTACCCTAACAATTACATTTATATATGCAGACTCATCTCACGACAGAATCGAAGAAAATGTATTTTGAAGGAGAACGTGACAATTTTTAGTTATGCTAAAAGCGTCTTAGGAAACATATGTAAGTTATATTTATTACTTTTATTGATTGTGTATGTTGATTTTTTTTAGATTGATAATGGTGTTGTTTTGGCAAATTGTAGGATGCTTATATGAAATGCTTTGTCGAGAAGTATAAGGATGACCCGTTTCAGATTGTAGTGGATGATGTTGAGGTGTGAAGACTAGCCTAGTATCAGAGGCATGAATCCGAGAGAATGAGTCAGGTATATGGTGCAGGACAATAAGATCTCCACTCTGTGATGACTGCGTCATATTCTTTCGCGTCTGGATCGTCCTCCGAGTATGCACAGTCGTAACAGGATGTACACTTATTCATTAAATTCATTATTTTTAATATAGTTGAAAAAGAAAGTATATTGCTATTATAAATAGTAATGTAAAGTAGATTGCTATTACGGATGAGAAATAAAGTTTGATGCTATTATGTATATTAAAGTTAAATACAATTCTTATATTGAGGAAAAAGAGAGTTTGTTGATATTATAGTAAATGTAAAGTAGTTTGCTATTACGGATAAGAATTAAAGTTTGTTGTCATTATGTATAGTAAAGGTAAAGTACAACGCTCTTACCGATGAAAAAGAAAGTTATTTGCTATTATGGATAATAAATGTAAAATTCAATGCAATTATGGATGAAAATTGAAGTATGCTGGTATTTTGGATACTTTAGTACATTACTATTATGGATTGTAATTATAAAGTTGAATGCTATAGTTGATAAAAAGTATGTTGCACTTATGGATTTTAAATGTAAAGTATGTAGTTGTATATAAAATTAATTGTATGTTGTTATTATAGATTAAATTGATAATATATTGTTACCATTTTTTGGTCCAAAGGTTACGTCAAAAAGTGAAAAGGTTACAACAAGCTCAAGCTCAATATGAACAAACACAACGACAAATGAAAGAACATATGGATGAATTGATGAGACGAATGAATCGACGTGATTCTAGTATTTTAATATTATATGTTTATATTTTGTGAGACCGGGAGACGCATTCCTAGCCACTCATTTTGGGTGTAAAACAAAAAAAAAATTAAAAAATGCAAAATAAATGAAAAAAATTGAAAAAAATGTATTTATTTAATATTTTTGTCATTTTTTATTCAAAAAAAATTAAAAAAATTTAAAAAAAATAAATTAAAAAATATAAAAATAGCGTTTTTTCATATTCTAGTAGAATATTACACTAATTTGTGTAATATTCTATTAGAATATGCAACATTCATCAACATTCTACTATAATATTTTTTTGATTTTTTCAGGTTTTTTTTCGATTTTTTTAATAAGTTGCGAAAATAAGTAGGATTTTTTTTTTGAAAATTCTCATTATTTTATCGTATTTTAATTTTTTTATTTTTTGATCTCTAAAATGAGTGGCTACGATTGAGTCTCCCGGTCTCACAAAATTTACATGGTCTCATTTGAACTTCTACGTATATATATATATATATATATATATATATATATATATATATATATATATATATATATATATATATATATATATATATATACATATATATATATATATATATATATATATATATATATATATACATATATATATATACATATATATATATATACATATATATATATATATATATATATATATATATATATATATATATATATATATATATATATATATGTATATATATATATATATATATATATATATATATATATATATATATATATATATATATATTAACGTCCCAAATTCCGTAATAAATTTTTTTGTTTTAAAAAAACAAATTAAATACAATAAAATAGTTGTCACATAAAACCCTTCAAATTGAAACTTAATATTTAAACACATAAAACGTATTTATCCGAAAACGTTTACAAACATTATCCAACGGAAGACTTATTTGTTGAGGTCCTCAGATGCGGTACAGTCACACCGTGCTCCAAACTCAAGCCAGCAATTTCCTGAAAAACAGTTAGGGTAAAAGGGTAAGCACAAAGCTTAGTGAGTTCCCCAAAAATACTACGCGATCCATCACATAAAAACATCGCTGGCTCTCGGGCTTGCCCCGATCCGCCGGTAAACATCGTGTGACTCTCGGGATTTCCCCGATCCGTCCTCGGTTCTCGGGCTTTCCCTGATCCGTTGGAAATCATCGTCATCGGCTTTTGTCGGCAAACATCGTCATCGGCTTTCGTCGGCAAACATCGTCATCGGCTTTCGCCAGCAAACATCGTCATCGGCTTTCGTTGGCAAACACGTAAAGCACGAATAATCACATTATGACACAAAGTAATAAAGATTATCTACGCATGTAATATCACCTATAATATAGTGAGAATACTCACTTGATTCGCAACCTTAAGTTAGACTGTTAGACAGCACCCTACGTGAGTGCGCTCGGATCCCGACAATACGCACTTCCTGACAATGATAAACCCCACTTAGAACTTTCTAAATCCCGAACAAAATAATCCTATAAGACCAGTTTCCAAAACCCTGAAGTTTGACAAAAAGTCAAACTGGTCAAAAAGTCAACGGTCAACGGTCAAAGTCAACAAAGTCAACCAGGCATATTAGTGCCGCTAATCCCCTAGGATTAGCACTGCTAATCACCCTATTCAGCCCACAACTCCATTAACTGCTTAATCCGTTAAGTTAGAAACCACAACTTCTAGGTGTTGTCACAAACAGTCCCTCAACTCATAAAATCGTGAATTCTATCCACCAATCCTAGCCAACAAGCTCATGGTGACAAATCTAGTCCCAAAACGAAGATTAACATACCTAAACTTCATCCAAAACCACATTAAGACTAGGTTAAGGTTTCTCTCAAGGATTGAGAAGCTAAAAGGAGAAGAACTCATCCCCTTAGTTCATAGATCCCACCTCAATCCAAGAAATGGAGCCATCATCGTCTTATAGAGCTCATGGAGAGCTTTATGACTTCATTATAACCATAACTCAAAAATACAGGGATTAAAACACTTACAAGAGTCCTAAAACATTGAGCAAATCTGATTTCCTTCACCAACAAACCTTCCTAGTACTCTTGCTCCTTCTTCTCTCCCAAAACATCCTTCAAAACTCATAGCATGAACCAAGAACACAAGAGAAAGCTTGAGAGAGTGTTCTAAAGTGTTCCCAGGGATTAGAACTGAAGAAACTCGGACCCCAAATGAGTTATAAGCTTAAAAATGACTTTGAACCACGAAAATGTGGATTTATCCCACTCACACACAGTTAGCGGCGCTAATTTCGATGTTAGCGTCGCTAACTTTCGGTCCTTCCAGAAACAACATCTTTTCCAGACTGTCGCGCGACTGATCCACGATTCTGCAAAGTTAGCGCCGCTAACCTTAATGTTAGCGCCGCTAACTTGCTTTTTCCCCTAAATCATTTATTTTTTCTTTAAACAGTTAAATGTTATTACTTCAATACCTGGTTCCATGATTTATACTTTAACTCTTTAAAATTTTGAACTTTGACTTTTCGGGTTTAGTGTCTTACAACTCTCCCCCACTTAACGGGATTTCGTCCCCGAAATCCTTTCCTCACTTGCCCTAATTGCGCATCGGCAATTTAATCATTCAAGGGTTATTTACAGCCTTACTTAACCGAACCAAAAAGGTCTCACCACCAACTTCGACAAGATTAGGGGCACTTAAATCCTTACATGCTCGAAATTTCCGAACAAAAGGTCTCACCGTTGAACCTCGCAGATTCATAAACACCCTATTACGACTCCCTTGTACCAAACCCACATTCTGACGCTCGAGAAGCACATCGACCGCCACGTGTTTAATCTATGCCGACCGGCAAAGCTTAGATACTTACCTTCAGAGTATCTTACCAAGCCCTATAACTGGCAATTTAATTGCATCATTTCATAAGTCACCAACGCATAACACCGAGTTACTATACACACGACAACAACCACCGTCCTACAGATCCACAAGAGCTCTACCCAAGAGTATCCGATCGACCAGGATACGAGCACAAGTTGCACCACTCATGCAAAGCCCATCAAGCTATTCCCGCACTTATCGTCATTTGTGGAATCACAGGTTCCCCGTTCCGTTCAGCTCGCAACTGAACCCAACCAACGACTCCACAAGATTCCCTAACACAGGGCCGCAACATCTGACTCTTTCGTCATACCAGAACAACAGGTCTAGCCAAAAACCATCATCCTAACTAAAAATATTGCAGACCCAACTGCATCCACAAGCATACGGTCTTCCCATTAACGAGAGTGACCCAAGATGCGCTCAACCGAAGTCATAATCACTCATCTTTATTAAAGTCACCGAATTTCCAATAGACGAAACTTCTTTGAGAAGATACCCGACCACCTTGATAATCATAACCCAATTCGAAACGCGACACCTTAAAACTTCCCGCCGGTTCCTTGATCGGTTACCCAACCGATCTTACTGTGCTACCGAGAACCCTAAAAGCCGAATGCTTCCAACACTACCACTCCCAAGCTCGGAAGAAGATTCGAAGAACCAACTCACACTTCTTATCCTTCACCAACGTCTCGACAACTTACCAGGTACCAGCTCGACTTCTATACGCCAACACTTCCCAAGGGAGATACTCAACCGTATCTCGACCATCCAAACTCGGTCCGTCCTAAACACACTAGCCCTCCTAATCGCTTTTCCCATATCGATTATCCAACCGATTCCTAATGCCTCGCATGGAACCTCCACTAATACCTAGTGCTTCTTACATGACCGATTCATCGTTCGAAAAAAAACGATTACTTGAGCCTAGCATTCCCAATGCTGAAGAACCGAGGTGCTCTTACTGCCAGCGAAAGAGCACACTAATAACCACCTATTCCCCACAATTTCCCAGTTGCTCTACCGCACGCGCCACCGCTACTTCTCAACCCGAACGAGAACAGACGAACGAAACTTGAACATATTAACCCCGAAGAATTCACCAACGATTACCCCCGCTCTTACTCGGTCAAATTAACGGTAGCCCAACGACTAACCCAACTTCACCAGACACTCTACTACTTAACGAAAACTTCAACTTCTTAAGGCTAGCACTACACAATCGACCTTCCAGCGACACCACAACGTTAACACGAACCCATTCGCAACTCCGGGTGATTCCAATCGATCCTAACACGCATAAGGATACTCAACCGACATCCTGACCATCCAAAACGAATAACCAATCACTTCCAACTTAGCAATCGAACATCACCAAACCAACCATACACACTGTTACCCGAACGGAACCTTCACAATTACAGTAAATAGGGTATCATCATCTACAACTGTCATAATCACCGATGCAATCTTCCTACTCCATGCAGCAATTTCCAAACTTGTCACTGACCCTCGACCTCTTCTATAAACCACGCAATCAACGGTCATCCACAAGCGACCTTATGGGACTCAACCCAACCCTCAAACCACCAGACGTTGAACCCGCAACAACCCTCAAATAATGACGACGAAGCACCCACAAGCTCGCTTCTGTTGCGTACGGAAACGTGACACCCGATCAAAATTCTGTACCGCGCTCCACCTAAACTAACTTCCACTGACTCCACACTACATAATCGAACTCTCTACCGCGTACGGAAATGTGTTTGTTGTTATTTTATTTACATGTGATTAACTACTCTCTCTCTCTCTGTATATATATATATATATATATATATATATATATATATATATATATATATATATATATATATATATATATATATATATATATATATAATTGAGATTCGGTAAGAAGTGAATTTTTGGTAAGAATGTAATAAGTTTTTTATTTACATATTTTTTAAGCGAAACCACAAAATGAATCAATAGATGATGCAAAAATAACATGATTCACAAAAAAAATTCTCGAAAACACAACTTGATGATTCATTTTTACGATGATTTTGTTGTTATTCATTAAAATTGTCCGTAACGTGAATAAAAACTTGATTTACAAAAAATGATTCACCAATATGTTTTTTTAGATATTTTTTTCAATGAATCATGTTATTTTTTATTCATATATTGATTCATTTTGGTGATTCATCAAAAACTCAAGTAAATAAAAAACTTCTTATCTTCTTACCATAATTTCACTTCTTATTTGATCATTCTTATATATATATATATATATATATATATATATATATATATATATATATATATATATATATATATATATATATATATATATATATATATATATATATATATACATATATATATATATATATATATATATATATATATATATATATATATACATATATATATATATATATATATATATATATATATATATATATATATATATATATATATATATATATATATATATATATATATATATATATATATATATATATATATATAGAAGGAGGATCGTGTAGCAACCCAAAATCTGGTAAGAATCGTAAGGACAAATCTGGACTTTTAATCATGAAAAATGGATAGATAAGATTCAATTTGAATAAAATGTCACATCTTAAAAGCTTGGGGGGCTACTTGTATAAAAATCAAAACTATTGGGTGGATAATACAAATTAATAAGAGTAATATGGTAATTGCAATGAGACCCCCCACCAGATTGCAACACTTGTCGCTATATGGTTTGTTGGGGTTTTTTTAATTCCCACCGTTTAGTTTTTGGGCCATAACTTTTTTTTCTTTGTAAAAAAAATTCTAAAAACACAAAAGTTCTTAAAATTTAATTTTCTACAAAACAAGCAAAATCATGAAAATTTGAAAAAAATATTTTTTTTATTTTTTATTATTATATAAAATCAAAAATTAACAAAAAATTCCAAGAATTATGAAAATTTAAAGGATCATTGTAGATATTATATTAGTATGTTTGAAAAAAAAATTTGAAAAAAAGGTTTTTTTTCGTGTTCATTTTTATATTTTAAGTAAAAAACTCATCAAAATAGCAAAAAAATACATATGATCCAAAAATATTAAAACCAAAATATGTTTTATTATTCAAAACTTATGATCCAAGATGCAGTATTCGTTATTATTCAAGATCCAAAAGTCGTTATGATCCAAAACGAGTTAAAAAAAATATACAACGACAAAATGATTCAAAATTTATGATACAAGATGCAAAAAAACTATGATCCAAAATGTTATGATCCAAAAATACAAGATCCAAAGTGTTATGATTAAAAATATCATGATCCAAAATGATTAGATTAAAAATACAAAAAAAAATTTTAAAATTAAGATTAAAAATTAAAAAATATACATCAAAAATGAAAAAAAAAACAAAAAAAAAAAATTAAAAATCGACTACTGTAGCATTCAAAATAAATAAATAAATATAAATAAAAAAATAAAAATCTAAAAACCGAGTATAATCGAAAATAAAAAAAATTGAAAATAAATAAATTTTTTGAAAATAAATAACTAAATAAAAACGAAAAAGGAAAAAAATGAGAAAAAAAACCAGTTAAATCACGTTGGACGAACATGCGTCACAAATGATCGTATCATCGAGTCCGTATTTCGTTCCGTGGACGTGTGTCGCACGTGATTGCGTTACGTCGAAGGAAGATTTTTGACGTTATTGCCCTTAGGAGAATGGTTGGACGAGAAGAGTTCTCGCGGTTCCTATCGGATTTTGGGTTCCTACCTATATATATATATATATATATATATATATATATATATATATATATATATATATATATATATATATATATATATATATATATATATATATATATATATATATATATATATATATATATATATATATATATATATATATATATATATATATATATATATATGGAAGTGTTCAAATGATAACCACTAAAATGTTGAGAACCGTGAGAACCACTAATTCACAGTTTAATAAAAAAACTTACGTTATAGTATTCACAGTTTAATAACTAGAAATTTTATTATATTCTGAATATTGTAAAACGTATTAAAAAAATAAGGAAATTTATTAAGTTTGATGTATTTTCACATAATAAACAAGTGTGAAAAAACAAAAAAACGAAAAAAAACATAATTTTTAATATGTGAATATCGGTTCTCACGGTTCTTATCCTTTTAGTGGTTCTCATTTGAACCTATTCATATATGTATATATATATATATATATATATATATATATATATATATATATATATATATATATATATATATATATATATATATATATATATACATACATACATACATACATACATACATACATACATACATACATACATACATACATACATACATACATACATACATATATATATATATATATATATATATATATATATATATATATATATATATATATATATATATATATATATATTTGTTTGTGCGTGTGTGTGTTTTGTAAAACGAGGACAACAATGACCCAAAAAATCTGGATTTAATAAAAACGTTATTCACAAATTATTGGCCGGTTATCTGTCTATGTTTGGCACGCCACATCTGGCTTGTAAACTAGTTTTTTTTTTTTTTAGTGTTTTCACTTTACATGTTTGGCGGATCAAAAACTAGCTTATAAACTAGCATATAAGCCAGCGTTTTAAAATGCTATTATGAGTAACGTTTAAAATAACATTTTCAAATATTCCAAATTTATCCTTTAATATACTACGTACTACACGTACTGATAAAACGTTTATCTACAAATTTGATTTCCATTTTCGAGAGTCACGTCACGAGATGCGAGAACTTCGTGATAATATTGTGAATATGATATGTGATGCAAGAAATTTAAATTAAAATCAGAAAACTTTTATTTAGTATTTACTATAATTTAATTTAATGTATTTTATGTTTTTTCTTATAATATTGGATTAATTTTGTGCATCTCCTTTATGTCATTTTATGATTTCCAGCTAGTTTTATCATTTAGTTTTTACCAAATTTATTTATTATCAGCTAGTTTTTTAGCTAAGCTAGTTTCCAGTTAGTTGGTAGTTTTCTAGCTACCTGCTAGTTTTTTAGCTAGCAGCTAGTTTTTCAGTTAGTCTATGAAACATAACTAAATAAACAAAGTTGCGCTAGAAATGCGTCACTAGATGTGTCGGTATAGTGTAGGTGTCTTTGCATCGGTATTGCGTCACTATTTCTGTAGTTGATCTTGTTTAATTTAAGAGTTAATACAAGTTGGCTGAATTAATTCTATGACTGAACGGTGCAGGTAAACTAACATTTATGTATTTTTTTTTTTTTTTTTGCAAGTTAGGGATAAATCCTATTACACGGGTACGTAATATACTGCAGTCTAGCTAGGTACATATGGGACTGTTCGGCCGGAGATGCTTTGCTCGGTAGACCGTTGAACCTTCCCTTTCTCCAAGTAGATGCTGCCAGAGACTAGACCCGCACACGCAATCGGCAAACCCTGGTGCATAGCATACGCCCACCCCGTAAGGACGCCCTGCAGGCAACTGACTACTGGTTAAACCAGCAGCCCCGGGTACACGCTTCACGGCCTAGCACAGAGGCCACAAGTTCGGCGTTAATATCTTTAGCCTTACTTGTGTGTAGTGAGGTTCGAACTCACAACCTCTCCTAAGAGAGGCATGAGTCTTACCCGGCGTTAATATCTTTATGTATTTATAATCCTTAACATTTCACAATTCGTACGTCTAATGAAATCGGTCACATCGTAGATGTGGATATGAACGTAGACATTCATCTAAAATCAATCGTTTGACAGAGCATACACATAGGTTCTCACTTGAGATTTATTGACGAAAAAAATGTAATTTTCAATATTACTCGTAGGTATTCTCTTATGAAGATCAATAAACTTTTTAGCCTTTCGATTTGAGTTGTGTCTAGAATTTAGTTTTAGGGGAACCCATTCTGCTTCTGCATATGCCCATCCACTATAACTTGTTCCTTGAAAAGCCAAAGCACTAATTAAGAACTTGCAAAACTTTAATTATTATTTTTGTTATTCTAATTAATAATAAATCAAATGCAGCTGGATTTAGAAGATTCTTCCATCTAATAGAAGAATGATTAACGATATCAAGTACAAGTGTACAACTAATCTTGCTTCATAATCAAAGTACAGGTAATACAATAAACTATAACATGTAAACTAATAAACTACTTACAAGACTCGATTAAACTTATGTTTCTCTCTTGCGTAATGCTTAATTATCAAACTGTTTAATCAACCTTGAACCCAGGTGATATTAAAATTTAATTTATTAGATTCATAAAACTCATAAATACCCATAAAGCCACCTAGCTAATATTTTAATAAATCTTTTTCTTCTTACTCGTCAGTCTTTTTCCTTTTTGATGTGTCACATGATTATTTGGAAAGTGGCCTTTTTCAACAGAATATTTTAATGTAAGTTACTTATTTACCTCGTAAACCATTTCAGAGAATTCATTCATAAGGGTCAATAAAATCTTCTTAAATCAGCATATGTATATATTCGTGTTCTAAATGTTTAACATAGCTCCATATATAAATATGGAAGTACTGGGTTTGTCTAGTTTAATCGTTTTTTATTTTTTGTGATAACCTAAATAGAGGTCATTAGTTCATATTCTACACTTGGCATATCTAATGAATCACCATATTTCAATAAATTTTATATATCCTTCTGAAATGGTGTCACGAATCTTTATGAAAATATGTTTACGACGCCAATTATGTTGGAATGTGTAACATGCATTAGGGAAAATACATTGATTATTCACCTTCTTCTTTGGTGGTCTTTAGTTTCCGAAAAAGAAGATACGTTTGCAAACAAGTAACTAAAAGAAGAAACTAAAGTTTATGAAATTGTTGGAAAGCCGAAGATGACGCACAATCCGTTGTTTGGAACCCTATTCTCTCCATCTTCATGTCGTAAACAACCTCCACGTTTTGTTGTTGAAAGCTCCCAAAAACCCCAGCTGGTCCGTAGTCCTCATCATCCATGCTCTGGAACAACAAACACTTCACCACAGTTGAGTTATGTGGTGCACCCATTGCGTAGAAGTTATTCCCTTGAGGCAAAACAAGGCTCACATTGTTCATGAAATGGAACGTGATTGAAGGAAGAAGATGATCATCCACATCCATAATTGTCATAGCATTTGTAACGTTGTTTGTACATGGGACTCTATAGCAAAGATCAAACCCTGTTCGTGCCTCCACTTCAATAGCTCGAGGGTAGTTTATGACAGATTCAAGCTCTAAGAGAAGTTGAGAATAGAATGATTGAGGTAAATGAGTGTATGTGGTTCCTGAATCTATCAGCATACCCCCATTGCCAGATGAATCAAACTCTCTTAATTTTGCGGGAACAGGAATTACAGAACCAGACCCAATGCCCAGAGTTATGCCCTCTAATCCGATATAATAGTAATTAGGGTACATGGGGTTATTTAGCATTGGAGTGAACTGCAAATTTTCTTTTGAAGATATTGCAAGATCTCCAACCACTAAAGGGCTCGAAATATTAGGATTATTCGCAAACTTAAAAGCCAAAAAACAATGAGAGAAACCCTTCTGGAGAAAACCTAATTGAGAAGGTAAAGAAAGCGAACCTTTCCCGAACCCTGAGATTCCTATGGGCTCTCTATAAGTTGATCCAGCACATCCAAATCCAAAATTTGTCACCTCCCTTTTAACACCACCATCAGCACTTCCGTGGACTCTTAGGGTATCCCTAGTTAGGGTACCCGCAACAACACCTTCCCCATACGTGTATACGAACGAAGGACATGGTCTTGAGCAAGTGCCCTTGATTATGGTACTCAAGGAGCAACCGGCAATGTTACACGGGTCATATGGATTATCAGAGCTATGAACGTTACTACAAAGCTCACTCGCACACGAATCTCGAACACAAGAAGATGATTGTAGTGGTGAGAACTTTGACATGGGCATGTTATTGGCATAGTCGTCACAATCTATGCAGTTAAAAGAGAGATTTCCGCAAGGTACCCAAGTGAGATCACTTCCAGTATCCATATACACTTGAATAATTTGTGGAGGTGAGCCTAGGTTAAGAGAAATTAGGTAACCATCCCTCACTTCTCTCAAAGGCTCCATCATGTCCAACGTTGGTGACGACTGGGATGAAACTTTAAGGTTTAATGTTGATGATTCTTTGGGGATTTTGATGGTGCTTCTGGCATTCGTTAAACCTAGGACTAGAGAATCTGAGCGTTTTGGGTGTTGTCTAGCACGAGAATGGTCGGCAATGGAGAAAAGAGAGACGAAGAGAAACAAGTTGAAAATAGTAAAAAACGTGAAGAGAGGAGCCATTTGAGTTTGTCGGTTTATTATTGTTTGCGAAATAGCATGGTATTTATAGAGAAAAAAAAAACTACACCTATGAAGAGGGAGATGTAACTTCTAGGGCTTTGTTAACAAACGTACATATTCTATCGCTGAATTTACTTAAAAACATCAACTAATACATTATGTTATTACACTATTTTTTATAATATGAAACAAAACAATGAGTTCAATCGTAAGATTTTTACTGTTGTTGTTTTTGTTGTTTGAATTACAAGCAAAAGAAATATCATTCTAAACTAACGAGAAGCTAGGGACAATAACAAACAAGTAGACATCGGGTTATCAAACCAACCCTCGCAATATAGATTCAACCCCTTTGACAAGTACCGGATTCAATGAACAAAATAGCAAGCAATAACCAATTAACAGATTCAAACAAAAGAATATGAATTATGTGTGTCGAATACTTTGATTTCTGAAAGATCCATACTAAACCCTATTACATACAACTTACTTATAAAAGGTAAACATGGGCCAAACCCTAGATCATACAAGCTCAAGAAGGCGAAACAGACTAACTAGACATGAGGTTTGTTGCTTGTAGACTTCGGATATAGGCACCTTCGGATTGATGTACTTCAGACTTCTTCACGGCTTTAAACTTTGGTACAACAAATACTATATAATCTCGCCCTTTGTGTGGAAGGCTCGGAAGACCCGAAGTTAGAGCATTGGAAATACATCGACAAGTTCCTGAAGAACAACAATCCACCATGTGATATGGTCGTTGAATTCTTGGATATCATGTTCAATCTTCGATTTGCAAGTTATTATTCGGGCAAGGAGGCTGGTTAAGAACTCTGTTGGGGAATTTCCTTTAAAGTCCATGGTAAACAACTTCTTAACAGGCCCTCTAGGAGAGTCTCTTCCTAGGTACACTACTCCGTAAGGGTTTTTCAAGATTTTTCCATCATAGTGGTTCTCAATACCTTCAATCCTTTTTTCTACGGAATCAATTTTCTATTTATATAGCTTTGCCACTACAATGTCGTACGAGGTGAACTGTTTCATGAAATAACCCAAATATGTACCAACATGATGATCATGCCCTTGATGAAGTTGATCGTGATCTAATGGTCCATATTTGGTTCTCAAGTTCTTAGGAACATATGGGTTTCCAAATTATCTCAACCTTATATAAGGTTGAGATCATTTGGGAACCCATATGTCCCTAAGAACCTGAGAACCAAATATGGACCATTAGATCACGATCAACTTCATCAACTGTATGATCATCATTTTACAAACCTTAATAAATCACAATGTAGATATAAAAGAAATACGTGTGTAAATTATAAATAAATAGAAAACAATGATAGATTAAAAAATCAACTACAATTGTAATCGTAAATGAATATAGAACACAATGTAGATAAAACATACAATGTAGTCTTAATCATCGATTATTACATCACAATGTAGACAAAAAATACAATCCAATTTTAATTATAAACAAATAGTGGGCATTCGTGATTATTGTTATTCTTGGATTCACACCTGCAAAGTCGAGTTCAAATATATTAAAAAAATAATTTACAGACTATATTAAAGTTTCCCAAAAGTTATAATCGTTGATGATTAACAATATAGTTTATATGTTTTTGTTTTAATAATTAATAGAAAGTGGTTGTTATATTGTTAATCATCAATGATTAACACTATTCATCAACGATGATTATTATTACAATAAAAAAATTAAACAAAACGTGTTTGTTACGGTGTTAATCATTGATGATTAAAACATGTTAACTAATTGTTTTCAAGCATAAATCATTTGTAGGTGTTAATCGTGATAATTAATCATATTTAAGAGTAATTTGTGTTTATGGGTTTATTTTGTAAAACATAGACATTGTTCTTTCATCTTTTCAACATCATTATATACTATATTTCAAATATTCAACACAATTCTAGATTGAATCGAGGTAAAAGTACCTATAAATGACTCTTTAAGCGCTACAATATAAGCCCATAAATACGAAGTACTATCATCAACAATTTTGGTGTTGCTTCTATAAGTGAAAATAGATTCAGGATTTTTAAAAACCTAAAGACATGATTTTAAAAAAGATGCGTATTTTTATAAGAAAAAACTCACCATCTAGGCATCCGAGTTGAGTGAATGGGTAAACAAATCATTGTTGCTTTCTCCAATCTTTTTAACTCATGATCTTTGGCTATCTCAGCCAATTATATTCACTTATAACTCATTTACATCACAATTCATATCATTAGTAATGAAATAAAGTTACTCACATATAACACAATCTGCCACTAAGGCACACGCACAACACATACTCATTACAAAATATTTTTGTTATATTATTCACAAATATACAAAATATAATATACACAATTATATAAAATAACATACTCATCCATCAATCCCAAAAAGGGACAAAATTACTTATGTACTTCGACTCTCAACTCTTGAGTGTAATCGGCTACACCCACATATCTCAACTCTTAGCTCACGCTCGACTGATGCTCATACTCATACTTGTTCTCATCATCAGTTGTAATTTCACCTCAACTGGGATCTCATCTCATCATCAGTTAGAATTTCGCCTCAACTGGGATCTCATCTCCTCATCAGCTGGAATCTTGCCATCAGCTGGGATCTCATCTCAATTGGTATCTCATCTCATATTCAGCTGACATTTCATTATCAACTGAATTTCACGTCTCCTGGTTAGCTAATATCTCATATTAGCCAAAATCTCGTATCATCATACGCTGTTGGTCCAACCGGCGATGACCAATTCATCAATTCGTCCTTCATCTGTCTCCATATCTATATTCACACACAAAATATAACAAATAAAAAATATAATAGAAAAGTTATACTCAACTCATACGCTAACATCTGTAGCAGTATCTTCTCCGAGCATGTGATAGGGACTCTCTCCTCGGTTAAAGTCTAGGACTCTACACTCAAAGACTTAGTTTATTTTAACCACTGCTCTGATACTAACTTGTAACGCCCAGTTTCTCATACAGAGTACACCCAAAAGTTTTCAAACAATAACACATTAAAATGGGCATACTTGTACTCAAACCATGGAAACAAGATGTTATCAACATAATTAATTACACAAAAGCTCCTTAAAAACAGACCAGGCATTACAAATAAAATCTAACATGACTAATGGACAGGCTCTAAGTAGTCCGTCTCTCTTTATCACATGCCTTCCCCTATCACTGCTATAGATACCTACAAAACAACATACAACTCAAGTGTAAGCTTATAAAAAACCTAGTGAGTAATCTCCAACACTCTTCACAAATCTCTTTATTAATTACGCATTCTCATCACCAACTCTTGCTAAATCTCATCAGCATTTATATGTATATATCCTCTTTATTTCTGAAACCTGCAATCATATTAACTTTACAAATACCAGCTAATTATTAGCAAATATCAACTCATTAGTAAGTACCACACCCGGTATTACTCATATACTCATTCATAATCACTAATTTGACAACCAAGTATACTCCAGCTCAATAGCCATCATGGCTATACAATCCCACACAAAACTATATAATACAACCATTCCAGCATCTAGTCTGATTATACAATCAATATGTACATTTAACTCGGCTACTGTTAATTACATATAACAGTTCACTCAATCAGAGGTTACAACAATAACCACAACATAGCACAAGCATATATATATATATATATATATATATATATATATATATATATATATATATATATTACATGTATCTCAACATTCATTAAACATCTATCTACTCAAGTACGAAGGAGTACTCACCTGATATCGGCTTAGTATGTGAAATCCCCAAGCTACGCGTACCAGGCTCTTGTCCACTAGACTTGGCTGTATCATAACAGCCCAATCAATACTCGATACCAACTCATCTCAAAAGAGAAATCAATTTAAGGTGAAAAGGAGCTATAAGAATAGATAACAACAATATCTAGGTTGAAGTTATCAATTCCGCAAAACCTCACTTAATCGACCACAAAATGCAAGAATCATCACACTCCTAGCTAGGGTTTAGGATTAGTACTCTCTTTCATACACTAATCCAAGAAACTTACTCCAACTCATGCTAGTTACAGGTGGTTCATCAATACCACTTGGAACCATCTCAATTCAAGCAATACAACCATCAAATTGAAGCTAGAACGACGGGTATTACCTTTTTAACCACAAGATATAGAACCCTAACTTCAGTTCTCGAATATAGGCCTCAATTTTGACTTTAGAGGCTTTAGGGAAAGTTTCTAGGGTTGAAGAGAGGAAAACCACGAAATATAAATTTGCCAAAATGAATCAAAAACACACTTTAAAAACCCATCTGCAACATTGGTGTCGTTAATGTCCCCATTAGCACCGCTAATGTTCTCTGCACGACCCGTGCTCGCGAAAACGACCCTTGTGACCCCCTTTCGACCCTAGGATTGCTTTCTGAACAATTTTCACACGACCCATGTGGGTCTGGAAAGGTCTCGGATTGGTTTCTAAAGCCATTTTACACGACCCGTGTTACTCTACACGTACTGTGTAGCCTCTTTTTGACACTTTTCAAGCTCAAACTTCTCCCAAATGGGTTTCTAACCATCCTAACTCATATAACAACCCATTTAATCTTAATTACACTAAGATTAACACAATCTCACTAATAATTAGTAACACGGTACTACAAGTTCTTACCCCCTTCAAAAGATTCCGTCCTCGGAATCTCTTGAAATAAAAAGGGATACTTTGACCGCAACTTCTCCTCCGCTTCTCAAGTGACACATGTAACTCTATGATGTCGCTACTGCATTTTTACTAATCCAACCTCTTTGTTTCGCAACTTCTTGACCTTTCGATCCATAATTCGCTCCGGCATCTCTTGATATCTCAACTTCTCATCTAATTGGACCTTGGCCAAAGTTACACGAGTGGAGTTTTCATACAAGGTCTTTCGGAGGTGCGATAAAACACATTATGTCACCTCTTAACTCATCAGGAATATAGCTAAGGAAGTAAACTTTACTCAGCTTACATTACACTTAACTTTTCTCACTCAATCTCTCTTTTCGCAAATTCTCAATACATACCGCCAAACTCATGGCCACCAAGCCCAACAATATAATCAATTATAGTATATAAACATCACCGGTGGTATGTACTGACGCCTCAACGTCATAACATCATAAATGATCTCTATAGCCATATTGGCTATCATCATTGTGACATGAGCAAATGCTCACTCTTTCAGGGTACACCCTTCATTATAGCATCATTGACACCAAGGCATCTCACATCATGCTTCAAGTGATACTCCAACCACTATCATTATCAACATATTCTTTTATCTATGACTCACATCGAGCCACATTCTCAATGTACCATACACTCTTTCTATTTCAATACTAGTCACATAATGCGGACTCGAGGATATAATCACATGTTACGCACGTCCTTACAACTTAATTTAGATGAGTTTTTTATTTTTTATTATTTATTTTTTTTATTATTTTTTAGATTTTAATAAACTGGATTTTTAGTTTTTTATTTTAGTTTTAGTTTTAGTTTTTTTTTTTGGTTTTTCATTTGTTTTAAAAAAATAGTTTTTTTCTGTTTTTTGTTTAAAACTCGGTTTTATCTTTCTTTTTTAACTAAATTTGGAATATTAGGCTTAAGAATCATAACAACTTTTGGATCTTGGATCATAACAAGTTTTGAATCATTGGACTTAAGAAAAAATAACATTTAAGACATAATAAGTTTTGATTAAAAGTATTTTTTTTATCATTATTAGTTTGGATATGAAAAGTTTTCTTATATAACATTTTGATTCATAACATTTGAGGATCTTATAATGATCCAAAAATTATTACACATCTTTGGATCATTTTAAATCCTGAATTATAGTAAGTTTGATTAATAATATATTTAGAATATAATAAGTTTTGATTCATAAAAAAATTGGTTTATAACAGTTTGAATCATAAAATAAATTTTCTTTCTTACTATTTTTGAATCATTGATATTTTTATGCTAATTTGGTGGGTCTTTTACTTAAAAATAGAAAAACGACAACTTAAAAACTTATTTTCAAAAAAATCATTTTACAAACTTACTAATTATAGTGTTTAGAATAATCAATTAAAATTTCATAATTTTTGAAGAATTTTTTTTATAAAAATAAAAAATAAAAAATATACTTTTTATCAAATTTTCATGATGATATTTTTTTTTTGATAATTAAATTTTAAAAACTTTGGTTTTTTTCAAAATTTCTTTTACAAATAAAAAAAAGTTATGACCCAAAAACAAAGTGAGTGGAAATAAAAAAACTCACATCACTGCAAGAAAACAGCCAAATAGCAACGGAAAGGTGCTACGAAAGACCTTTCCGTAGCCAAATTGCTACGGTTTATGCTACAGAATAACTTTCCATAGCAAATTTACTACGACATTTGCCACGAAATAAAAATTCTGTAGCGAACACAAGAATAACTACGGTTTTTGTCACGAAATCAAATTACGTTGCTATATTGCAACTGATTTTGCTATGGACCAGATTTTTGTTGCTATTTAGCTATGAAAATATCTATGAAAATACAATCTGTGGTTATTTTGCTACGAAAATAGATACGGAAATACAATTTGTGGTTATTTTGCTACGAAAATAGCTACGGAAATACAATCCGTAACAATTTCTGTTGCAAAACCCATTTAGCAACGGAATTTGAAGATTTAGCAACGGAATTCGTCCGTTGCTAAATCGCTGTTTTCTTATAGTGCATGATTAGATGATGACAAGCGTCGCAAAGAGGGTAGAGCATTAAGATTATCATATTACCCTTTTTAATTTGTGCTAATCGCCCACTAGTTTCTAATTTTTGTCAAATAACCCCTCAAACTTTTAAGTTGTGTAAATTTTTTCACGTTAAATCTTAGTAACCCATTTTTCAATATTAGAAATCCAGATTTGTCCTTGCAGTACTCAAGTTCTCACCCGATCCGATTTATATAAATAAATCTTAGTAACCCATTTTTCAATATTAGAAATCTTAGCGACGCTATCTCTTAAGGATATCGCTATCTATAGATAAAGTAAATCCAGTTTAATTTGAATTTCAAAGCACGAAAATCGCTATCTCCCATATATAGTGTGACACCCCATTTATACTGTTTGCAAATACTATGATTTTTCATATAAATACATGAATACAAAAATACGGTTTATCAAAAACCGATAATTTTTATACTTAAAAACAATGGGTGTTACAAATCCATACCAAAACTAACCATAGTAAGCAAGAAGGATTAAACCTTGAGTCCAAGATAGGAGCTAACTCGAGCTCCACTCCAGCTAAAACTTCATCCAATTTTGACATAGCTCTTAAACCTAGAATACATGGCAAAACATACATACGTAAGACAATAATGTCTCGTGAGTTACATGAGTTTTAGACTCAACTTTAAACTTCTTTTTTATAAAATTTATAATATAAACTTCTGTCAAAACTTCATAGCAATAACATACTATTATTCTTTGCTTTTCGAAGTCATTTCATAACATACTTTACAAAAATAACATTTTTAAAAACCTTATAGTAGTAACATACTATAACTCTTTACTTTTCAAAATCACTTCATAATATACTTTTAAAAAATAGCTTCTTTCTTACTTTCTTTGACTGGTTTTATAAGCTTGCTGGATTTTTATACTTAGGGCTTTAATCACCATAAGTGATACCCCAAGTCTCTATGGCTAGAAAGAACGGATCAATCCTCACCATAGAAGTGCTGAGGCAATCTACTTCGCGATGGGGATTTTTCCCCAGTAGACCCCTTACCTAACCTGGGTAGGTTGGAACATAGTTCCCTTACTAACGCTGCTTGCTATAATTACCAGTCATACAAAACATCTTCTGCTTACTTTTACATTACTTACTTGCATAGTGGCTAATTGCCAAACTTCACCATTTCTTGTCTTTATGGCTAAATGCCAAATTCATAACTTTCGTTTCACATAAACTATACGTTTAAAACATGTCTTTATAACAATTTAGGCTTAATGCCAAATCATATCTTCCAAACATCTTATGGCTATATGCCCTTTCATACTTGAAAACATATACAATTTGTAACCAAAACATACTTCTTAAACATATTGTGGCTATATGCCTATCCATACTTCCAAACATGTATAACTTGTATTCAAAATATACTTTTCACATAATTGATTTATAGACCAAAACATACTTTCACATAATTGGTTCATAGACCAAAACATAACTTCAAATATAGCATTATACTTTCACAAAGAAGTTAGAAAATATTTAATTCTTGCTTATATTTTCACACATAAAAATATTATATGAAATCTGAAAATACTTACTTGTCATGTACCCTAAAATGGGAAAAATATCTCATGTACTCACCTTGTCTAGTTAGAGAAGTCTAACTAGAATCACTTCTTCCCGTTGTGTTTTCCTTTCCTTCAACTTTACTCCTTAATACCTAAGGAGTTCATTTAACATTCTAGTTAATACAAGCTAGGACTTAGTAACAATTAAAAACCTCTTAATCTACATCGTAATAGATTAATATCACATTATTTACTCATTTTTAGATTTTGATATCCAAGACGCATGGTCAAAGAATTGACCATAACTCCCAACTCAGAAACCCGAATGGCACAAACTCAAACATTCTGAAAAGTAGACACAATACATGACAAGTCTCGAGAAGGTACCAAGACTTGAATCACACTCTAAGACCTTAGAAAATAAGTAACAAGATTGACAGTGCAATATGTCACAAATCTGGATTAACGGAGGAATCACCAATTCCATTCCACTTGGGAATGGAATGAAGGAAAACCCTCTTACATAGGCATACTAGATATAACCAAGAGACTACCCTCCGGAATTCAGACCCAAAAGACAAACCATTTAAGAACTAAAAATCATACAATATGAAGGAAATGAGCATAAGCCAACTGAGAATTAAAAATCGTGCAACAAACCTTTTGGATGAGTTACACTAGACATAAAGATAAAGCTCTCATCCAAAAATCAAACTCAAATCATAAGCCAACTGAGAATTAAAAATCGTGCAACAAGGACAATGTACACAGCAAAAATTCTGGTTCAGTCAAAGAGAAGGCATTGGAACCCCAGCTTCCTAATGGAATTGGATCAGGCCCTCTGGATGGAGCACATTAGACAAGAGGATGGACTTTCCCTAAAATTTTCAGACCTAAAATATGAACCATTTGGGAATTAAAAATTCCACAAGTTGACCTAGATGTGCAGCAACCAATCTGTGGAGGTCGGATTGCACATACCAAAGTCCAAACCAAAACAATGAACTGAGTCAATCCCTTTTGGTCGAGTATGGCTTATGAAAAGGTTCTTCTCTACACAAAATGTCAGAACAATCCAGTGAACACACGATTTTACAAGAATTTCACAACACAATTGGACACAGAAATCATACTCAGGGAAATCGGGTTCAAACCCCTGGAAAACGACTGATTGAGGTCTGAACCCTAACTGATAAACTGAAGAAGACATCGAGACAAAACCATGGGCACTGGAATCGCCTGATTTGGACAGCGTATGATTTTTCTACGAATTATACAACATTGGACAAATTTCCATCCGAAAATCAAACTTGATCATAAACCCCCAAATTCTAGGGTTCTTGAGCTAAAATTCCCAAAATTAACAAAACCTTTGAATAATTTGTATAATCTTGACATAACCTCATGTACAGAATTTGGAATCATGTAGCTCACTTGGAATCATAACTGAAACTGAAATTTCAGTTCATCCCGTGAAGAACCAACTCAAGAACTTAAGCTAGATGATCTTTACTAACCTTAATTGCTTGAAACTTCCAATTTCCAAGCTTCAAACCCGTTTTCCACCTTCAATCTCCACAAGGACTGCATAAACCGTGCACAAGAAATTCTCCCGAGGCTTCTACACATTACTGAACATATGGGAGATATTTCTTTATTTTTATATTTTTAGATTTTACAATTTAGTCCCTCAAGTTTCCTTTCTTGGACTTTGACCACCAAAGCCAATTATTTTTACATAGAATCTAATTTCTCACATTTTTAGCCCTAAAATTGGAAATAAACTTTAATGAAAATTTCTGCATGTGGTCAAATGACCAATTTACCCTTTTTTATGGTAAAATGACCAAATTACCCTTACAAGCATAATTTCTCACTAGGCATTTCAATTGCCTAACTTATTTTGATGTGTACTCAGGTTGAGGAGTTTAGATGACTTAGAAGAGTTGGACGTTTAGAAGGTCACGGGTTGTGTGGTTTCATTTAAGCTGTGTAATGGTATTTGAATTGTTACAACCTCGCTACTTTATAAACTAAATGTTTTATCTAAAATGGGACCAAACGATGTTTTCCGCAACTTAAACCTAATTTATTATTCATCGAACCCCATGTGTTTTAAAATGATTTTTGAAAGAAAAATGACTTATTGAAGATGTTGAAACTAAAGTTTTCACTAAATGATGATTTTATTGAATAAAGATGATAAACCATGGGTTAAAATGATGTTTTATGAAAAGCCTTAAGCGATGGTGTTTCAATTTGGTATCAGAGCATGAGTTTAAGTGAACTAGGTACTAGGAGTAGTGCTTAGACTTAAACTATGATGCTTTAAAGGATGTTTGACCTCTTAACTAGTTGGCCTTTAGAACTAAGTGGTAAATGCTTGCTTATGACTAAGGTTCTAACCATTTAATTAGTGAATTCAGTTTGGCATGAGGAATATTCTTGGCAAGAGGATTTTATGCATGAGGATTCTTATGTGGAAATGAAGTACAACCTTGAAAGATCATGACTACATGGCAACATGAGAAAGGTCTTTGTGAGAATGGCGAATGCTAAGGAATTGAGCTTCAAGCTCACAAACACTTTTGAAGAATAAAGGATGATCTTGGATGATGAAAGGATGAATTGAATGGGATGAAGCTCGAAGCGTAGCAAAGTTGATGAGGTGGTCTTGACTATGTGGAACCAACTAAGGGAATTGGGGTGACAACTTGAAGCAACAAGGAGCATGAGGAGCAGAGTAGTAGTTAAGTGAAAGAAAGGTGAGGATTTGGAGCCGTTGGAGAAATTCTTTGTCGTGACCCTTAAACGTTTCTTCCTTACCTTTACCTTCTTTTGAGACCCATCCGACATCTTTTTGGTGTTCAAGCTGGTGACCTTGCCTTAGCTCTAGAAGACTAAGTATATGTAAGAGTAGCATGGTTTGCGCCTTAATGCCCGAACTAGAGAAACCTTAATGCAAGAATTTTATTAAGTGAATGACAAAAGGGCCATCATGAATCGGTAGTGAATACCTAGGATTGATGATCTCTTTGAGATTTTGTTAATAAATTCACTAAAAATATGTTTCTAAATAAGTTTGAAACTGTATTGTTTTACATAAAATATACGAATCCGAAAAAGTATCTTCTTTTCACAAAGGTTTATTGAAATTTTCTCGTAAGGAACGGTTTCCTCAAAATAATTACCACAAAGTTGAGTGTTCAAATATTTTGCAAAACAAAGGGTCAAGTTAAAAAATATACAATTTGGTAGTTGCACGTTTAAAAGAAGAGCAATTATAGAAAAGAAAATTCGAGACAAGTAGTTCTTTGAAGTAAAACAGTTTTACAAAGTGGAATTTATGGCACTTCAACTTTTATAAAGTTTTAAAATTTAAGTAGAGGCAACTTTTTAGATTTTTTTGAAAAATTGGTATTAAATTCTTTATCGGTGATTCCGGGGACGGAATCCTTTTAAGGGGTAGATAATTGTAACATTCATATTTTGGGCCTAGGAGTTTTGGGCTTAAACCGGCAAATAAAATTTATTTTGTAAATAAAAAATAACTAAATTTAATATTTTGTTATATTTTATATTGTGAATAAATGAGCCAAATGTAGTTTTAAAATCAAATTGTAACCAAATGTGAGAAATTTTGTCATAAGGACTAAAAGTGTCAATTTAGCTAAACTTACCCTAAGTAGAATTTGAGTAGTCATGGATTTAGAAAATTATAATATATATTAAAGGAATTGAGGTGGAGTTTAAATTAGGTCTAATAATTCCTTGAATTTCATTAAGGACCTAAATTCTGAAGAATTTTAGTGTAAGGGACCATTTGTGTCAAATTGGGAAACTAAGGGTTGGTGTTGACCTATAGAATGACTCAAGTGAAATAAATATTTATATTTGGGGTATGCATATGAACTTAGAGACTTTCAATGAGAAAGATGGACTTTTGGGGTGTTGGGCGAAGAAGGATCAATCTATAGGGACTAGTTTTGCCAATTGTGAAAGATATCAAGTTTTTGATGGAGGTTTCCCCCATTTCAGACACAACCATGTTTTTTTCTAAGGAGAGGGAGAGAGTGGCAATTTTGAGAGATCATGGAGGATAAGATGCAAGAGTTTGAAGATTGATCAAAGTTCTTGAAGAATTCAAGCAATCTAAGGTATAAACCCACTCTTCTAGCTTTGAATTCGAGTTAAGGTTTGGGGTTTTAACCCAATTCGAGATTTATGGTGGGATGAGGTTATTCCTATGATTCCCCAATGTTTATTTGATGTTTCTAAGTTGATTAGAGTCTACATTCAATCTATGGATGCTCTAGATTCAATTACTTGGTTGAATTGGGTGTTATGAACCCTAGAAATTGGGGCTATTGTGATTTGTTAAGGAATCTAGGAATTGGTGGATGATTATGGTGGCTTTGGATGAGGAGGTTCATTTCTAATGATTCCCTAATGTTTCCAACCCTTGATGTGTAATTTGAAAACTTGAATCACTAGAATATGGGAATTGGGTGTTGAAGTGGATTCAATTCAAGTATATGAGGAATAGATCTTTTGTTTAATAGATGAATGAGTTTAATGCATCAATTTGGAAGTAATATTGGAGTAAGGATCATTTCCTAACGATTCCATAGAATGGAAGAAGGAATCTCCACTTGTAATAATCCATTGATGGATTGGAAT